>JAPQRQ010000005.1:12381496-12401762 GCA_037367365.1 Apogon talboti | reverse complement strand
CCAGGGTGTAGACACCGGGGTCTTCTGTCCCCTTAGACCAGGGTGTAGACACCGGGGTCTTCTGTCCCCTTAGACCAGGGTGTAGACACCGGGGTCTTCTGTCCCCTTAGACCACTTGAAATACAATATGCTAAAGGTAATTGTGGATTTTTTTTGCCCAGTGATGCTAAAAAAACAAAGTACTACAGCTCTAAAGATCATGATTACAGCCAAAAATGAGTCTATATAAGGGATGGAGGACGACAAGAGGGAAACAAGCAGTTATATATACAATAATAATTTGGATTTAGATGTATTAAACATTATAAATTCCTCAAAACATTAAGGCCTAAAATCCAGCTTACAGTAGAAGTGAGCCTGGACCAGGTAAAGCCAGTTGCTCTCATGTATCTGATCCCTGTAACTACGGGCTGTCTAGACTGTGACCACTGCTGATTGGCTGGAGGTCTATCCAGCTGTATTGGTCTGAGCGTCACCCCTTGGATTTCAACTATGAACTGAGACTAATTCTCACTTAAGAATTAAATCAGGGTGAGGATACACAATGTTAGACTTTAAGAAATCTTCCAAATAGAGAAGAACTAATGATGAATACGAGGACATTCATTAAGACGTCACTTCTTACCTCCATCAGTTGTGACAGATGTGTGTTGGTTAAAAGTTGAAGGCTGTGCTGCCAGGAAGTTGACTGTGCTGCTTCCTGTGTGTCTGCAGCAATGTATGGACGTGAGGGAGAGGCTTCTGGGTCAGCAGAGGGACACCCAGGCCTCGCTGGAGCGCCTCAAAGCTCTCATCAGGCTGATTCAACGCGACCAAGTTATCCAGGTCACCATGACGACCACCACCACCATCGCCGCCTCCCTGCTCTCCCAGGCATGGATCAAACCCACCAGCACCGCCGCCGCCAGCCCATCGGCCATGCCCCTGCAGAAGAGCCACGCCCACAGCCAGGGTGACGACAACTAGTCCTGATTTTACCGCTGACGTCGAGGGCAGTGATGAGTTTTTTTGGTCTGAATAATATCTAAAGCATCTTTTTTCGGAGAGCTGATGAAAAAAGTGACAAAAAACTGAGAAGAGCCTCTGTCTCCACTCGATTCAAGTATTTTTTAAACCCAACACCTACAGTGCTTACGAGATTTGTTTTTTTAAGTTATTTTCTATTTATTAATGTTCTTGGCCTTAATGTAATTATTACAAGAAGTTAGATTTGAATGCTGCGGCAGAGATGCGAGGGCGAGTTTCTGCGCAGTCTAAAAGATATTTCCCTTTTTTAAGAACACAGGTCTAATTATTGTTCTGCATATAGTGAGAGAGAACAGTAGAGTTAGTCGTAGTAACAGAAAACAGAGGAGTGATGACAGACTGTACAGTGATATATCCGAGTAGATGTTTGTTCTCATTCTCCTATGAACAATGTTTTCGCCATAATAATTCAGGTTTTCATTGTGTATGTAAACGCATACGAGCCTTCAAACAAAAACAGAGAATAACTTTTTTTCAGTATTAATAGAGTTAAAGTCAAAGAAAAAAGTATTTAAGAGAAAACTACAGAAATTAGCATTTCTAGTGGAGATTTTAGTATTTTCATGCTGATGCCTGTTGATAAATGTAAGTTTGGAGTATTCAAGGGGATCACTGTACATATGTTGTATTATTATTACATCTTCATTGTCATCACAGGTTTTAATGAGTCGCATTGAAAACCAGTCGGTCCCTGTTTGGAGCAAACTGTTTTCTGTTAAAGACACAAACAAGAATATGATGCAAAAAACAAACGGTGGGAAGAGGGGTGTATGTACATCTAAACATAATAGCTTTCAAAACACCACAATAATAAAAATGTGAAGTTTCCTAAAAAAAAAAAAATGAAGCTTTAAGTTAAGCTTGTTTAACAGTAGTTATGTGTAACCCTCTTTGGAGCAGTTATTCTAATACTATAAATAATGAATACTGTTAGTGGCAGACAGATTTAGTTGTAACCATACTTGAGAATCTCATTTTATTGTTTTTCATCTCCACCAAAACAATTCAAAAAGTTGAGTTCAAGGTCATGCCATAAGAAAAAATATTCTTGCAAAAATATTGTTGCCAAACAAACTCCATAGTCTGTCAATAACTGTCATTACTTTAACATTTAGGTTGGTCTTGTACATTTATTGTTGGTTTATTTCATCTGTTTTTGTTAAATGAAGCCTTTAACATCATAGTTAAAGTCATATTTTTGTTTGTGTGGAAAAAAAATGGTTAATAACCAGCAGGGACCAAAACCATTTGTTTTGGTTCACTACTGCACTCGGACACGTCGAATGGTCGATGTGTGATGCATCCATTCAGTCCCTTTTCCCTTTTAACCAGTATAGAAAATATGCCAAAAACTGTCTTTGTTTTTGTACTGGGATCACCTTTTAATAATGTCTATAGTGCTTTTTTTTCCTCCCTGCCTATTTTGTATTTTAATCTTTTTTTTAAACTCGTGTTTTATCAGTGACGAGCCTGTTAATCTGACAGATGAACACTGCCTCAAGTACAAATCGTTTTAATCCAGGGTTTTCGTCTTTGTTGCGTCATTTTATAGACATCAGTCAGTTAGAAATGGGACAGCTCTGTCAAACTGCAACAACACTTTTTGACTGTCTGTGGACAAGAGGACAAACACGGCATCCTCCTGGTTTGTTACTGTTCCCAAAAAAATACAAACCTAACGAAACAAAAAAAAGACATTGAGAATGGAACCAGGAGGCTGCTGTGGTGTCCTACTCGTCCATTTGTCTCACTAGTCTTCCTGCCGGTCCAGAGACGTTCCATTAAGTGTTAACACGTATTTTTAGTTTTCATACTGTACTCACCACATTTCAGACGAGCTGCAGGCCTTTGCTGCCCGTTGATGCACAAACATGAACAAATGGTCTCATTCAGAGGAGAAAAAAATGTCTATATGGGGAGAACACAAGGGAATTTAAGTTCTAACTGAGAAGAGGCGATTTTATTTCCATTATATCATTTGTGTTTTAAATATCCAAGATACCGAAAAGATCCTTACTGTTAGAGAAGCATCATCTGCACAGCATGTTACGACGGCCGGTGCATTCATGGCTTTAAAGGCGGAGAACGACTCCGAGAAACGAAAACATGAAGGATAAACAACAAGCAATATGACATCAAACCAATCCATCATGTTCCTCTGAAGAAACGCCTGTCAGGAGGAGGAAGGTTACAGTGTTGAGAGGCGTTAAGACCCAGTGTCTGTGTACATTTGTGTCTGAAGATTTTATTTAGTCTGCCGCCCAGTTACTCCATTCAGACTGAAAAATAGATGTCAAACACTGAAAAGCAGATTTTTATCTCTGCATTTGTCCATGACAAATTGGAAATAAGCAAAATAAAGCTCAAAATGGGTTGCTACTACTGTTATCTGACCAATAAGTGTTTTGAATAGTGAGTATAAAATATAAAATAATGTTAAATAGTTTATTTTGTGTTGATCAAACCAATGCCTTCATAAAATTACCTGATTTCCTCATTCTTAATCGGTTTATTCATTTACACTCAAACATTAGTCATTTAGTGTCCAATAAAGCGCCTTTAACGCTGAAAATTCTTGGACATAAGGTACACAGACAACTGTTAGTGAACAGTTCGGCTTGTAGATGACTGCAGACGTTAAGTGTACGTTCATCTCTGAGCACAGATCAGTCTGAAGGGAGCTGTTGTCGAAGTCACTGTCTGAACACAGGAACCTTTTTCACCTCCACAAGTTCTCGTCGTCCTTCAACTGAGCCAAATGCACAGGTTTTGTTCTAAATTACGCTTTATCAGAATACAGAGCCCAGTACATGTCGCTCACGTCACGTGTGTGTTCACTCCAACTCAGAATTTCTGCACCCAACATATCATAAGTTCCAGTTGGAGATAGACCAGCTCTATATGTACTCATAACTGCTACTAATATCAGAACAAGTACGTGGAAATTTGTAGAATTTAGTATTTTACACCTTAAAGGCCAATGTTGAAATAGTGTGATTATAGTTTAGAGCACCAGCTTTGTACTCGAGCATGAGTAAACATCAGCACGAGAGGGTTAAACCTTGGCTAAACTAACTGACTTAAAATCCATGTTCTGGTTTGTACTTGTGCCATGGATTTCTTTCACTCATACACCATCAGGCCATAACTTTCTATACCGATTTGATATTTCTTCACCACAGCTGTACATTTGAGTGGACAGACTAATCACACTGATAATCCCTCTTCATTCTGTTACAGTAATAACTTCATGGTGATAACAGAGGTAATGTTTTGATTTTCATATACTATTAAAAAGAACCTTTCATCAGGTTCATACAGTCTGATTTTGAATCTACACAACACCCTGTAACAAACAGTTTAGACAAGATGACAAACCACTATTTCTGTTCATGATTACTGAAGTAAAAACTAAACAATGACCACATCCAGAACACACAACATTTGTCCTGTTCAAAGTATCTCTGCTCTTTTACCTTTTAACCCTAACCCTTACCTTTAATGGTGACATGTGCTGGGCTCTGTATCTGCAGAAGAAAGATATGCATTAACATTGTACCCGACTTGCCTTTAAATTAATAAAGTCATGATCATTGTGGAGTTTATCTGGGTGTTTTAGGGAGATCAGCAGATTTCTGATCAGAATGTACCATGTGATGCATATCGATTGCTCACCTGAGAGCTGTGATGAGACTCCAGGTCGGAAAAAGAAAGTAGAAAAAAAAAAAAACCTGAGATGGATTCATATCAGCGCTCCATGTCATGTTGATACTCCGCCCGTCAACCCCTCCCCCCCGACAAGAGCCCCGTCATCCCCAAAACCTCTTCATCCGTTTCTAGAAATCTTCTCCGGGAGAAACTGTGCAGTGCTTAAACAGATCTATTTTAATACATGACACAACATTTGAACAAATAAGACTAAAAAAAAAAAACTTAGAACATTTTTATATTCTTTTATCAAGGAGCAAAAAAAGAAAACTGAACATTGGGATTTTCTATTGTTTGCCAGTTCTGCATTCTGACTTCTAGCTTGCAACGTCTGATGTATTATTTTGCCATAAGGAGAAGACGACACAAGGGGGTTTAGATGGAAATTAACATGTCTGTTGGCTGTTGAAGTAGAGTTTTTCTTTGTCATTAATAAGGGGACTGTCCAGTGGATAGTGTGTATAGGAAAGTGTTTGTCTTAAATATGCCAATGTAGTTTTTTCTTCTTTATGATGCATTAAAAGTTGATCAATGGAAGTTGGTAAATGGTAAAGAGTAGTCTCACTTTTTTGTACCAAGTTCTTACAAAAAATGGAATCATTAATAAACAAAATTCAAGATCAAATGACTTGATTCAAGTGTCTGTTTTCAAGTCAGTCAAAGCAAATGAGGATTCATCCAGAGGAGACACAACATGTTTATTTTCTGTTGGTAACACATCCTTCTCTGTATTTAATTAACTAAATAACAATTGCGTACCTAGAAAATGTGTCAGTGACAAATTTGAATACTCTGAGTCAGGCTGACTGTAACACTTTATAAACAGTAACACTTACTCATTAACATGGTCTTAAATGAGTTCATTTACAGTTGTTCTTGAGTCATGAATTCACAACAGCACAATGTAATTAAAGCACATCCTTCATGTTTAGTCAAGTCTAAACCAGTGTTAAATACATACACTATAGTCCCAACGTGAGGTTTTCATAGTCTAATGTGTCTGCTCAGAGGTGGGTGGTGTGAATTATACTTTAGTTAAGGTTTCTTAACCCAAACATCCACTGGTGACCAAAATCATTCACAGATATAAAGTGTTTAATACCTGTCGATCTACTACTTCTATTAATACATGTAAATAAATGGTGTAAAATGCAGTTTGTCATCTTTTCATGGTCATCAGATATGACTCATTTGGATATTAAGAGGCTCCATAGTTACTGTGGAAACAATGTCATCTTCTACAACATTGATTCACCAGTAAAACCCATGGAGTTGGATCAATGACAGTGGATGGACACATTTATTTTATGTTCAAATAATGATATTTTGCAGAAAAAAAGAAACTTCCTTTAGTTTTCTGTTTTGGATCTGATAACCCTCAACTTTAATCTGAGTTTTAATGAACATCTACATAATCAGTGAATTAAATATAAAAAAATACCTGATTTTCACTTAGAAATGAAAAAAAGAGGATAATATTAAAGTGAATGGTGATAAATCACTTTAAAGGTTAAAAATAGAGAAAAACTCATTTGGGAACTGCCACAAAAGTCACACTAGGTCTTTATGGGTTAAATTCCTGTTAATGTATAACATAGTAATTTCTGAAGCTTTCAGTCAGATGTAAGGCTGCAGACATAATTATTAGTCGATCACTGATTATGTGGTTAATGTCCATTGTCCCGTGGTGATGTGCTCTGACTGCTTTTTCCATCAACAATCCAATTCACTTTACTGTTCATCCTCACAAGCATTTGATCTTTTTTGCATTTTAAGTAGGAACAAATAAAATCATTAATGGATTATTCAAATGGTTTAAGTTTTTTTATTACTGCGGCAAAAATCAGTTTAAACTAGGGCTGTGAAATCTATGGAATTAATTCAATGACTGTAATTAAGGTTTTGCTTTACTTCCTCTGGAGACATTTCTATCTTTCAACAAAACTTCCAAATGCAGCCTGTTTGTATGTTGTAATCTAATCACTAAGAATGTGTTTCTCCAGATACCCATGTGTGGAGCTCTTTTGTTATTTCCAAATTTATTTATTTATTTTTTGATAAATGCACTTACATCCTTCTGAGTGCTTGACGTATATTAAATTGTTTTGTCTTAAATTATGTGATAATTTCTGTCAACTCCAAAATGGAAAGACGTCATCCTCTGGGGAGGAGGAAGATGTTCTTCAAACTCTTCTGGAAAAGTTTATATTTGTCCTAATGGTGGAGTTCATAAAAATATCAGAGTCCCGATCTGTGTATAATAAATATACAGCTGTTGGGATGTCTTACTCGGCTGGTTGGAAAACCAATCAGAAAAAAAAAAGGAGAAAAGCTGATAAAGTCCCAGAGGATGAGTGAGTGTCTGGTCCCAGGTTCAGGGTGTTACCTGTCCAGGTGGGCAGCGGGAGCTGAACAGTGTGTAGAAGTGTTCGATGAGGATCTCAGTGAAGATGTTGATGGGCATCAGAGCAGACAGAGAGATGGAACCCTGCCGAGGCCAAACCAGGTTCACCCCAAAAACACAGGCCAGGTTAGATGGACTCATCTTATTAACGATGCTCTCCTGAGAAACCTGAGGAAGACAAAGCAGACAGACTGTCTGTAGGTGTTTATTGTATGTACATGCTCCTGTTCCAGGGTGGTGCAGAATGATGTGTAATAAGTGTATCTACCCGACTAATGTAAAGGCTGTGTTTCTGTGCTTATTGGCTGTTAATGTAGGACTGGACGGGGTTTAGTCTTTGAGGTGTTTGTTAAAGTGCAGAGGCTACAGTGACATTGATGAGCTGGTGCTACGAGCAGCCACTGCAAACATTGGACAAGGTCTCGGAGATGCTTTTTCCACTGCCATTAATGAGAACAAGCTAAAATAAGGAAAACAAAACTCTCAAGGAGTAAATCAGCCTTTAAAAACAGGCACATAATGGAGAGCCAGTTTTAGTAGGAACTAAAAGCACAAGAAAACCTGAAAAGGGCCATTTTCAAAAGGCTCCCATAGAGACACTCGAGCTGTTGGCCATTAAGGAGAGAGTCGACATGAAACTCATTATATTTCACTCATCAGGCTCACTGAAGCTTCCTGTTCAGTGAAAAAAGTTTAAGTGTATAGAATCTGCTGTACACTTACTGCCGAGGTAAATAAAACACCAGTTCTTCATGTTTGTGCTGTAATTTAATTATTTTTCCATTTTAATTTTAATTTCTGAAAAGTAAAACATTCATGTGTATCTTTGATGAATGCTGTAGAATAAGGATTTGTAAAGGTAAACACACCATGTGGAGGAAACAGATCAGGTACTTCAACACAACGAAATGATGTTCGGGAAGACTTTCAACGATTTGCTTACACCTCGTCACCCGCAGGCTGCTCTCCACATCTACCAGACAAAAGACAAGCTCAGTTATCAAATGAAAATACAAATATTCTGTCATCCTGCTTGGTGTTGTTTTTCAGTCTCATTTACAGAAATTCATCTGATAAATACATCATCATTGTAAATCTGATGAAAACACATGCGTCCTCTGTCCGTTATGTCACTCACTGAGGATCTCTTGGACCTGGTTGTAGACTCTGAAGGTGAGCAGCGGTTCAGACAGCTCTCTGAGAAACGTCTTCAGGATCACAGCAGGAATATGGACATCACCGTACTGGTCAAAGTTCACAGGCTTCCCTGAGGAGGATATTAATCAGTCACTCATACTTTTAATGGTATGGACTCCCTGTGGTCAGGGTTAGGGTTCCTCATTCATTCATTCATTCATTTATTAATTTCACGTGGCCTGTTTAGTCCTTTTTTTATACTGTGCATTTTTAAACCATCATCTTCTTTGTTCACATTTTACACTTGTTTCTTCTCAGCTAGTTTGTGTTCCTCATCTTTATTTTTCACTTATTTGCGATTATTCAAATATTGATAAGGACAGCTCAGTCTTTTACTGGCATTGGTAGAAACATGTCTCTAATGGGCAAAACCTTCTGCTTGAAGTCAAAGGTTTTAATAACTACAACTCTCCTTGTGTGAAGCTTTAAAATGGCTTGGGTGGTTAACAGACCCACAGACGTTCTGAATACAGTGGCTGTTGAATGTAGTTTTGGATCGAGTGTGTCCTCCCCTGTGTGTAATGAAGTGGAAACAGACTCAGTCAGCAGCCTGATGCTATCTGAGCTGTAGTCCAACACACTTATCGATCTCAGCTTTCTGGTAGAGAGAGATAAAAAAGGTTCCTGCTACTGAGGAGGGAGTTTGACTCACCCAGATTATAGAGTTTCTGGACGTCCTTGATGAGCTGAACATGAGCTGAGCGTCTGAAGATCCCCTCAGTCCTCAACCCTGACACAGAAATAAAGAGATAAATAATACAGACATTAACAACACCAGTGTTTTATATTTAACTACTAATGTGATTGTACAGAGAGCAGGAGTGGCTACTATGGGACTAGAAAATGTTATTCTATTAAAGCCATAAAACTGAGGAATTAAGTGGGAGGAATTACTTGAAGGCCCAGGTTTTCATGCTAATGGCTCCCCCCATTTGTCTATTGTGGAATCTGAAAACACAAACTGCAGCTTAAATCACTTCACTATGAAATCCGCCTCAGTTTGGGAGGAATTGAGTAACCATGGCGACGGGTTTGGTTCTACAACCATGTAGCGTTTAGAATTCACCAAAGCTCGACTGTGTTCTTCTCCAGGAGAGCAGCAACTGATCTGTTAAAAACAACGTCTGTGTTTGGACTGAGAGCATTTATCAAAAAGCACCAGATTGGTCTTTTAAGTCTAATCTCTGCCTGTATGCGTTGCTACTGTCAAACAGCTTACACTGATAAAAAGTGAAAACCAATTGTTGGACTGAAAGCTATCAGCCATTGTCAAAAATACACAGAAGTTTCATTTCTACTTATATACTCTTTGCTATAAGTCATGTTCATTTTATTTTGCCATCAAAATGACTTCTGATGTTGCACACTGTCTAAACAGTCGATCTTTGAACTAAAAGATGATAAAGTGCACATCTTAATTTCCATATTCCGCAACACCTTATAGTGTTTCTTACTGTGAATAGTGACTGGGGGGGTGGTTTCACACACAGGTAAAATTCTAAATAAAACAAAAACATGTGAGTATTACTTTATCCAAGAATGTGTTGAGTTACTGAAGAGACAACATAGTTTCCACAAGTCCACCATCTTCAAATGGGTTGTCAGTTAAAGTAACAATCTAAAAACATGTGGTTTGTTGTCTTTGGCAGCCCCTATCGGTGGGTGATAGGTGGTAATTCCATTTTTTTTTCTTCAGAGATCTGTACTGTCACCTGTGATGTCATCCTGGATCATTAGTCTGAGTGAGGGTTAGATTTTATCTGCGGTGGTGTGTCCACTCTGTCAAAATTATAACTGTTTGGTTACTCCACTCTTTATATGATGCAGTGTCTCCCATAGAATTAAATATTATAGGTGGGTGGGGGGTGATTGATGTTAAACCATCATCTTGATCAATGTATCAGCTGATACACTTACAGAGTAGCTCCACCACACACTGCTGTCTCGTTGCTACAGGACAGCTCCTCCCACCTTCAGTGAGACCTTTATGTTATGCTCACAATTAGTTTCTGATAAAAAGGCTGACCAAATAAATAATAAATAGGCTATAATTACATTTGGCAGTAATATAATAATAGAATAACACCATTCTCTATTGGTACAGATTCATGTACAACGAATAAATTGTTAAGCCATAAGTATGAGGTGAGTGAATACAGTAACAACAGCTTTACATGTGTTTTTCCAGTTTTCTGTTATTTGTACTCAGGCAGCTATGGCTCCCCTGACTCAGTGTTCTGACAGGTGAATCACATGCAACAGTTACAGGGACATATTACAAGATAAAATAAATGAATAATGTTGGACTTTCAAGACAGGCTCAACTTTCTGACTGAAGCTGCAGTCCTGATCAATTAGTGAACAATAAATTAAGCTCTACAGGCTCAGCACTTGGGTGTCAGAAGCTGCAGACGACGCATCTTTTCTTCAACTCACCTTAGGAATTCTGCATTACAGTTTGACAGGTAACCCCTAACAATCTCACTCAAACCCTTCACCTATCACACAGACACCTCCCTCCTCACAGAAACACATTAGACTCTCCCTGTAAACCAAAGCTGTATGAAAGAAGATGCAAACTGGGCTGCCACTGTAGTTTGGTCTTTTGTGCTTTGGTGTGTCAAATTAGACTAAAGCTGGTTACACTGTGTAACCCTCTTGGTGAATGTAAAAAAAAAAAAAACTAATTATTTATTTTTAGCTAAATATACTTTGACTGTTGTTAATATCTCTAAGGCCTGGTGAAGTCTGTGTGTGTGAAACACTGGAACACACTGCCCACTTTACCTCTGTGTGTGTGTTCAGACCTTCCATTGACAGGTCACTATAGTGATGGAACAAACATCACAACTCTCCACAGATGTTTTTAAAAAAAATTTTCGTTGGAATGTCATTACAGACACAGAGCTCATAAAACTAAATACAAAGACTTTGATATAATATTGTCACTTGGTCGTGAGCCAAGTCAACATACTGTAGTGTTAACTCGTTTGATTGTTTGCGTGTGTGTAGTGAATATAACGGAGAATCTCACCTTTCTCCTTCAGGTAGGTGACGGTCTGGGACATCACCAGTGGGATTATAGCCTCTCTATTCTTCTCTCTGATGCTGTACAACAGTTTATTGATTTGTTTATTGATAACCAACTCATGACACTCAAGTGGTATTAATATATCATAGTGAAGAACAGGAAATAGACACCTACTACTGGAGACTGACACCAAACTGCTGTGTGGGCAGGGGGGGTCGAGGTGGGGGTTTTTTCACTGGGGGTGGGGGTCTATCTTTCTGTGTTGCACACAACTTCTCATCGTGTCTGAATAATACCGGAAACAGCAGACAGATGAAGGAACTATTTTCTTGTTTTTGTGAGAAACAATACTGAAAAAAATCACTGAAAGTGAGCTCATGGTGTAAAGGATACACTGGTACCTGAGTACGTCAGGAGGGATGATGAGCTGCTCATAGTTCAGGTGATCTCTGAGCTCAGCCAGGTAGTTCACATACGTTAGCTTCTTGCCAAATTTGTGACTGTGAAGAAAACAAGAAAAAAAGCATTATTGTGATTTTACACAGGGACCGTGTTCAGCAGGTGGGTCAGCTGTGTTTACCTGATCAGAGGTTTGAAAATGTTCCAGACGATCCTGATGAAGTTTGTAGGGTGGACGACGTACAGAGTCTTCAGGTTTTTCTTGTATCTGAACAACACACCAATGTTCAATATAATATACAGGTGTGGGCCTTTTACAGCTTTACAATTCTTTTTCATTATGAAGAGGACAGCAAATGAGAAAATAAGACTAAGTGTAAAAAAAATATCTGAAATCATATTAGAAAATTTAACAAAACAACAACACAGTTTAACATTAGCATTAATATATGTGCATTCATTATGGATCCACCAGCCACTACCTACTAGGATCAATATGTCTGACACAGAAGAGTGCGGAGGCCTGAGCAGAAATGTTTTCTTGAGTTTTTCAGTCTCAGTCAATACCAGTCAGTGCTGCTCAAAGTTGAAAGTCATTTGACAAAAAGAGCTGAACATGTCTGGATCACGTGAAGGTTGAATTTAGTCAAAGATGATCCAGATTCACACACTGTAAAAAGTAAGGATAAACTACATGTGTGAGCTGAGGTAATTTCTTGTTAAAAGTTGACAAAAATCAATAGTGAAATACCTGTCATCTTGTCAACAGTCAGAACAAAAATGCTTGAGATGAGGACAGACATACTTCCTATCAAACTCATTGTAAGCCTCTCGCAGCCATCGTAGAGATGGCTTGTTGCTGCTCCTTAGACCATAATGGAAGTAAACCAAGATGTAGTCCATCTCCACATACTGATCAAGTGTGTACTTCAGGTACCTGCAGTAGCAAAACAACAATAAAAAAGAAAGTAAACAGCTGAAGGAGTTATTGGTTTAAGCTATGAGATGAAGAGGTAACCGTATAGATGTACTCGAGCAGGCGGCGATGGTTCAACTGGTGGGATGGAGGCAGACAACAACTGCTGAAGATGATCAACTTCCTGCCGTAGTTGTCGTCTCCTGTAAATGACATTAATGAGGATTAAAATCAGTATCTGTTAGTCTCCAGAAAAAAAACACCTGAGCATAAGAGATTAATCTAATACTACACTCTATCACACTAGGGGAGTGTTCTTTCTTTCCTAAACTGGTGTGTTCAGTTCAGGTCAGATGATAAGTGCAAGGCTCCTCTGAAAATGGAACCAGAAATAAGCACAAGTCCAAACAAATATACAAGAAGATTTATAACTTTAGTAAAGACAGCTTAAAGATGAACAAATTAATACACATCTCCAAAAAAAGCTTTCTCAGTATTAGATCGAGTACAAAAGAAAATAAAACCTGAGCAAAGAAAAAAGAAAAGGTTTACAGAGAGAATGATTTTAAAGTGGAAAAATAACTGTGTAACCATACAATTATATTCCCAAAGTGGAGTTTTGGGGGACATAATGGTTTTACCCCGAACACTGCCGGATCTCCTTGGTGTGAAGCCGATAACTAGGACAGATTTGGTTGGATTTTTCCTTCACTGATAACCAACATAGGGGACTCCTAGTGGAAGTGGAAGTCATCCAAATGGGGGCGCTTTAGTTGAAAATCAGTTTTTTGGACATAAATCAAGCAATAACAGGCCGATTGAGACCAAATTTGGTTCATATTGATGGTCTTCCAAATGTCCATTTACTCACTACCATCCAGAGTTCATATAGTGTCATTTTCATTCACTAGGTGGAGGTTTGTAGGGAAAAATGGGTTCTCTGATCATTATTCTGCCACTATCAGGTCAATGTAGCTCAAACTGAGTTCATATCGCTTGTCTAACATTTATCTTTCTTCATGCCACTACCTTGAGTTTACATGATGTCATATTTTGACAGCAGATGGTGTGTTTTTTCCAAATGCTTGGGAGAGCAGAGGATTGGGGGGATTTCGGGGATATACCCTTGCTGTCGGCCCCGACAGCGTAAGCCTTGTTGATATATGCATTTGTTTCATTTGTGCGTCTTGGTGACTAGTATGGTGTGATGGTAACTGATTGGTCGACATGACAATCCAGCATTCAGTCCCTCACTCACAATGTTTGTATGTACTCTGGATTAGACAGCTAAATGCATTTATTTAACATTGTTTTTACAGCAGAAAGGTCACCAAAAGATAGGCTTTATGGAAACTCACTGAAAACATTTGGGAGGCTGTTTGGGAGTGTCTGAAGAAAAGAAAAACACTGACATGTGAAAAATTTACTGACAGATGTTCCTGTAGGTGCCAAAAACTAATGCTGGAAAACTGCCATTCACATGACTGTCTAAACAAATCCATGGAACAGACCGTTAACTTTGACTGGGCTGAGCTCTACTATTGTAATTAACTCTTCCGCTTTCTAATGCAGATTCAGTTGTCAATTGATTGTCTGCTGCTCTGTTTTTAGCAGTTTTTACTTTATGGGATATTATTCAAACTACAATCCATTATCCAAAGATACACTCAATTTACTATCAGCAAAGAAAAATCAACAAATATTTACATTTTAAAAGCTGTCCAAGTCCAGTTTTTTGCTTGATTTTCTTTCAATTGGCAAATAAACATTCATGTTCAGACTTTTTATATTTTTCTGGTAATGAACTGCTTACTGACCAGAAACCTGGATGATCCCATGTCGAGCCACATCGTAGTATGGGTGGGATGGACCAGGACTCAGTTCACTAATGGGAGGACCTGAAGGATGGTCTGAGACCCACATCTGCTTCTTCTCCTCCTCTTCCTCCCTCTGAAGCTCTGTCAGATAAAAAATACCATTATAAAACTACATTTGACCATTTTCTGGTTAAGCATACAGTATGAAATGCATGTTTGTATTCATGTTTAGAAGATAAACATGCTGCTGTAGTTTCTGCTACGGGATTATTCTTTTAAACTGGAAATCATCTGCTACATCCCCTTTCAAAACACAGTGATTTATTAAGGTCTTTGGTGCTGAACTGGAAAATGAAGCCATTTACTGCCATTGTATTAGATGTGAGGAGATGGAATTTTAAATCAATTAGCTAATTCCATAGTTAATATAGAATTACTTTATGCATTTACTCATTTCAGATCATAAGACAAGTAGTCTTACGATCTTTACTGTTCTACATACTGTGTGTACTATAGTCCTGCTCTGTCTACATATCACTGGATTGACAGGACTTTTCCTTCTTTTTCCATTCACTCATATCTGTTATTGATACAACTTTGGAGCCTTGTTTATTCTTATACTTTTATATTCTTAAACTGAAATCAAGAAAAGGCTGGTTTGTGTTCATATAAGGACCTGACTGTGGTTAAGAAACAGATCAGATCATGTAATCAACTGACTGATTAATGAAATAACCTTTAAATGTGCAAAATTATTACACATGTATAAGTTGAGAGAAGCCATCGGGTCTTACAGTCGCAGAATATTAATACTACAAATGTTACACAACTGCAATCAATGCATTTTATAATAGCCTAACATGTACAGTTTACTTGCAGAAATAAATCTGCAGGAAAACCATTCAGCTCAATCATTTCGTGCCAAACACTACCTACTATTTCCTAAATTATTCCTTATCTGCTCTGGTTGGACCACATTCAAAAGATTACCGAAGAGAAAAAAATGAAGCAGGGCCTAAAGACTGGGTGGAAACTGTCACCAGACTCTGCTTTGTGCTGTGGATGTTTATCCTGCAGCACTGTGGGAAGTTTTCTTGTAAACACACAGAGGACCTGATAACAGAGAGGAAACGACGATGTGCTCAGACCGAGTGGACAAAAGGCTCAATTTAGTAGGCTACAGAGGCAACAGAAATCCTCTGCAACAACCACTTTTAGTAAAAGAGGAAATAATGAATTCCAAGATACTGTCAAAAGTCATCTGAATTTAAGATAGAACTAAAATCTAACCATGTCAACAGTTAGTCAGCAAATAAGCAAAAGTCCTACCTGCTTTACAAAAGATCAGAAAGCACACAAACAATTAAAAACCCAAGGATATGAAGTTTAGATCTGGCATCACAAAATACATAACATGACATGTTGGCATAAAATTAATAGTGGATAATCAATACTTTTTCCTGCTAAAAAGAGGTCAAAAGTTGTCAGAAGACAATATACTACACAGATCCGGCTTAAAGCAGTCCAGTACTGACAAGACTGAAATTACTACTTGATTCAAGCAAAATTACATGTCATTATAACGGATCATTGTAATGTTCAATGTTATTTATCAAGTAAAAACACTAATTATAATATCTTAAATCTTCAGTCGTTAAAGTAGTTTTTTTATACATTACATAAACTGAACATCTTTGAACTCTTTGAATCAGGGCAGATGTAGATATTCTCTAGACACACAGGAAACTGTAATGGACACAAACTGAGGGATATGAAAGTCTTCAGACATGTCAAAAAAAAGAGCCAAAACACCTCTAAAGAGGATGTTTTACATTCTGTGATC
The DNA here is from genome assembly GCA_037367365.1 of Apogon talboti. Classification (NCBI taxonomy): domain Eukaryota; kingdom Metazoa; phylum Chordata; class Actinopteri; order Kurtiformes; family Apogonidae; genus Apogon; species Apogon talboti. The sequence continues at coordinate 12,385,421 of JAPQRQ010000005.1, read as the reverse complement.
ACTCCTTATGATTCCTAAATCAGTCTCATGTTATTCCATTCACTTTTATGTATGTAGCCCAGTATGAGCAAGTACAGACTTTACAGAGGTTTTAGTCTGACTTCCCTGTCTGTTATTATATTATGTGTTAGTTAAATACTCACCAACTTCTGCAAGTTGCTCCAGATCAGTAAGTGAGGTCATCTTTTGATGTCTTTCTGTTTATACAGGAAAACCACGAAAAATCATCACCTGCTATGATCTCAGAGCCAAAACACAGGAAAAATGTTACTGAGTAGAATGGAACTAAAATGTATCAGGTGTTGTACTGAATTCCGACCACTTTCACGGTGTAAATAAACACAAATCAGGATGTAGATGGAAAATAAAGACATCCAGTATTTACTAAGCGCAAGAAATCAGTTTTAAGTCCCTGTAATGTTACAAAACATGGTCCGACGTGAACTATCTAACCTTGGAAGTCTTGAAAAGTGAAAGCTAAACTACAGCTAAAACGATAATTAGCAATTTAGCAACACCTGTGAATTTTAAGAAATCACGAAGGAAGACTTATTAGCGAAACGCGGTGAATTATCTTTTAGTTTCACCAAATGACGGTGTAAAAAACTTCTCAATAAGACGGACAAGAAGAGCACAAGTTATAAATAACATTTCAACGCTTACCTGTGACAGAAAGAATCTAACTAGCATTAATAAATCCACAGGTAGGAAAGTTGACCCAAACTTCCTCAACCTACCCCCGCTGGCACCCGTACTGCGCATGCTCAGTACGGACTGTCAGGAACTAGTGCTGATTTATTTATCGAGAATACATTTCTTGGATTAATAATTAAACGAAATAATATAAAAATATTTCAGTATAAAATGAGGCAAAAAGAGTATGAGTCAGAAATCAATCCACATTATTTTACTGTTCATTAGTTTTACCATAGTTCTGTTATTTTGTAGAAGTATAGGGGAATTACTACAAAAGTGCATTACATTTGCCAACAATCCTTCAACAAACAGCAATACATATTATTCACAATGTAGGATATCTGGATAGAACAAATTCATTATTCTTGCAGCCTATAATGTGTAAGGCCAAAAACAACAAACTACCAGGGCATATTCAAGAGTTGTTCAGACATCAAGAGGGGGATTCTAATTTAACCAGGGGAGGTTTTTGTGTATCTGTCATTGGAGCTCAACTATAAAACAGACTGAATGTGTAATTCAAGCAATGTCCAAACATAAACCAATTTAAAATGACTAACAAGGGCATAATATTCATTACGTACAGGGATGAAGTGGGAATTTGACTTCACAGGGTTTTTCAAGGCTGACTTTTATTTAATTGTTGGTTTACTTAATATTATGTAAATTTTTAGGTAGTGGATATTCAACATAAGTGTGTGTAAATATGTATGTGTATATGTAGTAGTATATTTTATGGATAATAATATGAAATTGTATATGTAAGGGAATTAATTTATTATTTGCTTGATGAGGAATTTATATATTTAATACAGAAATTCATAGCAGTAAATTGTATTACTTTGAAGAGCAGTGACTAAAAATTAGTAATCCTAATATCTAAGGAAAGTAAGGAAAAATAATATAAGTAGAATATAGTTTTAGATCAGTAAGGAAGTTGGATAAATAGTAATTATAAACTTATGGAGATGGGGTAGGAATAAATAAGTTCAGAACTTCCTCCAACTCCTTTTCGAATATGTAAATGTGGACATTGGGTAATTGATAGTTTCTTTTCCACAGAATGGAGAATGTTGTATTTTTTTTATTACCACTTGTCTGTAGGTCTTTATTTTCTTCTTAACATATAAAAAAACTCTTTAATCAAAATTTAACTCTGCCGTTAAAAGTCAGCAAGTAAGATTACTTAGTTTAATCACAACAGTAGGCTATATTTATTAACTCATGTACACCTATGCATTAATTAAAATAAATTAGTAGACTACACACTATATACAGAGACATGTACATGCATATATGTGAGACAATTTTTTTTTGCCTTTAGACGTTTGGAACATACTGAAGCCAATCTATTAACTCATACCCAATACCATCTAAAATCTTCAAATGTACCCTAACCAAACCAGGTATGACACTCATAAAAAGAATGATCTTGGTGCAAATTTAGCTGTCCTTAATGTAAGACACAGACAAGTCTACATTAATTATAAGTAGGTGTAACCACTATGCTGGTGACCTTTGGGTGGTCTGCATATGGGGTCCCCTCTCTGAAGACTGCTGCCATACCATAATACATGATTAGTTGTAGAGAAGTTGTGATGCATTTAATCACAACCTATAGCTGTTTTGGTATAGTCTTATTTATACACACAGGCAGTTTGACACATTCAATCTGAGGGGCATCAGAAAACATTTGATGAATCGCTGAGTTGTTATGAAGGATCCTGGAATAAACTACACCTTGAGATTTTCCCAGACCTTATATTTTGTAGGGTGTTTGTCCAAAACATATGTTTGATGCAGACAGTGTGGCAGATGAAGTTGCATGACAGAGGTATTAATCATCTTCTGTACTGGCTTTAGCTTTATGAATGCCTGCCATTTCCTCTCTAGCTCCAGCTTCGTCTCGTCTTTTCTGGATGGTGAATTGGTCTCACTCCTGGTTTTATTATTCTGACCACATCTCACTGTCCGTGTCTGCAACAGCTGACAGCTCTGTGACGTTTAATTCACCTGAGCATCACCTAGATGTGATTCAGTGAGCAGCAGTATCACTAAGTAAAAGCACATTTACTAAAAATGCACAACTTATCATGGTTTTATTGAATTTATATTACTCCTTTGTACTCATAATTTCTCGGTTAAGGTAAGTGGATTTTTTTCTTTAAATGTTATGTCACACAGCTCAGTTTCGTTCACAGTGGAAAATGAATCTGTCATCACGTCACCTTTATTTTACAGAATGTACAGCTGAATGCAAAGCTGAGTGTGGTGAAAGCCTGACATCTACTGGACAGAAGCAGAATTTCAGCAGCTGTGTGGATTTTTGACTTTGCTGCCTTTTAAGGCCAGTTCATGTTACCTTACAGTTTGTCTGTTTATTTTGTATTAGTACCTTCTTGTTCTAAAATATTGTTAATTACTGTAAAACAATCAAATAATTACTTACAGAACTTAAATTTGGAAACTTCAACAAGATAGAATTTTACCCAGTGAAGATAAATGATAGAATAAATACGAATAAATCCTGAATAGTGTAACAGGTGTTTATCCTTCAACCTTATTTATGGTATGGAACTCCATAAAAACACATAATGCGTAAAAGAAAATAACAACAGCAAAATATGAACCACACTTTTATTGGATAATTGTTTTGTTTTGGTTGTAGCTGTAAAGATCAGTTGTGATTAGTTTATTTTAAATTAAAGTGACTATATATGTACCATGTATACATTTTCAACAAATATCAACAAATATCTGAGATCAGACTGTGACCTTAACAAACTCTGTAGGGTTTTTTTTTGTTTCTTTCAGTCAAACGTTTGTGATGTCATGCCTCAGTTAAAAATACTGTGTGATCGACAAAAACTGCAAATGTTACCAAGTTACTGTCTCAGTTATCCAACATAGTCACAGACATTTGTTTATTTTGGTGTTAATGGCTGCATAACATATTAATCTGTCTAATAAGTAATAATTACATCTGCCAAATAAACTAGAATACATGACATTCCTCGAACAATGTGGAAGAAAATACATTAAAGTGTGAAAATTACAGAAAATAACATTCAACCACTGCATACACACAGTATTTTAAATAAAAATAACTACATGCATTGGAAATAATAACTGATTAAGCAAGAAAAAATTGCTTGTCAACTCTTTTATCCTTTGTGGCATTTTCTTGTCACTGTACCATTATATATACATATATATAATTATACACACA
>JAPQRQ010000005.1:12338606-12350437 GCA_037367365.1 Apogon talboti | reverse complement strand
TATACTGTATATAATACTGTATTTCTATTGAATGATAATTAATGCATATACATAAAAAATGCTTAAAATATACATTCCACTGCTCCTTTAATTTTCATTTACTGTGGTATTTCAGGTCTACAATCAGGTCTCAAAGAGTTTAGTGCAATTTGCAAAATGTGAGCTTAAGACCCTGTAATTACTGAGTTGTTTACAAAGTTGATTAGCGTTTGGGGCAAAATTAAATCCTTCCTACGCGACTACCACTCATTCCTAGTCTGTACACTATCACTTTTCATTACCTCTTCTGTATCAGCCCCAGTATGTTCAGCTGAAACATCAAGTTATTTGGTCTTTAACACATAATGCAAGTAAAATGTTTTCTGATAAACGTGTTGAAATGAAAGGTGCTCTGTGATTATTAATGTCTTAAAATGACTAAAATTCTCATGTGTTGAAAGAACCGGTGTGACAATGTGAGCTGTCAGTGGGCCGAGACTGTCAGTGTTTTAGAGCAGGTCATATTCCAGCTGAAATGAGGTATTGATTGGTTGCTATAGAGAAAAGACCAGAGGTCCGTTTTTTCAGAATTGTGTCTTATTATCTCTTAGTAAAACTTAAATAAACTTGAGCCAGAGGTTGTGTGCTGACACTAAATATAAGCCTGCATGTGGGCTGTGCTGCTCGTGGAACCTGATTTTCCAGTGGGTTTTATGTTTGGCCAGTTGCCCAGGTTGGCAAACTGTGTCCAACTGTTCGTCATGCAAACACATACGGTGGTGCCAAAGATGGGCCTTGATAAGCTTTAAAAAAGCAGCTGAACCATAAAAGTTAACTGTATTGTTACTGCGTCTCCTACCAATGGGAAGGCTGCATTTCCTGCTCTTTCTTCTCATTTGATGGTTTTATTTTTGTTAAGCTGTTTCAGTGGGGGGGGGGACATCAAAGCTGGGAGATGCAGCCAGTATCCTTCAGAGCTGCAGTGACTCTAATCTGCCTCTTTACATGTCTTATACAACATTGTGGGGAAACCTCCCGCGAGACGCTGAGCCTTCATCCTGTCACAGCCAACATGAAACATGCCTCTGTGCGACTCCCTCATTGTCTCTTATATATAGTTTAAAAATACCTCATGCATGCACAAATTCTACAGTAGAGCATAAATGATGAGAGAACACCATAAATGTGTGTTATCTTGACTTTCCATTTCCTCTGTCATAAAAGATCATAAAATATATCTTAATAATAAATTGATTCGACATACTGTAAATGGGCATAGAAACAAGATATTAACACTTACAGTGACTCTGACTGGTGTTATAGTGGAGAGACTGAAGTTTTCATTGCTGTCCACGCCTGCAGGAGGAGGTTCGGAGGAGGTCTGCGGGTCACCTGGCCTTGATGCTGCAGACCTGTTGGCCCAGTATGTGGGTGAACTCCATGTGTCAGTGCATCAGGCAGCCCACAAAACAGGTTAGATAACAAACAGGGAGAGAAGCACTGATGCAGAACCCGAAAGGATGCACTTATTATTACATCCTAAACCTCTCAGCACATTTCATTCATGTTACAAAATCTGCACAGTGCTATTTATAAAGTGGAATAGTAATGTTTACAGTTGTTTTGGAGAATTATATTATGGTTATGGAAATGTGTTCAGGAGCAATGTATTATTATTCACTTTGAAAAGTCCAATTTTCTATTTGAAATAACATTTGAGCTCCAACTACACTTTAAAAATGCCATGTCCTATAATACATAATCATTTTAACTCCCTGACTCACTTCCCCACATGCAAATGTTCATCCAATGTTCACAGTCTCCCTGAGACTATTTTTTGCAAAGGCAATAGTGCTGCATCTTGTGCTTTCATCACTCAAGATGAGTGTGATTTGTTCAAAGAAACACAAAGAGAGTGAGAGTGTTTCAGGATTAAACCACACCTTCAGCGGTGGTGCAGTTCCAGCAAAGTCTGTAGTACCAGATCATCTTCACGATCATGATTGACCAGTTTTGCAGCTGAGTATGAATTATGCAGTAGCACAATTAACCAGTGGGTGAAATTAGCAAGACAAGGGTCTCTGCACAGTTAAGGTCTTTATACAGCCATGTAACTTTTGCAGATTGTACATCAGCTGTTACATCAAATCTAATCAATATCAATATGAAAACAAAGGAAACATCACACACGGGGCCTCCGTCAACAGATGGTCTGCCATATTTCCAGATTTTACACACTTGCAATTAATTTTAAATAATAATTTAATAAATGGTTAATTACTCTTTGTTTTTTTTCCCACGTAGGACTCAGGATGCATCAAACTAAAAATGAATCCTTTCCTTTGAATTTCAGTAAAATAAGGTAAATGGACGCAGGTCCGAGGGCTGACAGGTTGTAATTCTGCAGCCTCTCAAGTGTATTCAGTCATTCCTGTACATTGCAGTGTACAAGGTAATTGGAGGCTGATGGCTCACAAGGATGCCAGAAATTACTTCTGTGTTTTGGGAAACAAACGCACCTCCTAGGAAATTAGTACCAGAGCCACAGCTGTGATTCCAGCGGCTCAGCAGCCCGTGACATATTCAGATTCATCTGATTTAAAAGAGGCTGCTTTAACATTGCAGGGAATGACAGAGCCACTTAATTTAAAGATACATTACCCCAGTGCCTGTAGGTTAATGCACCTCCTGAGTATCAAATGGGGAGTCCATGGCATCACCTTATTGATCAGGGACGTTTAACATCAATAACGTCCCTACAGAGGCTCAATAAAAAACCTCCTGTACTTATTTCATCGGTGACAACATATGAAACGACTTTGAGTGACTGTCGACCGCAGAATGGCAGCATGTGATGGATTGTATGACCGAGTTCTGATGAGGAAGCGTGTGCTGTAAGTTCCAGCATGAAGGACAGTAGGCCGAAGGTCAATGACACATGATTTATCAAAGTAATTCAGGGACTTTCCCCTCTCGCCTCAGATGACGGATCACTGACATGTATCACTGTCATACATCAGAGGAGCTTTTATTCAGAATGTAACTCACTTCACTTCCACAATTAAAGTGATAAATAGACCCTGAGTTTATTAGCTGGTGCAGATCTTTTAATTCTTTAGTAAATGCACTCCATTTTTTTTTTTATGTGCATCTTTTGCCACTTTTGCATCAATGAAAAATGGTGGAAGGGAAGCAAGCATGTGCAGTAGTACATGTACTTTACAGAATGACATTATATGGTACTTTATACTTCTACTCCATTACATTTGGGCATCTTTACCACTTCTCCATATTCATCTGACAGCTTTACAGTTGATTATGATAGTTAATATGAAACAGGGTAAATTAACTGATTAGGACATTTTGTAAAGTATTTATAAACTGAAACATCCATAATGAGGTCACCAACTCAGCCAAGGAGGTCATGAAGTCACTCGTCTGTTGGTTGTCCATCATTAAAATTACACAAAAACTATGATTTTCGTGACAGTTGTTTGAGAGGAATTTTCATGGGAGATCCGGTCTTTTGTCTATTGACGAAACGGGGGGGGAAAGTATCAGATTCTTTGATGGCAAATGATGTTGAGACTGTATGTACTTGCAGGAATATACAATGGTAATGTTTTATCTTGTCAGGGTTGTTTGATGTTATACGTGTTGATTTTTTAGTAGGAATATTAGTATTCATCATGTCCTGTATATTTTCATTCAGTCATTCATGTTGCCTCTGGTTTGTGCTACACCGCTCTACCCCCCAATGTGTGACAATAACAACATGATTCACTTCAATTTAATTCATCTCACAAAACACAGATGCACCTCAACAATCTTTACAGTCTGAACAATATACAACACCCACATGTAAACACAAATTACACTATGCTATTAAAGGGACCATTTATATGTGACTGTAGATAACTGGTTAATGCAAATTAAAGCCGTGGTCAACTGTTTCCAGCGTCTTTAATGTGACATTTCTCATGCTTTACACAATGAGTAACAGAACCAAAGTTCATGGTAAAAATAGTAAATAAATAAAACATAATGAATAAAATGTCTTGTATCTGACTGAGGAGCTGCACTCTGCTCCTGTGCCAGGGGTTAAAACAGCCTCATGGTTAATCCATCAGAGAACTGAAAAATCAATCAGATGTAATTTGAGTAAGAAAACACAAATTCAGGTAACAGCGCCTGGATTTTTAATTAAACCAGTCAGTTTGTTGAAACATTTTACCCTCACAATAGACAGACATCAGTGTGATTAAAGAGTGGACTGAGAGAAAACAAGGCTGATGAAACCCTGATTACACGCCGTCACCCAACAGTTAGAAGACCCATCCTCTCTGATCAGCACTAAACACTGCTCTGCTGTGCTCAGGTGGTCACATGGATGGAAATGCCACGCAGGGATCACGGAGGCTGAGCCAGGCCTGGAGGCCCCTCTGGTGTGCCGCCTCCTGGCCCCCGGTCCCCCCGGCCATCTCCAACCCCTGCCATGTAAGATGACAGATGGCCGACTTCCCATAACAACGGCTGCAGCAAAAAGCCAAACCTCCTGCACAGCCTTTATCAGAGCTGAGTTTGGAGTGCAAAAGAAGGGAGTAACGACGGAAAACAGTCAGCATCCTCCATGAGGAAACTAACATCATTACGTTTGTGGCTTAAGCACCAATATGTACCACATAGGTAAATAAAGCTGCACTGGACAGTGGACAGTGATACTGTCGCCGCAGGACGATAGCTAATAACATTTCGACTTTATTACCTTTCCTTTATTGCTATAGTAGTGCCGATGCTCCTGTTTCCGCCGACTTGACATTAAGGTCTATTACCAGCTATGTCATAAAGCATTTGTCAAGCTTCTCAGCGTGTGTCTCTGTGTGGTCTCGTATGTTAATGTAATAGTGTCATAACACATGAAAATCCAGAATATGCATGTGATATGAATACATAGAACTATATTGGCAAACAGAAAAGTATCCTGGAGCATTTCTGTTCTACATGCACAAATGTAGTTATGACTTTAACACTCACTCACTTGGGAAATGGGAGTATTGAAACTTCAGACGTGGGGACAGTGGCTCATATCTCCACTATCTGATTGGCCTCTGTCCCCTGGAACCATCAAACATAAGCACAAGTATAAGAGAATGGCTAAACTACTCTAGTTCTAAAGTATTTTGTCAGTCTCTGTCATTGTTTTATTCCATTTTTCTGAAATAAAGGACCAAATATATAATTGACATGGTATTTATTGTTTCATTACTGCACTGTAACTGCACTCTATTTTGTTTTCAGACACATTTTTCTTTTTATTCCTATTCATAAACATCAGTAACCACCTTTGACCAGGTCCAATGATTACATACTGAGACCCAGTTACACTTTATCTATCAAGAACAAATCACATTGTCCTAATCATTTCATGAGAAGAGGTACAAATATTGTGTAAGTGTATTATAACATTACAGTAATTTCTGTTGCAGTCATATGTGTCATCTTATGAAGAAGAAATCTCAAAATGCAAAAGGCAGTAGAAGAAACAATTCATCAGCATTGTAAATATGGACTATTTCATTCAACACTATGGAAGCTTGTGTTTAATAACTAAACCAGCACGATCATAAATATTTTGTAGGAATAAATAAATGATGATGATGAAGTGTGTGCCAAGTGAGTCAGTGATAAGTTTCTAATAACACTGAATAAAGCTCAGGTTAAAGTTCAAGATTTAATGTGCAGCGTTGTGCTACTATTTTTTTACTCAGGCATTACTATGACAGGTGCACGAGTCGAAAAATAATCATTGACAGTGACAGGCAAATGGAATATGTTCCTGCACGTTACCAAACATATTCAACTGTAATGTGTTTTTACTCAATATTTTGTGTGACATATACTTAAGTGATGTTTGTATCCTCAAGTGCTGCTATTTTTTCATGAATTCAATTATGCAAACTGTGGATATTCTGTTTGCTCCCTTGGAGAAACAGTAGCAGATTGTTGTTATGGCGCACTACACCTATGGGTTCAGCTGTAGTGGTTACTGTGGGGGTATGGGGTTAGGGAATGCAATGCTAATAGTGCATCAACACAAATACAAATGTGTATGTTTGTGTCTATGTGTGTGTGTGTGTGTGTGCGCGCAGTGGCAGTCGGTGTCTGTTGTCTCCATTTTCTTTTTTGCTCTCCTCTCAGAAATAAGCCTCTCAGCTCAGTAACAGTCCAGCTCCTCTAAGGCTTCATGTGCATAATCTCTCCCTCGGTGTTTGTGTGTGTGAAATATTTTATCATTTTGACTCCTAGTTTAAATTTAACCCTCCACAATGCAACGACATAGTTCCACTGCAAGACTTAATGTAGAAAAACCTGCCCTCTCTCTGCCTGAAGACACACATTCATTAGCATTTCAGTGTTGGATCACAGATGCATGCATCAGGTTTGTGTGTGTTCATGTGACCAGTTTACAGTATAATGTGCTTTGTTCCAACTTGTGATACATATTCAATTAACACATCAGTGCTTTATGTCTACATACACACGATTTTCCACAACCACACTTAACACACACTAAAATATTTACAGTTGACACAACCTACCTTGACCCTATAGCAAGTAATGACATTTTAGAGTAGCTTTCATTGTATCTATGCCGGTCTCTGTGTTGGACTCAGAGTCTGCATACGTTTACAGATGTAAATACACTCGTGGCCAAAAGTTTGGGGAATGACACAAGTTTTGTGTTTATATAATATGCAGCATATCAGTTTCAAAGACATTTAATGACAAATAAATCCCATTTAATCCTTTTGTGTCATTCCCAAAACTTTCGGTCACGAGTGTATTTCTCCTTGCTTATTTATAATATGCACATTAACAACTAATTTTATCTGCCTTACAGAAACGTCACACTCAGAAGTACACAACTCAATTTTATCTATGGTTTCTAATAATTTAAGACCTAAGTTTTTTTTTTTGTTTTTTTTTACAATTTTCTGCAACACGCCAGATGTTAACAGTGAGTGACAGAGATTTGTGTTGAACAGGAGAAGAAATAATGTTAAATATGTGCAGGAAAACATCAAAGTGGTACATTTTGTGCTTCAAAGAGACATGGTATTTGCATATATGCACAGTGGAGCGCCTTATTAAGGCCTGTGAGCTGACTGCCATCTGATGCTGCTGATAAACAGGCATGTCACTGCGTTGGAACACAGCAGCTTATTTATCATTTTGGAGAAGATTATAAGATTATTTTTCCTCCACCTGAAAATACTGCAGGACCCTGTGAGAGTGAGTGTGTTTGGGGTTTTGATTCATGTTGCTTAGTAACATAAAAGAAATGGATTTTTATCATCTTATCATATGTATCTTGCCAACACATTGGCTCAGAGTAATATAGACTAATTAGACACACTGGCTTTTTATGTTTGCCTGACATTAATGAACATGCCAGAAAATGAATGTGTGACTTGTGTTAGTTTTTCCATTTTATCTACCACAAACAGCTCCATAATTTCCATAACGTTTTAGATTCTATTGTCATAATGACAAATTACTATTTGGAGCATGAACTCTTTTAATTTTAATCTCAATAGTCTATTTTCTGCTGTGACCCCTTGAGGCTTTTTTTAAATAAGCATATTCAATGGATTCAAGTAGCTACATCATTAATATATACTCGGCATCAATGAAACTTAAACGTAAAAGATGAGTGACATGTGTGTGGGTTACACAATTATTCAAGAGAGATCTAAATAATGGAAGTTTGCCTCAATCTGAAGTATTAGGTTTGTAAAAACGTCAAACATGTCAGTTAAATAAAAAATATAACATCCCTCCACCCCTACCCACTGATGCTTTAAGCCCCATGGTGACTTGTATTAAAAGTTAATCATAAGTTTACATGGACAGTCATCTGTCAGCAATCATAAAATACAGATGAACATTGTAATAAGACAACAGGCAGCTGATGCAGCTGTTCCACACATCATTTTTAACCAATGTCTATTTAAAATGACGGCTCCAAGGCAGGGATGTCTCATGGTGGTGAATGCCTGTTGCCTTGGCTCTCCTCTGTCCTTGAGTCCATAGACGTTCCTCAACTTCGTTGACTTCGAACTTGCGAACTCAGTAAAACTTTTCTGAATCGAGTTGTCACAGAAGCCGCCGTTGCCTTCGACAGTAGCATGAAATGCATCTCAGGATATTTGCCAGTCAAGTCTATACGAGCCACCAAGCAGTGCATCCTGGGTTTAAGCCAGCAGACAAGAACAACATCTGGGAATTCCATCCGATCTTGTTTTATGCGAACTTTTAAATGGAACAGTACTTGGACTGTGACTGATGACGTTTCACCAGATCACAAGAACAGAAGAACAGACTAGAACGCAGCTTGTCTCGACTTCTCTGCTTGCATCTCTGGTGGGAGAGTCATTTCACTTTTCAGTGTCTCATATGTTTCTTTTTGACCAGTGCCTTTAGGAGATATCAGCCGATTGTGTCCCATTTATCCCCAATGGGAGAAGTGGACGCTCATGCACGTAACGGTCAAAAGCCACATGCCTCCTTAATATTAACATGACATTTCTCAGTCACAAAGAGAATGACTGACATTTTTCAGAAGGAAACTTACTTTATTTGAGATTTGTCTCTGTCTCAGCAAAGTGGTGTTATTGTTCTATTGTTTTTATTCTATTGTTATTGTTCTCTCTAGTACCCACTCAGTCAAAGGGAGAACATGCAAACTCCACACAGAAAGGGATGGGACCCAAGACCTTCTTGCTGAGAGGCAACAGTGTTAACCATTACACCACCATGCACCCCATCATTTTAATAAATCCCTGTATATACCTTTTGTAACATTTAAATAGTTTAATAAAACCTCTAATGGTGACTTAAATAGTATCTCCTCCTCTTACTGAGGCCTTAAAGCTCTACACTGTATTTTGTTAAAGTAGTACACAAGGATATAAATGGCATCCAAATACTTGTGGTGATTGAAATCCTGTTGGAAGCAGACATGCTAATCTGAGCTTTAAGGAAAGCACAGAAACATGACTGAATGTAAAAACCTGTTAACACCTGTGTAACACGATTCACAGACATACTGGAGTCAGGACAACTGTTTATATGCTGTTAAGAGGCTGATCACCATCACAGTAGCATCTGGTGTAATAGGACTAATCATGGACAGAGGTTATCAGAGGTTACAATTCATTCATTTATTTCCCGCTTAATCTTCGTGAGGGTTGTATGGGATGCTGGCGCCTATCCCACCTACCAATGAGTACAGGTGGGGGTACACCCTGGACATGTCGCCAGTTCATCACAGGGCTGACATTTAACACAGAACAACCATTCACGCTCACATTCAGACCTAGGGGCAATGTAGATTAATCAGTTTAAGCAAAGGTGCATGTGTTTGGATGGTGGGAGGAAGCTGGAGAACCTGAAGAGAACCACAGACACAGGGAGAACATACAAACTCCACTAAGAAAGGACCCACTGACCGCTACTGTGAGGCGATAGTGCTACCTACTGACCTGTTGTCTGGTTTACAGTTACAGTACAGTAACCTTGATGCACGGGGCCCATTTGTCATGTTTATTACCCCCCCTTATTGGTGCCCCAGTGTACCCTGTATAGAGTTAGAGTAGAATAAATCTGCAGTAAATCTGACTGGATACAGTATGAAATACTTAAAGTAACACCAACTGTAATTGTTTTTTGTTTTTTTTAACTCTTTATGAGTTGGTTGTTGTTGTTTTTTTTTAGCAGAAACCAACAAAACACAGAAGAGACAGGTCATGAGGTTAAGGAGTCACAAAAAATGCATTGTGTGGATAAATAAAACAGTTTTTACAATCAATGCTTTTACTAATTTGTCTCACAGGACAAGTAAATGTGCCATTTTTTCCAACGTTCTTCACCCAATTCTTTTTACAGTTGTATTGTGTAAATCATCTGTTCTAGTGAATGAAGATGATTTGCAATGTTGGTAAAAACAGTCGTCGACTGACATTCTCTCTTAAGCCAATATTTTGTAATGGTCTTTTTACTTGCTGCCAGCATAACCTTGAGGAGGTAAGTGTTGTTTTAACTAATGGCATGATCCACCATGATTCCTCCACATTCTCTCCAGCAGCGCTGCTGAGTGCCGGTTTGTTTGGATCAGATTTTTTCCAACAAAAGTCTCTCCATGTCCGAGAATTAGTGGAGGATAATTGAGTTTTCCAGGCACTCAGCCATACGTCATCAGTTATTTCAATATCCAGTTCTTTCTCCCATCGTTGCTTGACATAGTCAGTGTTCTCCTTATTGTACAGCTTAGTTATAACACCTTTGTTGCTTCCTGATTTATATACATCAGTGAATATATGAACAATTGTTGGCAATTCTCTTAGTTTAGTGTTTCTTATCTCCTTACAAAAATAATTCCGTAACAGTAAGTACCTGTAAAAATCCTGCTCACTCAACCCGTATGTCTGACATAGGGTATCGAAGCTATTAAGCTCCCCTTCTTTAACGATCTTACAGAAAGAGGTCAGTAAATCTGACTGGATACAGTATGAAATACTTAAAGTAACACCAACTGTAATTGTTGATAGAAATTAATGATATTGCATCAGCCATTAGTCTCCAGTTTTCATTTAACTATTTTTTTTAATTGAAATGTTCTTTTCCTTCTGATATATAAAGTAAGAAAACATTGTACTGTGTGTTTCACATATAAAGATGCTCACATTTTAATTTAAGAATGATCTTATACTGTCAGGCAAAAGTTATAGAATTTTACCACCATTTATACGTCAAAGTGAGCCCCTGATCTCAACTTTTAAAACAGAACCCTACTATGTTTGTCAGAGCCTTTAATCCACTTTCACCATCCATGGAAGATTCTCTACCTCTGATGTGTGTCAGTGAAAAATCCAGAAAACAAACCCTCTTCGCAGCTTTGTCGACTGATTTCAATGAGGAAGTGAATGGGAAAGTGCAATCTGAGACCTGGAAGGCTCAAATACACCACTCTGTCCGGGGTTTATTACAAACTGTCTAATGTTTCACGTCATGGGTCTGTTTCTGCCACCACACACTGGCAGAAATCAGAATGATATAACACAGGACTGACCTCTTTGTTTTGTTAAAGAACACTCAGGTGGATTTACAGGGAGTTTGTATGATTTATTGGTTCAGCGTAGAATTGTCTATGTTGTTTGAAAATTTGTAACATTGTAAATATTTACCTTACAAATTATTCTTAAACCAAATGAACAATGATAGTAATAATGTGTATGCGTAAAGGTGATGTAATGTATAATGATTTGTAAGATGAGGTCATGAAGTGGATGTCCCCTCTGAGTATTTAACCAGCTGTCCTCTTCGGTTTCAGTTTATGGAGAACAGAGGAGATACAGGAAGTATGAAGACATAGGTAGACATGGAGCAAATGTCACCTTGAATGAAAGTTGATCAAGGACACTGTTAATACCCTATCTCTAAGGAATTACATATATAGCATTCACTATACATGTGGTTTTATATCATGTATGCAACTGAAATCCAGTTATGTTTAATCAAAATCAGAATGAAAAAGGTGGCATCTTGAAATTAGTTGGTTTATATTTAATATGTATCAATATTTTTGGCATTATGTACATTATGACCATTTATTACTTTATGTTATAACAAAATGCAACCTGTATGGCATTAGATTCATCGTCTTCTCCCGCTTATCCGGGTCCGGGTTGTGGGGGCAGCAGCCTCAGCAGAGGAGCCCAAACAGCCCTCTCCCCAGCCACTTCCACCAGCTCTTCCGGGGGAATCCCGAGGCGTTCCCAGGCCAGCCGGGA
>JAPQRQ010000005.1:12286777-12309627 GCA_037367365.1 Apogon talboti | reverse complement strand
AGAAATGAACAAAAGGCAATAACATCAGTCTGAGATCTACTCAAATTAATATCCTGAGGTGTTACTCCAAATATTGCTACAAACATGGAAGGAGTAATTTGTTGTCTATAGATTTTCGAGAAGGTTTCAAATATCAAATTCCAGAAATGTAATAATTTCGGACATGACTAGAACATATAATAAAGTATAGCTGGGGTTGTTTACAACGGTCACATGTAGGGTCAAATTCACTTTTGATTTTAGCCAGTCTGGCCTTACACCAACGAAAACGATGTACAATTTTAAATTGAACAATAACATAGAGGATGTAAACATTCTTTCAATCACTTTTTGCCACATGTCATCTGATATTTGTTCTGCAGTTTCTTCTTCCCATTTTTGTTTTAAAGAGTCCAAAGCTGTTACGTTATGAAGATTAAGTAGTTCATAAATTGTACTTATAGAGTGTTTGACATCTGTTTTGTACTTCAGAACAGAGTCCATGAGAGATGGGGGAGGGCAGAAGGGGAAACAGTTGGAATGAGCTGCCATAAAGCATCTAAGCTGTAAATATTTGTAAAAGTGTATCCTAGGAATAGAAAATTTATGAAGCAATCAAAAGAGGTGAAAATACCATTAATATAGAGATCAGGTAGTGAAGTGATGCCATTTTTGGACCATGTATCAAATGCTGTATCCATTATAGAAGGAATGAACATATGATTCTTTGCTACTGGTGCAACTAGTGAAAGATCATGAAGTACAAAATGACGTCTAAATTGGTACCAAATCTTAATTGAACATATCACAACTGGACATGATGCAAGACTTGAAACAGACTGTGAGAGTGGCAGTTTGGCACATAAAACTGATGAGGGGTTAAACTGAAGGGACAGAGATATCCTTTTCCCAGTGTTATCCAGCTGGCAATGGCGTCCTCTCTTGTCCAATATAACAATGCTCTAATGTTAGCTGACCAGTAATAGTATAAGAAATTTGGAAGTGCCATGCCCCCCATTTTATGAGGTCTTTGTAATACTCTTTCCTTTTTATTCCAAATAAAAGTTGAAATTTGACTGTTTAATTTACTGAAGAAAGATTTTGTTAGGAAAATTGGGATGCTCTGGAAGAGGTATAAAAATTTGGGTAGGACGGTCATCTTGATTGTATTAATCCTTCCACCAAGAGAGAGCGGTAATGAATCCCAACATTCAAAGTCCTGTTTCAGACGAGATAGGAGGGGTTGGTAATTAACTTTGTAAAGGTCTTTATAATTACGTGTGATCCAGACCCCTAAATATCTCATTTTATTTGTACTAATTTTAAAGGGGGTTGAAGAGAGAAATACATTTGAAATTGTGGTCCCAACTGGCATTAGTTCGCTTTTTTGAAAATTGACTTTATAACCAGAGAGTTGACCAAATTCATTGAGTAGTTCTAGCAAATTTGGAAGACTTGAATATATACAGCAGCATATCATCAGCATATAGTGACACTTTATGTTCTAGGGGCCCCCTCTGGATTCCTTTAATACTAACAGATGTTCTCAGGGCTATTGGCAAGTGGCTCAATTGCCACAGCAAAAAGAAGTGGTGGTAAGGTGCACCCCTGTGTTGTACTATGCTGTA
Organism: Apogon talboti; assembly: GCA_037367365.1. Lineage (NCBI taxonomy): Eukaryota > Metazoa > Chordata > Actinopteri > Kurtiformes > Apogonidae > Apogon > Apogon talboti. The sequence continues at coordinate 12,308,020 of JAPQRQ010000005.1, read as the reverse complement.
GTTCAAAGAAGGGCGATATGTTATTATTTGTACATACAGCAGCCAGAGGGGATGGATATAAGATTTTGATCCATGATATAAATTGGGAACCGAAACCAAACTTTTTAAGTGTATAGAAAAGAAAGTCCCATTTCACCCGATCAAATGCCTTTTCAGCATCTAGTGAAAGGATTATTTCTGGGGTATTAGATGAAGAAGGGCCATAAAGAATATTTGTGAGACGCCTGATATTAAACAAAAGAGTATCGGTTTTTAATAAAACCTGTTTGATCAGGTGAGATGATCGATGGAAGGATTCCCTCTATTCGCCGAGCTAGAATTTTTGCAAGGATTGTTACATCCGTATTCAAAAGTGAGACTGGTTGGTATGAACCACAATTCAGAGGATCTTTATCCTTTTTTAATATTAGTGAAATAACTGCCTGGCGGATAGTGGGTGGTAGGGAATTGGACAAAAAAGATTCTCTAAAGACCGACAACAATAGTGGGGAGAGTTGAGTATGAAATTTTTCAAAGAATTCTGACGGGTATCCGTCTGGACCTGGAGACTTGCCGTTCTGCATACTCCTAATTTCTAAGTCTATCTCCTGGGTTGTGATTGATCTCTCCAAGTCAGCAGCTATTACTGTATCTATAGATGGAATATCCAATTTTTCAAAAAAGTCATCCATAGCTGGTGGGCTAGTAAATGGATCTAAGGAGTACAATGATTAATAACTTATAGAAACATGAATTAATTTCTGCATTATCTGTACGTTGTAGGGCTTGTTCATCACAAATCTCAGATATGACCTGATTAGCTGTTTTTTGACATAGCTGATGGGCTAGGAGCTTTCCTGCCCTCTCTCCATGTTCATAAAAGTCACTCTCAGATCAGGTACATAATTTTTCATGTGTTTTTTTCATTCATTCTCTTATCATTCACAACACTTGCATTACTTTTGTCAATTTTTGTCATTTTGACATTTTTCTGTTATTTATGCATTTTTTTACACCATTTCATTATTCATGTAATTTTCCTAACTTTTCCCCACAAATGCATTTTACCATAATTTTTCATATTTTTTCATCACTTATGTAACATACATAATTTTTGCCATTTTTCATAGTTTTTGTCAGTTTTCTTAGAAAGTAACGATTCACCACATTTGACATATGACAGAAGATAAAAAGTAGAGTATATAAGAACAAATATACCACCAATGTGAATTCCTTTCACTTGTAATATTTGATTCTCTCCAAGTTAAAACTGTTTTCTCTGCAGTGTAATGATGTGCAGCTTGACGACTGCATGAATGGTATTTGTTATGTGGAGTCCACACATATTTGTCTGTGCTATTTTGAGATGAGGAAAACCCAAACCTCATAAAGGGCTCAACTGTATCATAAGAGGGGTCACAGGATGGGGGTTCACATCCACTGGCAGACCTAACATCCAGGAAATTTACACCACTACACTAGTTTGTAGACGTTAACATGTCCACCTACATGACACCATAACTCTCTTTTATTTGACTTGAACCTTCTTTTTTCTTCCTTTGTTCCCACTCTCTGTAAGGACACAAAGCAGCTGATCAGCAGCAGAGCGCCTCTCTGCTTCAGATAATTACCATCCACTGGACAGAACGATGCAGCCCAGGCTGTTTAATTGTTAGCTTCAACTCACCCTTTACTTCCCCCTCATCGCTGCTACCATTACACCAGGAAAATCCACAGAGACACTTGGACACGTTAGGGACAGCTACGATTTAAAGGATCCACCTAAAAGATAAAGAGTTGAATTTTCACCCCTCCAATTGCACCTCTAAACTGTAATGCTTTAAAATATGAGGTATTCATGACACCAAATATGCCGTTTCCACTGTGTGTTTATTCATGACAACAAACTGACTTGTTACGTCTTTGGCTGATTTTTTTTATTGTACATCTTCAATTTGTCTAAAGTTTTTCCTCTTTTAATTAGTTGCTTCAGTGGTTTTTCAAGCAAAACAAAAAAGATTGATTGGTTCTATTTTCTTAGAGCTGAATTCTGTCCAATATGAGAGCTCAGATGAATTCTTTCGGATTTGGACTGACTGGTAAAAGATGCGTTTTTTTTAGATGTCCCTGTGGGTTCGGGGAGTATTACATTATTTCTTTCACTTCATTCTCTTTCACAGAGAATGAATAAATAATTAACATGAAAACTGCAAAATGAAAAAAGTCTGGGGTTATAAAAAAAAAAAAAAAGAGACATGAAAATACGATGGTGAGTCTGGGTCCAGTCAGTAGCCACAGTTTCAGAAGGTGACAACTGATGTGTTACAAAAAGGACACAAGGCTTGAGTTTCAGCCTGTATCCTTTTCAAGACCACACGAGGACAAGGAGGACAAAGACATATCTGAGACAGAGGACGTCTCACAGTCGCAGACGAAAAGACAGGAATAAGTTGAGGTGTGTTTTCTCCGCTGGGCGACCTCTGCAGTGTGGCCACTTGATGCAGAGTGATCCGTTCAATATGTTATCTCTGAGCCGCTCAATAAACTGTAATCAGGATACGGAGGATATTTCTGGAGCCACCTCCACCGTTAATGCTCACTGCATTTCCTCTCATGAAGACCTTGGACTTAATGGACTGAACCTCCACTTACTGAGTCAGTATGTTTAGCTTCAATTATTGTAAATTTCATCAGATGTCATATGTGTCATATAATATCATATCACATTTTCAGATCAAATATGGGACTTGTCTCAATAACAGATTCAACTGACCTGAAGCCAAATGATTCCTTAGTGAAGTTTCACAGTAAGATTTTCTGCAACATCCTAAAACATTATTGATCTCTAGTTGTTGGTGGCATGCACAGAAAGTGTTGTTCTCTTTCTGCTACTATTTTAAAACTGTGTTTAAAAGTCCTGTTTTTAAAAACTGACTTTAGTAAAACTACACTAATACTATCAGCTTAATGCACTTAAAGCTGCAGGGGTTGAAATCAGACAGAAAAACCTCCAGAACTTATATGTGTTTCATTTGCAACAACTTTTGCAACAACTCTAACTGATGCAGTGAGGAATGGTTGTCAGCCTTGCAATGAACCGGTGACATGTCCAGGATGTACATCGCCTTCACCCGCCTGTGGCTGGGACAGACTCTGACATCCCTGTGACCCTCTCAAGAACTAAGTGTTTCAGAAAACGAATGAATGAGTGATGCAGTGAGTAACCTCTTCTTTCTTAAACAACCAACAGTTTGATAGAGAGCACAAAGATTGGACTGGGTTTCAATAGAAAAGACCATGTGGTCTGATGAGTCCAGGCTGACTCTGTTCCAGACAGAGGAGGTGGTCGAATTGATTACCCATCATGCCTAGTGCCTATAGTACAAGTCTGTGGGGGCAGTGTTGCTAGTGTTAGATGGTCAGCTCTATGATCAGCAACATTATGTATCCAAATAACAATGGAAGTAAATATTCTGACATTGCATGAGCTCATCACCATAATGTGAATGTGTCCTTTAATTAAAGCTAAAGGCTGAGTAAAGCTTTTTTTGGCCAGTCTGTGTATAAATATATAAGAAGTGATTCAGTTTCATGCTGTTGTAGAAAAATGAAACCACTTTTCCAAGCTTCTGTGTTGAGCTGTGTTGATCATAATTTGAGGCTCTGCTGTTGCCCAGAAAATTAATCCCAAGGTGTTAATTGAAGGGAACTGAGTTCTGAGGGGAATACAGAATCACCAATGAGAATAACCAACTGGTGTCCAGTGAAATTTCCAAATTTCAGCTTTGCATCTCTTTGAATTGCACCATATTTTTCTTTCAGGTTTTAAAAGCCATTGAAACCACTTAGAATTCATGTAACTAAAACACTAGACTGACATACTGCCAATGGTTGTATATTGACCTGTGCATAATTCTAAATCCTGACATGCTGAATTTCAGATTTGGAATCAATTTACCTGATAAAATCAGATGACCTGAATTACAACATGCTGAAAGGTAATTGTAGATTAGAAATCATCACAACTGTCTTGCTGCACAGAAATGAAAAGCAGTTCAATGACCTTTAAAAGAAGTGGTTTGATTAATCTATTAATCATTGCATTGAAAAGTGTGCTGACAGATAAATGTGGTTCAGTAAAGAGTACAATATTTGCCTCTAAAATGTGTTGAACAAAAAAGTATAAATTATCCTCAGTACTGTATGCACGCTGTATGTTCTGTTCAACGGTGCAAAGTAAATAAATTCCAGACAAGGTCCACATCTTTACTATATCTGATTACTTTGTATCTTTGAACAGCAGATACAGTATACATACAGTACATTGATTTCTCAGAGTTTTCTTCTGTAGAGAAACAACAGCAACAACTTAGTCTCTGTCTCAGTTTCAGACTCGTCTGACAGCAGCAGCGGTCAGTGATCGATTATGACTGGAGAACTTATTTTCTGGAAGTTTTATGATTTGTCTTGTCCTCACCTCCCTCTGCCCTCTCACATGCTTACTATATAAATCATCTCAGTCCACACATACAGGATTTTGTCACTTTGTAAAGGTATAATCAGTTAGATGTGCACTCACCTCTCAAACAAAGGCAAACAAAGCCATTCTTTTCTTTTCATGAACAAAATGCCTACTTCCTCGTAGTGCAACAGGAAAAGTAAAAAAAACAAAAAAAAAAAACACCCACTTTGTTTTAGCGTCTGGAGAGCATGGATGCCTTCACCAAATGTGTTGAAGATTGTAAATGTGTCCATAACCATCTCTATGAGCCCCGTCATGGCCTAAATACAAGATCTTAGGAATGGCTCGACATAATGTTCATAATTTGGCACAAATGTTTAATTGAATGCAAAGATGAACTGGAAAGACTTTGGTGGCCAGAGGTTAAAGGTCAAGGTTGTTTTAAACTCACAGAACATATTTCGGCCATAATGATGTGAACAGATTATGATCCAGGGACAGTAGACTCATCTGATTGAACATATAGCTCTTGTTATTAAAATACTTTGTAAACATTGGGATGTAAAAAAGAATCTCTGAGACCACAGTGGTTTATACAAATTCTAAGGCAATATGTTAAGTTACTGAGACATGTCACTGAAAACATCATGGTGGAGCAACAGGACAAGTCAGATGTTTGCCGAAAATAGTGGTTCCAATATGGACTCCCTTTATTGTCATAGAGATACATTTAGACGAGTTACCTCCAGTATTTTTTGCTGGTTCCTTGGCTGTTGTCTGCAGATGCTGTTGCACCTGTTGGACATGATACTTTAGTCTCAGGGAGTGTTACTGTATGTGGTATCTTCAAAGATTGGGAATTTTCTCCCAAAGAAAGAGCAGACCTGAGGGGGTCTATTTTCTCTTTTCTTGACTAATTCCAGTGGTTTTCCCATGATGAAAAAATAAACAACATAATGTCTGAAAGGATCACCACAATAGAGCCACATGTAATGTAACCCAACAGCTGACTCCCAATAATGACATCGGATTCCCTGACAGATGATTAGCTGTTACCACCAATTTTACAGCACTGCCCTCGTCACCTCCTCTGTGACTCAAAGGTTAAAGGTCAGGCTTTCCCTCTGCCTGTAACAACTGTGGATAAATAGCACAGAAGAGGTGATGCAGCAGTTTTTATGCTGTTGTTTCCTGGTTTCTTCCATCTGTCTTAAAATCTTTCTTTAAAATTTACTAATAATGGTCAGAGTGTGATATTTAGTGACATCTACTGACAAAAATGTGTATTGCAACCAACACAGTATCCACCATCCTTCACCTCAGTGACTGTAAAATATGCAACGCCTTCATTAGAGCTAGTGTTTGTTTTATTTATTCTGTGCTTTTTCGTTAGGTGAATATTAAATGGTAGTAAGTGATGGCAATGCACCTTAATACTGAATATCAACTGCGCTAAAATAAAAAAGACAAGAAAGTTTGAGCTGTAACGTGGTGACTTATATCCTTTGTAGATAAAAATGACTCTTTCTAAAGTAAGAAAACTAATAAAACACTATTATTAATATTATCTTATCTCCTTAATACCCTTAAATCTTAAAATGGTCTATTAAAGTTCCCATGAAGTTAAATTCAGTGTTGGGGTGTTTTTACACTTACGTTTTGCGCTGTATGTGAACTGTTACAAGTAATTTGTAGTTGTTCTAAATAATATTTTAGAGTTAGTCTTTTTCATGGGCATTTTTTAGTTTTGTGTCCAATAAAAGCTCTCCTCAACGTTCATGTCCTGTACAGAGAACCAACAACCTAGCACTTATGGATCATCAAGAGGATGTTTATAGGTCTTTGCTGCACAGGTGGCGAGTGGCCTCTGAAAATATGCAAAAATAAAGGGCACACTGCTGGCTGTTTCATAGGGACTTTACACCTAATAGCAGTCTAGAGTCACTGGTTTGTGTATTTGATATATCTATTTGATTTGTACATCACTGCAGCCTCCTGAGTAAAGCCTGGAGGGCTGTAGCTCTCAGCAAAAGTACAATCATTAATGACTCTTCACCCTCAATCTCACCTCCTTTCACTCCCTGTAACCTCAACATGCTCAACATAACTGCCAAAGTGTGCACTTGTTTCATCACATGGAGATGAGGTTACAGTGAACAGTAGCCACTCATTTCAGATGGATGATATAGGCTGCAGATGAACCCACTGTGTGATGGGTAACAGAAGCTATAACAACCTGTCAGTGGTGACCTCCTATGATTGATGTCACACCAGTGATCATGTGTGAGGGCTGGGTACTGTAAAACAATGACACAGGGGCCAGAAATTGGAGTCAGAGGTTGATGGTCCATCAGCAGAGTGAACCGAGGAGGCTGTAATAGAATTTCTCGACTTCAAATGTAGAAATTAGAGCCTTATTTTTATTGTGTAAAGACTTTACACAATAAAAGTGGTCTAGTGGTGCTGATGCAAAGAGCTTCAATCTTTGCCTAATGGAGAAATCAACTAATTCTTAAAATACACCTTGGCTAAAAAGGAACTGATCAGAAATTGGAAGTGTATGTGGTGTTAAGTCAAACTATAAATGGTAACCAACCATTCACACCACCGTAAAGGTTTCAGCTGTTGCACTGTAAACCCAGTTTTAGCATCAGTATGTGACAAGTTGGAAGTGTAAATGTGTTGTTTAAATAGAGAATATTTAACAGTAAAATAGCGTTTGTCACTCAGTGACTCTAAGCTGAACAGTATAATTCCTACAGATTTAATGTTCTGTTGGTGACGGAGAAAGTTGTGGCTGAAACTTTCTGAAACTTGTTTGCATTTCATGTATATGGGAAGTGAAACCCATTATATAAGTACTACAACATCATCATGACCTTCAGCATGGCATCACTTAAGGCTTAATCAACTGCTGCAGCATCTCCTCCATGCTCCGTGGGGCTGCTACTCTGTTGTTGACCTTTTATTTTATGAGATAACAAGAGCAGAGAAACTTACAGCTTCATGAGTGTCAGACGTTTGACCCAGTGAGGGAGAACACTGACCACCAATCATCTGTACAGGACTCATGGATTCTAAGTTTTATTTTATTAAATTCATGTCACACCAGGAAAAAAATATACTATACACAGTGGTACAGTCATAGTAGTTATACCAGAAGTGGTCAGTCACCTTTAGTGGACTAAAGTGGAACAGGTGTTGTGTGGATCAGTTGTACATGAAACTGTACAGACATCCACAGTCCTCATAGGATGGACTGTAATAACTCTCCACAGCTATGGCATAAAAACTGTTGCATCACCTCCTCTGTGCTCTTTGTCTACAGTTGTTGTGGGTAAAGGGAAAGCCTGACCTTTACCCTTTGAGTCACAGAGGAGTTAACAAGGGCTGAGAAAGCTACGGTGTGAGACATCTGACACTGTGCTATGAGAGGAAGAGTGGTGACAGCCAATCATCTATCAGGGAATCAGGGACACCCCCCCTTGAACCGCAGACGCTAAATAAAGATGCTAATTGTGACATGAATCATCCAGACAAAACAGAGACTGGACTAATGTTTAAAAATACAGAAACGACTATGATTCTTTCGCCAGTATGTTATGACAGCTGTCATTTAAAGCATGTGAGCATTTACCTTAAAGTACCGCTGAGTCAAATTATGTAGAAAATGTAGACACATTTTGGAAAATATAATAAGTAACATTCCTGTATTGAGATGTCTAAAACTAACTAGGTCTATGTGTAATATTTTGTTGATTTGTATACGTGCATTGTAGATTCTCTACGTCAGATTTGCTCATGTACTTCTGTAAAGTTTGTTATGCTGGAAGCTGGACGTCTGTTGACATACACTGACCTCATCTCTAGGCTAATGGTCACTAGTGTGGCACACTGTTGCAGCAGCAGAGGAGCAGAAAAGAACAGTTGAAAAACTCAAGAGACATTATGAGGATTTTCACCTCAACATAGAAATTAGTCAACAGATTTATGAAAGTGAGGCCCTTCTCAGACCTTCTCAACATTAGCAGTCAAATGTTCAAACACAAGTTCTGGGGACATTTGCTCACACTTGGCATTAGAAGACATCTCCACCTCTATCTTGACAGATTATTTCAAGTACTATCATTTCAAGCTGAACAAACTGGCTTTGTAATGTTTGCAGATTTAATGCACTGTGCAGCTTTTAAAGTATAGAGTGCACGTAGTAACACCATTAATCAATCAATACACCTTAAATGTCAATATGACAGCTTTAACTTCTCTGTTGGTTTTTCTTGGCTGTCTTGTATGATATACAGTGCATTTTAGTGATGACTGAATCTTCAGACAAACATGCTTATGAATTCCACTGTATTATGTGACGTTCCCATAAACTCAGGCAGCACCACACATAGTAAGCAATGTATTAACCACATCTACGTGGGAATATTTCCGACATCTTTAAAACATTTCAATATGATGCAGTTGGTGCACTAGACAGGGCATGTTAGCTGAGTAGGTACATGTCCAGGACACATACCTGTATGCCTGTCCAGTCACATATAGGATGTGGATAAGTGCATCCTAGACCACCTCCGATTGTGTCATGACTGTGTTCAGATCAGACCGATGCGGTAACGGCTGAACTGGACCTAAAACCATTGTTAACTTAGACAAATCACTCAAAACTCAACAAATCACAAAATAGAAAAAGAAAAAAAGAAAATATAATGTATTTAATTCTAAGCTATGTGATATACTTATCTGCACCTGCTTTAAACAAAGGAACTTTAACTGTCTGATCATCATCATAACTTATATGAAAGACAGGAAAAATATGTCAATCTATGAGTAAATCTGTACGCATTTCCATGAAGGAAAGGGGTCTTGTCTCTATGAACTTAAAATATGAACCAAATATGAACTAGACAAGTTTTTTTTTTCCAGGAGTCATTCTGGTCTCATTTGTTATATTTGGACCCTCTAATAAGTGATCTTGTCCATCTTTAAATTAATGCTGCATCAATCAGATCTCAAGTCAAATAGAAGCTTTAGTGTCTGCTGAGCTGGGCATTGATTGACAGGCTTGTCTAAGAGCACTTACTTAAAAGGTTTACACTAACAAGACTTTATCACTTTGTTATGCAGTGCCTGATTACCATTTTACCAAGCTAATAGCATTAGCATTAGCATTAGCTCACACATGAGCCCTCACGCTCCACTCTAGCCCTTTTGTCCAAATATGGACGCATTCAGCTCCTTAACGTAAACCAATGGGTGACGATGTAGTTTTTCAATCTACTAATTATATACAATCTAAGGTGTTGACGTAGAAACAACTGAATGTAATGTTTGGAAAAGTATAACCTGTAATAGCAAAGTGAATTCTCTGTCCTAAAATTCATACGACTCTCCTTTACTAGTGTTAAGAAAGGCTGCAAGTCAGAGAACTAAAAACAAAGGTAAGTAAGTTTAACTAGTACTACCCAGCCATCTATACTGACTTTTCTCATACCATCAAGTTGTCATGAGCGGTAAACTGATATATGTGACTGTGTTTGATGTAAGTCTGGTTCTATGAATGTGCATGACCCTTTGGAAGGCACCACATAGAAAAGCATTATGGGACTTTTTGAGCTATGATTGATGACATAACTACATGACTAGGTTTGACACAGAATATAAGATTATTGTAACATCCATTCATTCGTTTTATGAACTGCTTCATTCTTGAAAGAGTTGCGGGGATGCTGGAGCTGGTCCCAGCCACCAAAAGGCAAAGGCGTGGTATCATATCGCCTGTTTACTGTAGGGACAGGTATTTATATAAAATAAAATCTGATTCTAAAGTGTTGAGAGTTCAAAATGTGCCGTCAGTGAATGAGCATGACAAGGCCAAACTTTGCATTTTTAGCTCAAAAGGGTGCTTACGTTTGTTATATTTTATTTAATAATTTAATACGTGCAAAATAAATTAATCCTGTTGGATTCTGTAGGCATGAGGCAGCAATTTATTTCATACAGAAACACATACAACATCAGCCTTTACACACTGAGTACAACATTTTTAATGCTTGTGCTGCAGAATGGATGTAAACCTGCTCTTTCTTCTCTTAGCGGTCACACTGAAAAGCATTGCTAGTGTTGGAATTCCAGCTTTATAAGGATGGCACCTCATTATAATTGCTTCTGTTGAATGGCTTGATTGGGGTCATCTCACTGCGGGTAATTGCAATAATTGTATTCTCCCTTCCTCATTATTCAAACCGAAAGGCAGCAGCAGCAAGGTGAGAAACAAACCTTCAGTGGAAAAGATGAAAGAAGAATGTTTTCAGTGGTGCAGTCGTTTATCTTCCTATTTAATCCTGCAGTTTAAGTAATGAAAACCTCACGCAAAAAGAAAGAAATTAATGACATTAGGAGACGCCTTAAAAAAATGTTGATAAAAAAAAAGAAAATTGTACATACAGAAAAGGTCAATTAAAACTTTAAAGTTAGCTGCAGTCAGTTATTGATAGGTGATATTTATAATTGTCCATTCAAGACAAGGCAGGCTGCACACTGAAGGAAATTATAGATTTTTATGACTAAATATGGAGTGTGGAAAATCATAACTGGAAAATGAGGCACACTCAGAAATGAGTCAAGATAATGACACTTCAATACACTTATTTTCCCTCACATGATATTATAATGTAGTGGGTTTGTTCACAACTCAACAACACACAGGATTATTCTTAAAAGGATCAGGTGTGATATACACCGGTGCCCATGAAGTTGGAATTAAATATTTGTACCTCTTGTCATGAAATGATTGTGACAATGTGATTGATTCTTGATAGTGTGACCTTGACTCAATATGTAATCATTACACCTGGTCAGAGGTGATCACTGATGTGTATAAACAGCAGAGCAAAGAGGAATGTATCTGAAAACAAAATTATTCCAACTTTATATTGAAAAAAAAAATCTAAGAACATCTTTTGATTTGTTATATGATGGTATATTCACCTTATCTTCATAAAAAGAGTGTAAACAGCCTCGGACTGTCCAACGGGGACAAGCACAACACCTGTAGTTCACCGATAAACATCTTGTGTTTCTGATTTATTATCTAAACGGCACAAAAACCACAACTGAATCTTTTTGTTGAATCTTACAAGAAAGGTTATGTCTTCTTTGTGTGTGTGTGTGTGTGTGTGTGTGTGTGTGTGTGTGTGTTTTAAATATCTCTGAGCTGTCCCACAAGTCTGACAAATAATCACTGTATTATGGCATATTTAAATTTTTTTCTTCATTGTAGTTTTGTTCACATTAAAAAAAAAGAAATATTCTATGTCCAAGCACATAAAGCATTCCTTTCCATTATATATTTTCTTAAGAAAATGCAAAAAGAAATCCTCATCTGTTTGCTGTTTGTTGTGAGTGGTGTAAAACACACACCTCGGGTCACCTTGAAGAGTCCTCACCTGAATACTAAACAGCTCAGACCTGATGATGCTGAGCTGCACTATGTTCATGTTGGTCAAATCATGTGTTCTTGAGTGAAGAGAAAACAGTGTCAAGGTTCAGATTTGGAACGAAACAGAATGTAACGTTCTGTAGCTTCATTCTCGGGGGACAGCTTATGGTAATGTGGGCCCTGATGTTAATGGGGTATGAAGTACAGACTGTACACATCAGGAAGAAGATGGCCAAGGTCAAAACATTTTATTTTAGTTTGTGCCTCATCAACTTAGATTACATTCCTACCACTGGTCAAGTCTTTTAATTATTTCATGTATGTATAAAATTAATTAACAATGACTCTTAAGTGTCCTAATAGCACCTACACAGACCAGGACCAATTTCTGTATCAGATTTCTACTTTAATAAAAGGTAGTAAAATTTACTAAAAAGTTTAACACACGAGAATAAAGTAAACACATGTTTGATATATGAACAAATTCAGCCAAAATCTATTAACAACAGCTCTAGATACATATAAATGTTATAACTACTCTAATCATCCATTCATCTGTCTCAGAAATAATGTTAAATTATTGTAAATATAACATTCCCCACATTTATATTTACATATATTGATTTATTTCAAGAAAAAGAATTGTATGGTTAATTTACATGCAACAAAAGTGTTGATCATGAAGCACGTGTAAATTCTTTATGGACAATATATTAAGTCTATTTTCCACTAAAAGAGTCAATTTACAGTGTTTTATAAAGACAAAATTATTAAATTTTTATGTTTCAATATAGGCAATGAAAGCACTGAAAGCCAATTTGTTTTTCAGGTAATTTCCAAAAGGATTTGATGTTGAGAAGCTATATATGAAATTTTAAGGTCACTAATTTTGCATATATTGTAAGAATAAAACATTAGTTTTGTATTTTTGATAAATGATACATTTGCTAACTGTTCAGGGCTTAGATTTTTTAAGATAATACAGTCTGAATTGGATCTAGTTTCTTTAGTTTAGAACATTTTAGGACACTTATATGCTTACTTCACAGATGGGTATACAGATTTATGACAGTATCTAGAATCTAACAACAATCTGATCAGTAAAATGTCAGATATCCATGTTTTTGACAAATACAAATATCATCATCTTGGAAAGCACCACACATGTATCTGTGCACTTATATGAGTACAAACCCTGTCTGTTCTCCATCTGAACCACACCCAACCATCTGTAGAAAGGCAAAAAAAACACATATCCTACACAATGATGATACATATATTATGTATATATACAGTTTATACATAGAAGGAGAGAGAAAAAGAAAGACAATCAAGAGATATTACACAACAGAAGATGCCTGTACTGCCATTTCCAGTCTTATATGATGGACTGAAGGACAGTATAGGTGAGGGTGTATACGGAGCATATATACATGGTGGGTTTTTGCAGTTTCTTTGTGCATTCAGAAAAAAGTGTGAATTGCTTAGACTTTCATACCCATATTGATCATATAACATCAACCAAAGCTACATTTATTTTCCATTTGTGGTGTGATTTTTTTTTTTGTTTATTATAATGTCCTCCTATCTAATCACAACACAGAGCAGACACATCCTGATGGTCTGAGAGTACTGCATGAATGTATTATATGTGTGATGGGATGTGACAGGTCAATCTCTGCTGCTCTGCATCCCGCTGCTCGGAGGAGAGGACAGTCCCAGGTTGCCACGGCTACCGACAGCCCGGCATGGCAGGTAGGTTTCCCTCGTCTCCCCCTGAGGGAGGAAGGCTGCGAATTAATTTTGCTTTAGAGCTTGTTTCTTCTTCTTCCTCCAGAGCAGCTGGTGATGAAGGTGATAAGGCAGCCTCAGTTATCCATTCTGACCAGGCTGACAGCCATAATGCAGTGGCGGAATTACTTTAAAACATGCTGGGACTCTGCAGGTTACACTGCGAGGTCACAGTGGTTAAAAAGCATTGTTAAGCTAAATTATGAATATGGGCCGAGGCCGCAGTAGCAGCAGGTCCTCGCACACCGCTCACCTCTGTCTATCAGCTGGTGGAGCTGTAACCTCCATCCATGACCGCTGCGATGACTAATGGCTGTAACAGAAAGTCAGCAGAGCTTCATTTGTGCCGTTATTTCATCTCACCTTGCAGTGTCCTGCTCCACCTGTCTGAACCACTGAGATAAAATGCCTCTATTGTGCTTAATAAGGGTACTCGCTGATATGAAGCACCTGAAAACTAATATCATGCACCCACAGAGCTGCAACATCTCAAGTTTCACATCTGAAATGTGCAACCATCAGGCAAAAGTACCAGTCCTCAGATATACTGGGCTCCCAGTATTACTAAATCTACTGTGTTTTATCTCATTTATTAAAGGAATATTTCAATGTTACTGTAAATGTACAATATTTTGGTCTGCAATATATCATTCTCAATAACACTATTATCTATGCAAGAAGAAAAAGCGAAAAAGGATAACAAAACATACCAAATTATAAAAGGAAAAGCCTCAGTAACTCTTGCTCTAAAACACATTCCACACTAAAATATCTAAAAACAACCAGACATGTGTCCCATATTTTGTTGACTTTTGCACTTATTTTTATTCAGTGTAATATGATAACATGATTTGTGGCTTTTGCATACACAACACAGGAGATGGCTGTTCATCTCCCGTTTCAAGCCTAAAATAAGTGTTATTTTTAACCATTCTGTAACTGTATGTGTTATTGTCAACATGATGGCTGCTATCATCAAATATTTTAATTTTAAGCCTGTACGTCTATAGGCATACAGGTATATCTTTGCCTTATCCAGCTGTGTTTGTGCCTGAATCTACTCAAACCTTTCATGGTGTATAAAGTCATTCCAGTCCAACATGTCTGAATATCTCCTTGCTCCATGGTGAGCATTGAAAAGTAATATGGTGTTTTTACACAGTTATGACTCGGTAAACTTGGACTGTTCAACACAGTAGTATTTCAGGAGTCAGCAATAGGTGGCTATAGTGCTCATAGACTTACTTGACAGTTTCACAGTATGCAAAACCTGGTGGGGTTTCTGAAGTCCTTCTGAGCATTGAAAATGAGGGATCTGTTGGTTGGTCTCTTTCTCTGGAATGGCTTACTCCATCTTTAACCGTGACATTGTTATGGGCTTTGTAGTTTATCATTTTATCAGTGGCATTTCATAGATTTTATCCTGCCATTGGAAGAGTTAGAAAAAAAAGACTGAGCAAATTTCGTAGAGATCTTGTCGTTAGGATGACAAATACAGAAACCTCCTTTTGGCTATTGAGCCCCAATGGAAAAAAATAAATAAATAACTACAACAAAAAATGCTACATATTAAAAACATTTTGGACATTGTGTGTTGTGAATCTCTATTTGGCCTGCACAGGTTGAACACTGATTATTACAACTGAATATAGTACAGTTTTCCTATTAGCTGATCTGGTGTTAGATGTAAAGTATATGGTCCCACAGCTTTTGTCACCAGTGAATGCTGTGTCACCCACATACCCTCTCCTGTGCCCTTCACAGCGGCCATTACAGTATGTAGTACAGCAGCCATATGTAGACACACATCTACAGACTCACCACAGGCCTGCACTATTAAATAAATATGAAAAATACCTTCAAAGGGTGCAGAGATTTACAATCAGCACCTGAAGCATCGCATAAATGCTCAGTACCAGGAGCCTGCAGTAGTTAATGGCAATGTGTGTGTGTGTGCGTGTGTGTGTGTGGAGGGGGGGTGGTTCCCTGTCATTATGATGAGTCACACAATGCAGAACAGTGAACACACAGTCATGAGCTGTAGTTAATACTCTCTGATTCTGAACCTACACCGTGTATGTAGTTTTTACTTGTCATCCCAGTGCCATGTTAAAAATTTTCTGCATTTCTGCCCTGATGCTGTTGTTGTGTAGGCTTTATAAGGTTATTATATGATTAAATGAAAGAATTGTATGATTAAACCGTCACTCCCTCAGTCACTGAATAGTTGAGTTGAAACAGTCCAGTGAAAATGTGGTTCTATTAAGTGGATCCTACTGGGGTTCTGTGTTCAGTATCAGGCTCAGGTCTTAGTCACATGGGTCCTCTTTGATTCTGGTTATTATTTTATTTTCTTTCTTGTCTATTCTAGTCTAATCTGTATGATTTTTTCAATGTATAATTTCTCTGCTCTAGTGTTTCACTTTGCTCCTCCACTGCTCCGTCGTTTCTCTCCATTGTGCTTTTCTTAACTAACTTTAAACACAAGCTTCATTTTGTGTGTCTTTCTGGTGAAATTTTGACACAAATTCCCCACACTGTAAGACATTAGAAGTTTGTTTAACTTGGAAACCAGAAATCCAAACTCAGCTTGAAAATGGTTTTCAATTGTTTCAACGCAGAAATTAAAAAGTTCAAGTTGATTTAACAATAACAGACAAGTTGTCTCAACATAATTTTTTTAAGTTCAAAAAGTTCATTAATCTTGAAGCGTTTTAATTTAATACTTGAAATTGTTATAACTGCAGTTATTACATTAAAAACCCTCATCAACAGTGCAAATAAAAGTTTTTATCTGCAAGTGAAATAACCAGTTTTGTATGTCCATCTGAATAATATGTGTATAATGATGTTTTTTGTGACTAACTGGGTGTGTCTTAAGCCTTTCAACCTCTGACCATGTTGAGGACATCTTCACATACTAGCTATCATTCTAAAGGCTTTTTTCTAAATTTAATTTTACAGTGTTAGGTATAAAAGCATTTAGCACAAAGGGATGGCAAAGAGTGTCTGCAGAGAATTTACCTAACACATAAATATTAAATGCGATTCAGGTGTGTTTAGGGTCAGTGGATGAACATGACTCTCTCTGTGGTGGCAGTAACAAACTATCACAGTTCAAGCCTGAGACCCGCCCATGGAACCGATTACATCACAGCTGACCTGGCACACGGTGCTCCGCGGTCCGCAGACCTGTGCCAGCTCCGGGCCATGTGGCGAGGACGGGCTGGTCTGCACAGGAAGTGACTGAGGAGGGACAACAGGACGATGACTCTGCTGAATCAGGACTGACTCAGTTCACTCACAGGCATACAGCTCATCTCCACAAACCATCTCTGATATTCATGAAATCATCCAACCTTTTAGTTTGGCTCTGCAGTAACAACAATATTTTAATTCTTGGTCAAATCTGCATCTAAAGGGTCAGGTAAGGTCTGATAACATGCACCGTGCTCACTAAACTTACCTAGATATTACACCTAAATCTATATGGAGGGGTTTTCTCCTTACTTACAGGCCAAATTCTGATTATTACTGTGCATGGATCTTTCACAATATCTAAAACTTGTTATAAAGCCATTCACTGTCAGAGGTAAGTGACTTTTTCACTCCACAAAAATAAATCCAAAAAGCCTGGCACCAAACAGCTGAAGACATTTCTGAGGATAAAAAAATATATATTATATATTTTATCTGTGTGAAAATTATCCCATCTGGCTGACAGATTTTCATCCAGTTTGCACCTCGCTTCTATCACCCTGAACAAACCTGTACATGCAAAATGCAAAAGATTATTAATAATATATTAAAATGGATGAATAATACATTAAATAACATTTAAATCACTCTGATAAGAGTTTTTGGTTTTGGTAATGAACACGAACATACTTAGCAAGAAAATATTCAATACCGAATTGCTTATCCTCTAATGTTGGAACAGTCACATGCAAGAAACAATGGTTTTGCAATTAAAAAACAAGTGGAGAAGGAGAAATGGGAATGTCTTTTATCAATCAATAGAATAAATGAAAAGAGCTGTTCATTGCAGGGCCGTACTGGTAGGAACACTGTTCACTGTGTCCTCTGAAAGGTGGAAACGAAGCCTGACTACACACTGGGGGTCATTTGGGCTACTTCATGATATCTGCAGAAACTGGGTTAATGTTTCAGGGAGCAGTCAGGAGTCTGGGGAACATTTTCTCATGTGGGAATCTGCAGGAAGTCTCAAAACGGTTGGAGTTTCACTGTGACTGAGGCCATGGGGTATTGTCTGATGTTTAAACCACCTCGGCTGTTTGATTGTTTGGAGAACAACTCTTTGGTGCATGTCCCTGATGACGGGTTCATTGTGATGCACAAGATTCAAGACATCTTTTATCTGTAGAGAATAATTGGATCTGTGCAAGGATTTACTGTTATCAAAAGCCCCGTCTCTGCCTGACATTAATCTGTAATTGAAGTCTCTGACACATGGATTTGTTAATGACCTTTGAACACTTTGTTATATTTATTCACGGTCGAAGACAGAAAAAGTCAGTGTTTCAGTTGGGACCAGAAGTGAAAGGAAAACACCTATAGATGTTATTAGCTTGATTATCTTATAAAATATAAAACCATCATTTGGACTCTGCAAAAAAAATCCTCTTTTTACATCAAAGTGTCATAAAATGAACAGCTGTGTAGATCTAAGTTCTCCACTGTGCAGTCCATGTGTCTTCAGTGTCTTCTGTTAGTCTATGAGCAGCGTCCAGGTAAAAAGACAAAGCACAAACTGGGCCCAATTCACATGACATTAACCTTAAAAACACTCCTCACCATCCAGACAGCCAAATTTTTTGGTGATGCTGTTCCATTTTAATAAACAACATATATACATAGATATAAACCAAAATGTTCTACAACTCTCAATCCCTTTTACCCCCACTGGATTGACTGATGTCTTAATTTAGTCACACATGACTAATATATTTCTGCTGATTTCTTTATAAATTTTCTAAAACAAATTTTAGACGTAGTGGGCAGGTTTTCCACTAACAGATAACTATTGAAAAACAGAAGAATGTTCCTTCCTGCAGCTGTCACCTATGTCACCCATCCATATTTTTAGATGTCACGCTTCTGTGACATGAGCCTCTTGAACTTTACCTAAAACACTCAAACTTTGCTGTACCAACACCAGTGAAGCCTCCATCATATCTTTTTTTTTTGTATTTTATTTTTGATTTTTCACAAGACAACAATACTACATACTTGCAAGACAAAACGACCTCACCCACAACCCACAACAGAGACAGCCGGTCACAGACACACACAAGGGAAAAAAAGGAAAAAAAAGAAAAGGAAGAAAAAGTAGGAGAGAGATATATGATGATCTCACACCTCCTAGGTCCTATACAAGCCCTGCTCAAGTACTACAAGCTTAACCAATCTGGTGTGCTGGTAGTTCCAGTTTTATCCCATTTATACAATAAATTCATTGGTATCTCCTCTTTCATCTCTATCCTTTCCTTGAAAGCCTCCATCATGTCTGATCAGGAAATAGGAAGAATAACACCATGAAAGAAACAAAAATTGTAGAATATCCCCCCACAAATTACAGAGATGTTGATTAGCATGGGACTGGTATTATCACAGGACCTGTACATTTGCTGAAATAGGGTTGTGATAGGATTATATAGGATTGTGATTACAGACCTGTCTGAGTTGCATATGATTAAGATCACAGATGACCTACGCAGTTATTACAAATGACCACAGGTTCACAGGTAAATCTGGTCCCACGTGGCATAAAAAAAAAACTAAACCGTGATACTTTTTTGACTGTAATAAATACACTGTTGCTCATTATGTTGGAATAATTTTGTTTTCAGACTCATTCCTCTTTTTAGTCCCTTCATACACATCAGTAATCACCTTTGACCAGGTACAATGATTACATACTGAGTCCAGTTACACCTTATCTATCGAGAATAAATCACATTGTCACAATCATTTCATGAGAAGAATATTTTATTCCAAATGGGGCTTAAAAAATATTTCTGTTTTCTTTTTATTAATCTGCTGCTGTGGTGGTCTGTGTTTTCTCTCCTCCCTTCTCCTTTTGTCTTTCTCTCCCTGCCGGTGTGTGAGTGGGCGTGGCCGACGAGCTACGCCTGCCTCTAATTCTCCTCAATCCTGACTCAGTATTTAAGCCTGGTCAGACCACCACCATGGCGCCAGAAGGTTACGCCTTGGACAGAACAGACGTCTATACTCCTCTCCATTGTGATATCCAGCCTGCTGTTCTTTGGATTTTCCCTGTGCTACTTCTGCTGTGCATCTCGGACTCCACCTCGTACAGCCGTCTCCTCCCCACCTGTATTTTTGGTTTCTATAGTGACAATAAATCTTCAGTTGAACTCTGCTTCCAACCTCTGCTTTTTGGGTCCAACAGAATTCTTCCTCAGGCTCAGGCCTTAACAGCTGCTTTGACCCCATTACCTATGAGTTTCATCAAGTTTCATTTTCTGGCCTTTATATATCTATGAAGGGAGCAGGGTCTGTGCTGACCATTCTTACATGGACAAATCATATCAGTCCACCACAAAAAATATCTGAACTCTATACGCATGTTCTGCTCAAAGTAAGATGCATACATACTTCACAAATTTATACTTGAACAACATAAGAATGACTTTTGTCCCATTCAACATTGGTAGATAAATTCTTAAAAATAACAGTATTAATTATTAGTAATAGTTATTAATTTCATGAAGTCAGTAGAGAGGGCTGGATGTGACTCAGGGGCCACAGGTTTCCATCCCTTCACTGTGAGATGGCACTGATTCCTGTTCAATGCACATCAGTTCTCTCTTGTAAATCCAGATATATCACAACACAGTGTTTGTTTGTTTGTTTGTTGTTTTCCTGGATGGCTGCCTGCTGGGCCAAGGTGACTGTTTTGGTAATTTGAGTGACTCCCTGACTGCTGCAGAAACGCGGAGGACAAGACTGTTGTCAGGAATGACTTCTCTCCGGGGGATGCATTAGTAGATTACATGGTTCACCACCAGTGTCTCAGCATGCAAAGTGATGTGCTCGTCTCCTAGTGGGGCCACGCCTCCGTCACAAATCAGTATCTAAATGGTTAAAGGTGATGGACTTTAAATGTCAGCCGTCATACTGTGTGTACAGGCTGCAAAGAAAAAAGCATAAAATGGAGACTGTCCTCCCATAAAAATGTTGCTTGTGCAGCAGCTTGCTGTAACGTTTTATTGTTAAGTAACATCTATGGTTGTGTCAAGAAGCATCAGTCATTTGACTAAAGGTCCCCAATATGTCAGTGATGTGAGATGACGTCATTAAGACAGAATAGGTGGATAGATCAACAAAATACTGGATGTTGATGCAAGAAACCTACATTTAGTTTATGTTACACATTTGAATTTTCTTTTATTTTATACAACCAGATTATTTATTTCTTTATTTATGTATTTACTCACTTACTTACTTACCGTATTTTTCGGACTATAAGTCGCTCCGGAGTATAAGTCGCATCAGTCAAAAAATGCGTCTTGAAGAAGAAAAA
>JAPQRQ010000005.1:12253079-12273793 GCA_037367365.1 Apogon talboti | reverse complement strand
CCATAAATAAATAATATAAATACCATGTAGCATGCAGTATACCTGTGCTGAATATGCACACACACACACACACACACGCACACACACACACACACACCTACACACATACACTTACCCACCTACACACACACTCCTACACACATTCACATAGCATTCTTAAATCTATAACTCTTTGTGCCCTTTTACTAACTCTTTTGCAACCAAACAGCTGTCAAATGAATGTGAAATTTAAGCTTAAACCGTGAATTTAACCCTGACATGTGACTCTATGAAGTGACCTCATCACAGACGTTACGGAGTGGCTTTGTGCTCGAGGACACAACGACATCCTGCAGTCCAGCAGCATGCAGGAATCTGGACAGACACAGGGATGACGAGCCGCCAGAGAATTCACTAGAGAAGAGTCTGACATTTGGAAACCTCTCAGCAACATGTGGATAAAAACGCATCAACTTAGCAACTGGTGTGAGTGTGTGTTAGAGAGAATGAGATCACCGAACACAAGGAATGAGGTGGTGTCCAACTGTAGAAGTTGTCTGCAGGCAGCTGAGGTCAGGATTTAGGAATGAGTCAGGTTATCAGGGAATGAATTATCATGTGCTGAATGCTCACACAGGGTTTGAATATGTAAAATAAAAAAGTTACATTCGATGATGAAATAAAGTAACCTGCACCTCTGGTCCTATAGTGGAGTGCACAGCAAAAATCACAGTGTATATTGTACTCTATGCGTGTTCATTTAACACCCATTTCGGTGTATATATAGGTCCAAGAGTTCGTTGTTTACTGAACACTGTCAAAAGAGCAAAATATGTACTCCAGGTTAAGAGTTACATTTCAACACTTTGAGAGTGCAGATGTACTCTATTACTGGTACTTTTGGACACTCTCTCAGTGTTTTCCAACACCTGCAGTGTAAACCTAGAATCCCAGACAGTAAAAAGATGTACTGTAAATACATGCTCTGTAACAGTTTGGAGAGCTGATTATTTAACACTTGGAAAGTGAGAATGTACTTTAAGACTGGTGTACACCCAGTGCTTTTGGGGTGAATTATCATCACTTGAGGAATGAACAGTCTACACATTAGATTCTTGAAATCATTCCCTTGGGTTAGGGTTGTGACCGTGGGGACATGAGGCTGGATTCAACCAATGAGAAGGTGCAGCGACCCAATGACAAATGGAAACCTAGTTGGACTCTCAGGGAGTCCATCATCCCAAAATAAACACTTAAATAAGTCTACACCAGCATTACATTTAGAGACAACACCAACCAGATTCTGGTACACCCAGAGTAGTGTACTTAATGCGCATTTAACACCAAGGTGTATCAAATTTGTCTCTGGTCATCAAAACTCTGGGATTTTAACACTTTGGCATTTGCTATGTGGAGACTATGCAACAAGTAATTTAATATCATAAAGCCCACTCGCTGTTATGCATTTCGGTCACATCAGAAACAGATTAAAGATATTCGAAGATGAAAATACAGTGACAGGATCTAAACCTGAATCTGTTCCAGGTTTCACATGGCACCAGTGGCTTTAGGATGAAAAGATATGAGTTAAACAAAGTTAAAAGTGGTCACAGCTTGTCTAAAGCCACATGGGTAGGACTGTTAATCCATTTACTGTTGTAAATGACATAAATGTTCATTACATTGTTGTAGTCTTAATTTATCAGCATTTGTTATGAAATTATCCTCTGCATTTCGTATTTTTCAGTTAAAATCAGCTATTTTGCTCTTGGTCACTGGTGGCTGTTTAGATATTTGAGGGTTAATGGCCTGATCATTTTTTCAGTTAATTAAACATATTAAACCAATGAAATGGCTTTCAGTTAATACTTAAAATTCTATCATCAAACCATCAGTCATGTCCTCTGCTCTTTGAGAAACTTTTCACTTTTTTCCACTGTAGTATAATTCTGAGTCTATGCAAGAGTTACTGGAATGAGAGCAAGCAAAACAAAAAAAAAGTACGTTTTTGTACGTTTTCGTACAATTTCAAAACCTGCGCTTTTTGATCGTTAAAAACTGAATGTGTCTTTCTTATCCCACAAAATTATCCCACAGCAGGTTCTCTGGACGTACACTGCACATTTTTATAAATAAAGAGTCTCTTGTTATGTTTAATTTTATCTAAGCTAGGGGTTGGACTGTTTTGGGGGTATTTTGGGTTTAATTCAAGGGAAATGTTTTTTTTTGTTTGTTTGGCATCAAATCCTCAATGATGAGGTGTTTGAAAGCATCTATATTTAATTTCTGAATGAATCTTACACACTACATCTTCATCTGTGCTGGTTGAGAGTGTAATCGTTTTTTTCCTTTTCTTGTCATCTCTTTTTCCTTCATTTTCCTTCCATCGCGGCTCCCTCGGGCCATTCCATGGGAAAAGAAACTTTTCCTGAGGCCCTGGGAGAAATCCAGCTATTTTAGGAAAACACGTCACTGCTTTGAGCTGCAGCCCAGAAACTCTCCCTTATTTCCATCATCCAGCTTTTTTTTCTTTTACTTGTTGCACGGCGCACAGTGTTTACCTTCCATGTTGCTTGAAACGGATACTTTAGATATTTCTTTACTGGCCACAGCAAGAGGGAGGATATAAAAGTCCTTATGTGTTGTGTTTTCGTGCACAGTGCAACATGTCTGGTGCTAACAGAGGAAAGGCATGGCCAATCTCGCAGGTCGTGCACAACTTGTGGAGCAGCTGAGCAGCGTTCAGGGCTGCTGTGGAAACGTCAGCAAGGTCTTCTCTCCAAACAGCTGCGACGTGACATTGCAGAGCGTATCTCTTGTCTTTTTTTTGTCCCCGTGCGCGTGGGTACGAATGGATGGAGGACGAAACCCACAGGTATCCATTTAAGATGTGCATACAAAAGGACTATTTTGCATGGAATTGTTATTGCATGTTTTCATTGTGTTTTCAAATCACGTTTTTCCCTCATACACTCAACGACTAATTCATCATTCATCTTTTCAGACGTTTCCATTTTTGCAAGTACCATGTCATATTTCCACATAAATATCAACTCAAAGGATAACCTTGAACCTGTGCCATACTGGAGACAACAGGTTCATTACGCACGACAGTTTTCGTGTCCGCAAAGTCTCCAAAATCCAGATATTTCCACCTAAATGTTTTAATTTGACCGTGTGTATCTGTTGGTAAATAGCTGGATCAAATTCACCCTGAGCATATGTGCTTGCATGTGTGTTTTTATTTCCCCTCAGTGAGAGAGCGTGCACACACACACGTCAGCTCGGGGAGGGCAAAGCCTGCTTAAAATGCAGTGAATGTGACAGCCGAGCCATAGTCCAGACTACAGCAGCGCGTGGACGGGAAGGTGAGCGTGGAGGGGGGGCAGTAAAAATGCCAGCGGAACCAGCTCACCCGCAGACGTGACGCAAAAAAGGAAAAGACACGCGAAGACACTCAGCTGGTTCCCAAATACGCGCGGAGGTGTCGGGGGGGAAAAGAGAGGATTGAGGTGCGGAGCGCGTCGCCCTTGTCTGGGGGGGAAAGATGACAGTGGTGCCCGGAGAGAACCTGGATGAGACTGTGGCACTGGCCGCCCTGTCAGCCCAGGATGTGTATGACCCGGAGCGAGCCGAGAACCAGGAATGCTGCGAGCGGGTGGTCATCAACATCTCCGGGCTGAGGTTCGAGACGCAGCTGAAGACGCTCGCCCAGTTTCCCTCCACTCTTCTGGGGGACCCGCGCAAGAGGATGCGCTTCTTCGACCCGCTGAGGAATGAGTATTTCTTCGACAGGAACCGACCCAGTTTCGATGCCATCCTCTACTACTACCAATCCGGGGGCAGGCTCCGGAGACCCGTCAACGTACCTGTGGACATTTTTATGGAGGAGATTAAATTTTATGAACTGGGAGAGGAGGTGATTGAGAATTTTAAGGAGGATGAGGGGTTTATTAAGGAGGAAGAGCGACCGCTGCCTGATAATGAGTTCCAGCGGCAGGTTTGGCTCCTGTTTGAGTACCCGGAGAGCTCCGGACCCGCCAGAGGGATAGCAATAGTTTCCGTGCTGGTTATTTTGATCTCTATTGTGATTTTCTGTTTGGAGACTTTACCCGAGTTCAGAGAGGAAGCCAGAACGTTTGACGAACAGCTGGTGGTGAACGGAACCGCGCGCGCAAAGAAGCCAAACCCGTTCACAGACCCGTTTTTCATCGTGGAGACGCTCTGCATCATCTGGTTCTCCTTTGAGCTGCTGGTCAGGTTCCTGGCCTGCCCCAGCAAGCCCGCTTTCTTTAAGAACATCATGAACACAATAGATATTGTGGCCATCATGCCCTACTTCATCACCCTGGGGTTGGAGCTCGCGGAGCACCAGGGGAACGGACAGCAGGCCATGTCCCTGGCCATCCTGAGGGTCATACGCCTGGTCCGGGTGTTCCGGATCTTTAAGCTCTCCAGACACTCCAAAGGTCTACAGATTCTCGGGAAGACCCTGCAAGCCAGCATGAGGGAGCTTGGACTGCTTATATTTTTCCTCTTCATCGGGGTCATCCTCTTTTCCAGCGCGGTGTACTTTGCAGAGACCGATGACCCGGACTCGGGCTTCAGCAGCATCCCAGATGCGTTCTGGTGGGCAGTGGTGTCCATGACCACCGTGGGCTACGGGGACATGTGTCCGGTCACCATTGGGGGCAAAATTGTGGGCTCTTTGTGCGCCATTGCTGGAGTACTGACCATTGCTCTGCCCGTGCCCGTCATTGTCTCCAACTTCAACTACTTCTACCACCGAGAAACGGAGCACGAGGAGCAGTTCCAGTACACGCACGTGACCTGTGGTCAGCAGCAGCCGACGTTTGGAGAGTTCAGAAAGAGCGACAGCAAGCCGTCCTTGTCCAAGTCCGATTACCTGGACAGCGACGACGCAGACTCCATCAAATACACCAACTGCAGCCCGCACAAAGCCTACACCGGGAAACTCACAGATGTATGATTTGACCTTAAATTACGTCCCGGTGGCGCGCTGGCTGAGGGAACGGTTTCTTTCTGTGGCATCCCCACATCCTGCGCTCTGGTTTGAGTTTAGACTGGCGAGCTCTATATTTCTGCCATCAAAGAGAATCATTAAAACACCACAGTGGATGGATTATAACAAATCATATTCACCCCTTTCAAAGTCTTCCATTACGCATAGAGTCGGAAAAAAGCTTAGAAAACGATCGGTATGTTTGTAGCACTTTATCATTGAGGTTTTTCTTAGTAAAGGCGTAATCTTTTGCCCTTATGCAGGTTCAGAGTTTACATTTGCTTTTCAGAGACGCAACATAGGACCAATTAAATCTAAATTTACAAAGTGATGATGCAGGAGGCACGTGGTGGCTGTTATTATTATCGAGCCGCGCTCGCGCGCACACACACCTGTTATTTCACCCTCGTGTATTTTCCATTCAGGTTGGCTGGAGCCCAGTTTAGGATCAGTCGCTGAAGCTGATGTGTCTTTTCAAGTGACAGCAGCCAGGAGAATTACATACCACCCAAATTAAAAAAACCGTTGGTTCTACATTTTTGGTTAAATCTCCAAGCTGATCTTAATTCAGTGGGGCATGAAGCAGCCTTAAAGGCTAACATACGGACGAATTCCCCTTGTTGTCATCCAAAGTTACATTTTCCACTCTTCATCAGGTTAAATCCCCCACATCAGCCTGTTCACTAAAGCATTATGAGAGCAGGGTCAACACTTTCAAACCAAGAGCGCCATCCTGTGGATGAAAGGGGCCTCTGCACCTTTACGGTGGATGCAGTTTCTATAGCAACCTTCCAGACTTTTCTGTATTGTCTGCCTCAGGAATGAAAGGATGCAGGCTGAAACTGTAGAGACCAGAAAACCACCATGTTGTGGAAGCCTCCATGTTGTTTGATTTCACCCTCTGAAGCTATCGAGTCACTTCTGTTAGCTTTGTAACAGTAAATATTGGTCAGAAATTGTAGAAACATATTCAAGTGTTTGACCTGTTAATCTAAGCACCTTAGTTACATCGACTATGTTGATTCAAACTGGGCTGCAGCCAGAGTTTATTTCAGTTATTTTTAGGCACAAAAATGTGAAAAATAATGACAACCATGACTGGCTTTTACAGGAGGATGTGATGTTTTAAAATTATTTGACAGCTAGAAAAATCCAAATGGATCCAGTTGACATAAGACAAACAACCCCCCCCCCCAAAAAAAAAAAACAGTACACATTTGCATCAAAGTTTGATTGATGCTGGATTTCTGAGGATAAAATGAAAAGATGGTGGTCATTTACCAACACATCTTTTGTGACAGTGCTGTGTGGCAGCCAAAAGACTCAAATATATTTAAAATGTAAGAATTTATTTCTGTCTGAAAGTTCAGATTTTAATTTTCAACTATTTTATTCTAATGAACACAAAGAAGACACATACATGCACACAAAAGCTTGAAGCAAGAAGTCTATAGTTATTGTCAAAACATTCATTATGGAAGTCAAGAGAGGCCAGAAGAATACTGCTAAAACTGTAACTTTTATTAGTTAAACATCACATATTTACAAAGTTAAAGTATTGTACTTTGGATTTTAATCATAAAAGTCAGATGGAATTTCAGTCATTGAACTGATATTTAACTGAATTTAACAGGTTTTCAGATCTACTTAACTGTGAGGTAAAAGAATACATATGCTTTAATTGGAGTAGGGATATTCAGAAATATTTACATTTCAACTACAAAATGATGAGCAATTTCAGTTCCTGTTATGAGTATCATGTAATAATTTTTGAAAGCATCATAAGAGCTGGTTAATCAGAATAAATTAATGAACACTGAACTTTTTTGTTCATTTGGATGCAATTTTGTCAGTGTCCTGATTTTTTTTAAAAAGAAAAAATTAAAATTAGAAGTTTATGAAACAAATAGTAATTTTATGCTTAACAGTCTAAAGTATATAACTGTAAAAAAAAATTATATATATATATTAATAATTTTTCTTAAAATTAACACGAGCTTTGTGTTTGTTAGCTGCCATACAAAACACAGACTTATAGCTGAGAGGTTGATATGAACACAGACGTTAAACACCTGAATAATTTTCCTCTATAAAAAAATATTAGACCTCTTAATACCCAATCTTTATTTTTTTGCAGAGCAGAGCTGCTCTAGATTGAGCTGAGTAACTCTAGATATTTAATTTCATAGTTAATCAGGTTTCCTGCTGTATTTGAGGTTTCCATTAATTTAAAGGATATTATTGCACCTTACTTATTTGGACTCCAGAGATAAATCATGGCACTGCTGAAAAGGGAAAAATGGGGAATCTACAGACTGACGGGATAAAAACGGTCCCAGCAGACTTTGACAAAGTGAGGTGAAGCCCAACTGTTGGTTGGATTATTGGCTGAAAGGTCAATGGATTTTAACTGCTGAGTCATCAATACATGGACAGATGGACAACGCTTCTAGTCAGATGACCATCACACTCAAAGGATCAAACAGCTGGTCTCATAGAGGTGAGTCAAACAAGTGAAACACATTAAAATATACACACACGTATTATATTTATGTTTTATGTTGTGATCAGTATATTATTTCAGGCTGCAGTGACGGAGCATATTGTGCACCTAACAAACAGGAGAACAAGTGGCCATGCATTTAAAGACATGCATAACTTACATTTTTCTACAGATCAAATGCAAAAATGAAATCATTTTTAAATACACAAGATCACTTTTCTTTTGGGATGACACATTTTGTCCCTTTTTATTTCAAGATAGATACATATCTTTAAGATGTCTTCGACAGCTACAAGACACCAGCACAAGTGGGTGATAAAAGAACAGAGATAAAGATATTTATTAATAGTGTCTTGCTGTTAACTACTTTTTCAGCTGTAATGTATCCAGCTGGCTCATATTTTTCTAATTATGACTGATAAGAAAGAGAAACGGCTGCTGAAAAAATACTGTGAGACGAAGATTTATTTCCACATTTTGTTACACTGAACATTAAAGTAATGTATTTAGAGCACATAAACAACTGTCTTCACCCTTTGTTTACTGATTGGAAATCCTAAATGTGTGGCTGTGCTGCTTGTAGATTAAATAATGATGGTGCAGTACCACTTTCAGCCTGCAGGTGTCAGCAACTGCAACAGTTTGGCTGCTCTGTGTCACTGTTTGAGGACAGATGCAGCTGAATCCTCACTTCTTTCATGCACCCACACAAATGCTATCTATCACAGTGTTTTTGTATATAATGATTGTCTGTTGTGGGACAATAATTTACACTGTACAACATATAATAAATCAGCACTTTAAATAGCTGAAAATAATATTAAAACAGAATAATAGAATAGAATAAATAGTTCACAAAAGGAGATAAACAGGAAAAAAATAATATGGATGCAGGGATATGAATGCATTGGAAGAAACATGAGTTTATATCTTTATGTATATTGTTAAAATATAGGGTAAACTGACATTATCATATGTGTCAGTCTAGTCCCATCCTCATTCAAGGTTGGAAGAATAGTTCTCAATGGGCTTTAACAGCCCATGGTTCAATACAAGAAAAACAGTGAAGAACACACACTAGCCATAAAGGAGGGTCTGTGAATCTGCACCTGAATGCTCTTCCTCAGCTACTGGATTTGAGTCTTATGATCTGAAGTGAAGATGAACTCAGTGTGGAAGTATTTTTTTTCAGGGATGATTAAATAAAGCTTCAGAGACAAAGTTTCTTGATGTGTTTCTGTGGCATGTACCTTCACATCTTGTATCTCCAGTGACAAAAATCTACCTTTTTTAATATTTGAGAAACCTAGCTGTCAAAGATTTTTATTTGTTTAAAAAAGTATACAAGACTAAATAGTAAAAGTTAAAGGTTGGCACAGTATTCTATTTACAGATCTTTACTTTTACTATGGACCAGATCTATTATAAGATGTCCCATATTCCAGAACAACATTGTACTGCAGGATTTTTTTGGTGCAATAATTTAAAGGGGCAAATTGTAAGATTAAGATCAGACTATTAAGCACAGATGTCAACAGAGGGGGGCAGCATTTGACCAGGAAGTTACGGTAGATACAGTACCTGGCCTGATGTGTGTATCAACAACATCTTTACATCAACATCACTGTCAGTTATATGATACGGTTACCTTTAACAATTTAACAGTAAATTGAAATACTGTGAGTTCAGTGTCAGTCTCACTGAGTGTTGTCTCTGGTGGAAACCAATGCTAGTGTGGTATTTATGTTAATGCTAGTGTTATTACCCTGCTCCCTGAAGGGGAGGCAAGGGGTATTGTTTTTGGTTCGGTTTGTTTCTTTGGTTGTTAACACTTTAGCAGCAAAACTATTGGTTGAATTCATACCAAATTGAGTTTATAGGTTGCCAGTGACACAGAATAGATGTGATTACATTTTGGGAAAAGTAGGTAAAGGCTCAAATTTTTAAAAATCTTTTTTTTTTTCCTATTTACTTATAATCAGCGAAATTTCAAACGTCTATAAAAACATCAATTTTGTTTCCATTTACTCCAAATTTGACAAATACATAGAGGCAATTGATATGCTGACATCAGCACATGCATAGACATGATGACATCAGCTGGATCGATGCCAAAATAAGCTACAATATGTGCGAGGGTTGGGGTTTGTTGTGCCTGGCACCACTTGCATTTGTTTTGTTTCTATTTGCGCAGCTTTTCTTTGCAGCTGAATGTGGTTTCTTTTAGGGAGCAGGTGGTGGCGCTGATATTGGTTGCTTTATGAGAAGGTTCAGCCGTTGTTGTGTTGACTGGTTACTGTTATGTTTACTGTTGCGCTCAGAGACTTTGCGCTCCATTAAATGTATTCAAGGGTAGACAGGCAAACACACTCTTCACTGCAGCTGCGTGTATATGTATGTACATGAGGATGCAGTTTAGATTAGGGTGCATATTGTGTTTGTTGTGCACAGAGTCACTACTTTACAGAAATATTCCTCCCACTTTAGTGTGTATGGGCTTGACTGATCTGATTCACATACATAGACCACATAGATTTTGTTGTAGGGGAAAGAGGTTTGACTTGTGTACATGTATATACAGTCATGGCCACCTTTAGCAGCAGTAACTTGAAGAAACCATTATCTGTTAGACTTTGGAGGAGTTTTGGCCCACTCTTCTTTTACAATGTTGGGTCAGTTCTTTGAAGTTCTTTGAAGTTTGTTTATGCACATTTTTCTGAAGGTTCAGTAGGGTTGAGGGTGTGATGAAGCCATCATAACCCCTTGATTCTATTCTTTTTCAAGTGTTCTGTTGTAGATTTGGTAGTGTACTTGGGATCATTGTCATATTGCATGATTTAATGTCACCTTTAGGCTGTTGCACAGATGGACTCACATTCGACTCCAGAGAATGACATCGCCATGAGATATTTGAGCTGATCTTTTGTGTTTGGTTTTGGGTTCTGTGCATTTTGACCAAACATCTACACTTTGGTGTTGTCTGTCTAAAGGTCAATGTGTCAAAAGTGTGTGGTTTGTTCAGATGACGTATTTCCATGTTCTTTTGAGAGAGAAGAGGCTTTCTCCTTTCTCTATAATTGTTTAGTGTTTCTCAAAAACTGTACTGTCTTGATCTTGAACAGGAATGTAGAGTTTGAGATGTAACTCTGGGGTCTGGTCTGACCTTGGGAAGTCCACTCCTTTTCCTCATGTGAATAATCTTTCTCATTGTAGAATGATAGACTTCCAGTTGATCAGGAATGGCCTTAGACCCCTTCACAGATTAACGACCAGTAAAATTGGCTTCTATAAGCTTGTTAGTGAAGTCCTGTCTCCTTGGTATTGTGTTAAAACGCTCCTGAATGCTTCAGACCAACAACATGTTAAAACTTCTGCAGTTATAAAGGTGATCTCACTTGATGATCGATAAATCAAGGGCATCATTTTTCTTAGATAAATAATTGTGGAATCTTCTGAGTGCTGTGTTACATACAGGATTAGATTTCAATAACTTTAGAACCTGGTACGGACCAGTTTGTCCTTACCAGTTAGATGACAGTTTCAGAAGCAGCATGGCACAGAAAGTCCAGATTTTCCATTTTGGATGATGTGACCGGTTTTGTTAAAATAACTGTGTATCTGACAGAGTGATGAAAACCGTGTAGTACTGTCACTCTGTTTTTCTGATGATGGATTGATTTTCAGTGTTCTGTAGGATGTGAAGTTCAAATGGCACTCCATCTTCATGAGTTTTTACATGTTTACTTTACAAATATGAAGCTTTGGAGTGACATTTAAAATGTACTTTGAATTCAGATGAAAAAAACAGTGATGTCTCAGTCATTTGTGTGATATGATAAGCTGTGGATGGTAAACTGTGACTTTACAGCTGACTAACGCCCCTTCCTCCTGCTGCTGCCGCCTGCGAGATGTAGTTAGGGTCATGTTCTCATCACAGTCCTACAGGGTTTAGTTTAGTGATATCAGTCAAGGATTAAGTGGAAAATGAATGAGTGAATGAATGAATGAATGAATGAATGAATGAGTGAATTGATTAATAAATTAATTACTGTGAATAAAATGTACACAAACTGTACATAGATAATGTAGGGATGGGGTTGCATGAGTAGGTTTATCAGTGACAGCCTCTGCTTGTTGCATACACTTGTGGGTGCTTTCATCAGCTACCTTAGCAGGTAACTGTAGCCATTGGCCAGGAGCAGGTGTTGTCAGATGGTGCACAACCTTCACTGAGTGTTTGGGCCCTCAACCACAACAATCTCTGGTTGGTGGGCTGGCAATGAGTGGCCAGCTCACTGCCCACCTGCTCCTGGCCTCCAGGCTTCCTCCTTCCTCCTTCCTCCAAATCCAACATGAGGCACGTTCTGCCTGCTCCCCCATCCTACAAGCGGCTTGCTTTTTGCTCCGCTCATCCAGGCCCAGGGCTGACAGCAACCGCCATGCGGCCACTTAATGCTGTGATTATGTATTGCATGATTATGGAGTTATTATACCTATTTTCAGTCAGATATATACATAGAGTTTACAAATTACAAACTTATGGCTTTCCTGATCTTTGGTAGTTTGATAAAATGATTATACACTGTAAGGTCACAAACAGGAGATGATCGTCAAACTACGCAGTGAAACACACCTATGTTAATTTCTACGTGGTATTCCTTTTTTCACAATACATTTTTAAGTAATGTAGGTTATCTGAGTGGTTTGTTCCAGTCCTTAATAGTAGTCCAGGTATTTCACACTTCATCAACTCTCACTCCCTCTAATGCTACAGCTGCATACAGGTAACGTCAGTTAAGTGTGTGATCATTCAGTGATTACTCCTCAGGGTGGAGACCGGAACTGGGGTTCAGTGTCTGTGGGTGTATTCACGCTGCCAGTCTTAGCAGTCAAGTTGGATTTATTACTCATATCTAGACTCTTTGTTTGGCTGTTTACATGATTTTTTTAAGCACAGTCCAGAGCTGACCCATATGTGCAGAAGTATATCCACAGTTTGATTTATAATGAGCAGTAGACACCAGCAATGTGGAACCAGAGATGATGAAAGTTGATCTAAAATCATGTAAAAGTTGCATGAAAACAAAGAAAGAGAGAGAGATCTGAGTCACATATGACCAAAGAAGCCAGATTTGGCCACTTTTACCTGCATCTTTGAGCAACATGGTCTGAACCAGGTCAGCTTGATTCCCTGGACCAGCAGACAAATTGTTGGCTGATTTGCCCTTGAGCAAGGCATTTAACCCCCCCATGTGCTCCCCAGCCCCTGACATGGCAGCCCACTGCTCCTAGTCTGCAGTGTGTGGTGTGTTCCTGCATGTTCAACTAGTGATGGGTTAAATGCAGAGGTTCAGTTTCAGTGTGTGTTGCATGTAAAATATATACTGACAAATAAAGATTCTTCCTTGTATTTTTCTCCCTCAAGGTTTGTGACCTTTAGATACTTTGTATTGAAAGTACTTGCATCAAAGTACTTGTCAAAGTGCTAATTACTAAGGAAATACTGTAGCGTGTACTAAACACCTTTAAAGGTTTTATGGACTTAAATGAAGAATTAAACTCATATTCAATAAAACAACAATGAATAGTTGAAAATCATTAATAAAACTGGAAATGTTCCTTTACCATTTTCCTGTCCTCTTTATATCCCAGATATGCATGAGAAAAACTGATTAAATGGATGAATAGATAACTGTAGTAAAGGGCACAGAGAGGATTGTCCACAAATTGGAAAGTGAGGTGTCCATACCTGCACAATGAAGAAGTCACAAAGGAAAGGACAGGCACATTTAATGGTGCAGTGCACTTAATTCACAAAGGCAATCAAATGCTCTTTGCACAAATAATAGGAATTGTCAGTGGAAACAAAAAGAAAAAGTGCACAACCAATAAATAAACATTTTAAGAATAAATAAATATTTTACATAAAAGAAAGGGCCAATTACAGAAACTCATGATTAAAGAATAAAGAATAAAATAGTAAAACACATTAATGTGATTAAAAGAAGATATTGTATGCTTGTTCATTCATAGGCAGATGAAGAGGGAAATGTCTTCAAGTTTGATTTAAAAATGTTGAAAACTGGGGCACATCTCAGCTCTATTGGCAATTTGTCCCTTTTGTTTGCAGTAGAACAGCTGAATACTGCTTCATGTTTAGTTTGATGAACCACACTGTAAGGTGCTTTGAGCTATGTAAGGGAAGTCAGATAGAGAAAGATAAAGTCTACATATAAGTCCATAAATGGAATAAATCTGACATTACTGGTGGATGGATGCAGTTTGTACGTGCATTAGACAGTATGGAGTAAATGTTAGCTTTCAGGTTTCTGACCCCTAAGGCTCTGGCTTTAAAAACTACAATTCCCATGAGGCTCAGCTGCTGCCACAGAGAAGAACCCATGAGAGGTGTGAATCAGAGTTGTAGAGAATACTAAACAGTGTGGAGAACTAAACCTGTTACCATGGTTACTGAATTACACCCAGACTGAGGAACAATGTTAAAGTGAACTGAAGCAGATTATGTTTTCTCAGCACCATCATCTTTAGCTTTAGCCTATTAGTGAAGCACCTAAAAGAATCTGAGGTAACAACGAACAGACTAGACAACAGGCCAGATGTCAATATCCTGGTGCAGACATGTCACTGTCTCTATGAAGGGAGACCAGAGGCTGGTCTGTTTTAAAGGAGTCCTATGGAAGAAATGCCTCCCTTCCCTGATTAAATAAGTATTTTGTAAAAACTTCTGGTTCCAGAACAATCAGACAACATCTGTGGTGATCCTTAACATCTTAACCTTAGACTGACTGATTATTTATTACCGAATAAGATCTTACATTGTCACAACATGACTATTTTGTGAGACAAGTGACAGTTTAAGATGTTGCAACAGGAAGTCTGTTGAAAGCGGCTCTACAGTCATGTAGATTGAAATCTTTTGTCTGTTCTATTTGAAGTTCTGTGATTAGATGTTTCCTAGTGAAATGCATTTTGGGAAATGCAGTTGACTTCTTTCAATCAATTTTAGAGTCACAGATTTAACTTGACATTAACCTGATATTTTGTTGTGATATTTCAACATGATTCAGTCTGTGTTTAAACTGTGGTGTATGAGACACGGCTGCATTTCCGCCACACATCGTCCATGCTGCAGTTACATAACACAGCATCTCCTATCAGTCTCAGCAGGAGACATGACAGCTACAACAAGCACCGTGCTAACTGACTGCCCCCCAGGGGGAGGGTATTGGTCAAACTCTGTTCCTGTGAAGTCACCTCCACATCCTCTTGTCCTGTGTGTGTCCTCTCAACATATGCAGCCGGTACAGGCAGAAGTAAACAGGTCTCCCCTTGCTTGA
This sequence comes from Apogon talboti, assembly GCA_037367365.1. Lineage (NCBI taxonomy): Eukaryota > Metazoa > Chordata > Actinopteri > Kurtiformes > Apogonidae > Apogon > Apogon talboti. Next base: position 12,258,930 of record JAPQRQ010000005.1, on the reverse strand, counting down.
CACTGCTGCTGTTGACGGTGCAGAGTTACACTGTGACAGCTATTGTTAGCATCTTTGTCACTACTGAGGGAATCTGTCCTGAAGCCTCAAGTGGCCTGCAGTGAATTACACCCCCCTCCCCCTCCACACACACTCCTTTTTCCACTTCATGAAAGACAAACAGGCACAGAGGAAAACAACATCATGGAGGTGGAGAGGGAGGAGGGTTAAATGTCAGAATGGTAGAAATCATATGATACATTTGTATTGAAACAACCCATAAATTCAGCGTTAAAGCTGCAATGCCTCATAGTTTTTTTAGCATCACCAGGCAAACATTTCAAAATCAGCTTTCAGCTTATTGCACATCAAGTGGTCTCATCTAGTCCCTGTTTATGGGACTGTAGAAAACCAACCTCGTATCCTTGGCTGAATCTTAGGCATTTTTCAGACAGGTAGGGGGAGTAAGTCTGTGACTGATTTTGTTAACAGTTGCAGATCAGATTCTGTCACCAATAACCAGGATGTAAACTGATACAGTGATGTCTTTTTCCATGACATCAGGTTCATATATGTACCTTAATATTTACTTTTTTGATGAGTGTATTGTGAGGTGCAAATTTCCAAATACTTGCATTCTACCCCTGGTTTTAACTGCTGCATCTTTAAAAGTGCAGTTTGTCAAAATTCTTCACATAATGTAAAGAAAAAACAGATTTTCTGTGATGTCAAAGATGTCAATGTATTTGTGTTGCAGAAATATCTACTTAATGTCAGGATGCTAATCAGCTTGTCCTGGTCTTAAGCCTTTGTAGCTCAGGAGGTTGTATAAATCACTGTAATCACTGCAATGATGTCTTGTAGGAAGCTGTTGTTACTCATCTTGACTGGGTTTCATTCAGAAATGTTTGAAACTGGCACCTACACTGATCCCCTGGCATCAGTACTGTCCCCATGGGTGGCATGGTAGTGTAGTGGTTAGTTCTTCAACCTCACTGTGTTGAGTTTACCTGTTCTCTCCGTGCTGTGTGGGTTTCCTCCACCATTAAAAACATATAGGTTAATTCTCCTGTCGGTTCCCCTGACCGTGGTACTGATGAAGATCTGGAGTTGGTCCCTGAGTGTCTTCAATAGCAGCTCACTGCCCCTAATGTGTGTTATTAGATTAGATTAAATGAGACTTTACTGATCCCACAGCAAGGAAATTCAATGGTCAAGGCAGCAACAGAATAAAGTGCATGCATAAAGATAGAGCAAAAAACTATATAAATAATAATAATAACTACATATATATATATAATTACAACAGAGTGGAACTGCAAAAATGTAAGACTACTGATGAGACACATACAGGAAATTATGTGCTAATGCTAACTGCTAATGCTAGGTACTGTATGTGTATTAGGATGAGTAAAATGCAGAGACTTAACTTATCTAAACTTAATTAACCTAACCTAACCTAACCTAACCTAACCTAACCTAACCTAACCTAACCTAACCCATTTCAATGCCAGTTCTCAAAAAAAAAAAAAGAAAGACACGTTACAATATAGATACTTTACTGTATTCTCAGCTCCATGGGAAAGCAGTTTCATAACATAAAAATATAAAGCCTTTAACCACAATGTTACATGCGAAGACATTTATTCCCTAGGTATTGACATTGAGTATCAAATGACAAGCACTGAAGATGGTGCCATAAATGTATTAAATGAGTCCTACTCCTGTTGGTCACATGAAAGGACAGGGAGTGCACATGTAGTATATTAAGCATAGAAAAATGAAAAGAAATGGAAAAGAAATGATGAGAAAAAAAAGATATAATCCATATCCAAATGCCTCCAGTGTGGAGAAGCAGACACTATTGATATGGCTGTTAGGTGATTCAGATTAGTGCCGTGAACAAAACAAAAATCAAGGCCCACTTAAAAAGTCACCACATGTTTTAAGTGTATGCTATATTTAGAATCATTGTCTTACTACTAGACCATGTCTTAGCTTTTATATTTAATTGCAGGAGAATAGAAAAAAAGTAACAATATTTACAATGACAAATACCATATTACCTGTGGGGAGGAACACCAATTATACATAAAAGCAACTCCATAAAACATGAAAACAACAGAAAGACACAAGAGAAAACAAAATGCAGACAAAGAAAAAAAACAAAAACAAAAAAAAACTCAAAGCTTTGACTAGACCATGTGTGTGTGTGTGTGTGTGTGTGTGTGTGTGTAAACATCTGTGGGACAGTGTAAAAATAAGTGATAAAGTCTATAGTAATACGTAGTTTCCATAATTAACACATTAATGATAAAAATAATCATTATTCTGAATGATGAAATAACTTCAGTGGTTGTTTATTTGTGTCTCTGTACCATGTGTTGTGTTTGTGTTCTGCTCCATGTGACATGTTCATTCAGGCCAAAAGTTGGTGTTATTTAAAGAAGTGAATTCACACACTCCCATCACTTGCATTTGATGAATTGCAGACACAAGACCTTGACCGGTGGGACACTAGACTATCAGTGAGAGCAGCTGATGAGTGGGGGTTGTCATGGTGACCAGATCACAATAATACAAGGTTGAACATAAATTTAAGAGACGGTCCAATGATTACAGGAGAACATTGTTGGACTGAACTGACTGCAGATGTTGTTTCTAAGCATCCTCATTCGTCTTCATAGCTGCTGCTTGGTTGGATTGTAGGTTTGACGGTGCATGGTGATCACTTCAGAAATACTTGTTCACTTAGAATAGAAGAAATTAGAAAGTTAATGGAATAAAGCCACAGCGTCTGTCTGTTTTTGTGAGTTCAGGCCCCAGTTTGTGTTTTTTGAGTTTCTGGATTTCTTTACAGAGGAAAGTGTAAGAGAACAGGATCGATCCCCATAGACTTTATCAACTCAACTGGTTTTTGTTGAACTTTCAAAACCTAAGGATGAAAGATGGTGAAGTCTACAAGCGAAACGACTGTGACTTTGACCTGGATAGGCAGTAGATGGGTATGTATTTGGGAGTTAGTTCTCTGAAGTATCTGAACAGTTTCCAGTTGTTCCACAGTAAAAATAACTTGTCAAAGTTCACCAGACTTAGCTCAGGTGAAGGTTCAATGGCAACTATTTGATCCTGTTGAAAATGTGGCTGTTGTAAATGTTGCATGGACTCATGCATGTATGTGAGTTGTTATTCAGAGTGGGCAGGGCAGGGAATTTCTGATGGATCAGGCTGTTTGTTTTCTTTTAAATGTGTGATAAGTGTGAGCCACAGCAATGAAGAGGTCAAAGGAATATGTTGGAGCCCTGGATTCAGTTCAAGGTCTACTTATAGTAGATTTGGTTTGGGCTTTAAGTTCAGGGTTGAGGAAGATGGCTACACATTTTACCTTTAGAACATTTGTAACCCTTCACATTATGATAATGATTCAGGATTTAATTATATTATTATTTTCAGACAAATGAAAGGGGAAACAAATCTGAAATCAGGATGAAATTTGGTGAAAACTGAATCATTGTCTGGTAGATGTATGTTTATTAAACGCATGTCCAAACAAAACCACCTTTTTAATTTTGTCATATTTATTTATGTTCATTATTGGAACCCTATTTTTGGCTATAATTTTGATTTTAGCTTCCTCATTGCAATACTTAAATATGTAATTACAGGAATGTATTGATGCTGTATTTATTGGTACATAAAAAGTTAATTATCTTGTTATATAATTGTTATATATTGTTACAATAATTAATAAGCCATAAACTCAAAATAGAAATGAGGTCCTGAGTCTCTTGAACTGACATTTGTTTTATCCAAGCACTTTCCTTTTAGGGCTTAAAAATTTGGAAAAATTGTGTCATAATGTGTAAGAAGTGTAATCTTCATATATATGGCAAATGTGTCTAAAAACACTTTCTATATATAAATTTTGCTGCTTTAAATGGTCTAAAATCCACAATAAACAGAGTAGTATTTATAAAATCTCTTGTTTAAAAAACTCATTTTTAGCTCAAATCTATTTTCCAGAGCCTCTTTCAAACTGACATCAGAAAATCCAACCTTTTCTTTGCTAATTTTTAGGCCACTGATATTAATCATTACTTGCTGTCCTCCTCCTCCTCCTCCTCTTCCTCCTCTTTCTTTTACTTCCAGGAGAGCGGTCTATTTTTAGCACTTACTACATGCAAATTGTGCAGCCATGCCCAAAGATGCCAGCTGATAATACCTTGCAGAATGGGCTGGAGTTAAGTGAAGCTCAAAATGCAGAGAGCATCAGTGGATTATTTTACAAATTACAAGCAGCACACAGCTGGTTCCACTGCTTATGTTTATGGTCCAGATCACCGTCTGTTTGGTTGTCCTGTTTCTCTGTGGAGATTTTTATGCTTTGGTGGGCTCATTTTCCACCAGAGTCAAGAACTCAAACTTAGGTCAGTAAAGTGAATCTACAGGGTTTCTGACCTGTAATAAACTCTCCAGGATGCCGTTATTTTGGAGGCTCAATTTGATGTTTTTCAATGTTGTCTTTTGATTAAATCTCTCATACTCTATCCTGCTGTGACTAAGGCTCACTAGAGGTCCAAATATGGATTAATCCACAGCTAAAAATAGTCACCAACAACGTCACTATTCTCTATTTTTAGTTTTATAAAGGAAAAAAAACCCTCTGTTGCCAGCTTTAATAGGAAATCACTGAGACTTTAAAAAGTATGGCTTTGTGCTATTTTTAATGTCTTCAGTTGGAACTAATGAGCTTAGAGCTGTGACAAAGAGACAAGAGTAAAAAAATACTAATAAATGAACAGACTATCAAATATGTTTTTATTCTAACAGATATAAAACATTGGTCAGTTGTAATGTTCAAGTCATAGTCATGTTAATTTGAGCAATATGTTAATGAGTTTCCCTCAGAGGATAAATCTCATCTCACCCTCTAAACCAAAAAACAGGGTTTGTGTCACTGTTCGTTCCAACACAAGAGTTTCACTGTGAAACTCAGGGGTGGTGCAGCAGCATCCAGATGGCTCTGTTCGGTTCAGACAAGAGCCTCTCTGGTATTACACGTTCTGTATGTGTGTGTGTGTGCACACTAATGCTAATGGTAATGCTAATGCTAATGCTAGGTACTGTGTGTGTATTTGGGTTGGTAAAATGCAATGTAAATCTGTAAATGTGTAAAGAATTTAATGTAATTTAATATGTATTTCAAAACAGATCTATAGCTCCACTTTGTGAATTCATCTCAACATTCCAGTGAGGTGCTGCTGAAAATGCTCTCAAAACTTTTCAGAGCCACATGTAAGCTCATTTACCCTGGGACCAGGAAATTAACATATTCACATAGAAATGAACTAAATTCAGTTTCAAACAACTTCAGTAAATGGTAACATGAACTACAGGATGAGTATATCAAATGAAATGTAATTTATAAATTATTACTGCTAACGTTTTCCAGAAGTCATTTGAAGTGGGGTTAGACTTCTGTAATTCTGTATTCACTGGTGTCACTCAGTCCAGTCTTGCTTGTCTTCAGTCTGTCCAGAATCACTACTTAATTGTATTGACTCATCAGTCCCATATCATATCACCTCTTATCTCCTCACTAACATCTGATCAAATCCAAATGTGATTACAAAGTCTTATTTATTCCACATAATGCCTTACTTGGCTCAGAGCCACCCTATGAAATAACTTGTGAGACCTTATTTTAGCTGCTGTACTCTCATCTTTCAATTATTCCACATTCCTGTATTAAAGTTTTGCAGCCATGGTTCCAAAACGTTGGAACAGTTTTACCTTTTCAGTCTGATCAACTGAATCTATTTTGGGTTTTAAATACCTTCTTAAACCTCACCTACACCGGAGGGCCTATATA
>JAPQRQ010000005.1:12215766-12236988 GCA_037367365.1 Apogon talboti | reverse complement strand
ACTCAGACAGAGCGGGATTCGAACCGCCAACCCTTCGGTTATTGGACGACCTGCTCTACCATCTGAGCCACGGCCGCTCCGTTATTATTCATTGTGTAGGCCACACCAGAAGTTATACAAAGTACCCTGGACAGAAAACAAGTTGCCTTTTTACTGCTTTTAAAACTATTGCAGAAAAGTTCTATGGCAGACATGATCACACACAGCTTGGCCAAAAAATCCCCATCTGGATGTAACTAAGCAAATAGTTCCGATCTATTGGATAAATACTGCAGTGATAAATATGTTTCTACTGGCTGCAAGTTTTGTAACTTTAACTGATGCAGTAGCCTCTCAATTCTTAAACAACCAGCAGTTTGTTATAGAGCATAAAGATTGGACAGTGTTTCAGTGGAAATAGATATGATGTGGTCTGATGAGTCCAGACTGACCCTGCTCCAGAATGATGGGTGTATTAGGGTGAGAAGTGATTAGCCATTATGCCTAGTGCCTACCATACAAGCCTGTGAGGGCAGTGTTATGATGTGGGGTTGGTTCAATTGGTCAGGTCTAGGTTCAGTAACATTATGTGTTATGAAATGAAATAACTATTGTCTGTATTACATGAGCTCATGGAATGTGTGATATAATCAAACAAAAGATGTTCCAACAATATATTACAGTGTAGGAGATTTTTGTTCTGCAAAATGATCCTCACCAATGAAAACAACTTCTTCAATTTTTAAAGTGTAAATGCAGGTGGTAAAAGAATAACTAAAAAGATCATCATAAATGGTTTTCCCATTGGACATATGTGCAAAACTTTACCGATATTTACTAAATGTCAAAAAAACAGAAGTGCGTAATGTTGGTGTTTTCATTAAATCACAAATGCGATGATTTGTTTATTTATTATCACAAGATGTTACGAGAAGTCATTCTATAAATGAACATAAATATCACGTTGATTTACAGATATATTCATTATTGTTATATATTTCCCCTCTACCCCATACTAAATTCAATAATGATTGGGTTTCCTAGTGTGTCCACACATATTGCACCACGTTTGATATAAAACTCTTCTTCTTTGCTTGTTGTAACATCTGCCAACATCCATTTTTTTTGTTCTTGTGACTCTAGTTGCAGAAAAAGGTCTTTCCATTGCAGGTTTGCACATTTTTACACACAATTTATATTCACACAATTTGAGGGTCAATGGAAAAGCCACCACAGGTACATAAATGTTTCATGAAGCTTACTGTTCTAAGTTAGCCTTTGTTTGCCTACCCATCACTCCTTGCTCTTCATCACCATCATCTCCATCCTATTGTCCTAATATGGTCACCTCTGGATCTCAAAAGCAAAGGTGGTGAGGTCTCAATTAACCGTTCAGGGACGACATGTAACAGCCTGTTAGCAACACATTTTTTACAGCAATAAAACAAAAGCCACCTCCTTTATGACTGACAATAATACTTTTTTTCTCTACCTTCCTGGACTTGTAAGTTACAAAACATGCCAAAAAATGTAGTAACATTTGCTTTCCTCTCTTATTTCTTGCAGGTCATCACATATTTTATCAAAGGCTGCTTTATAATCTGACATCTTTAGAAGTGGCTGAATCCTTTTTGTTTTCAATCACCATGTAATTGAATAAGTATTTAATGTATCTGCTTCTGATTTTCTCCCATCTCCACCCTCTCTGTCTCTTGAGGTTTCCACAAGGAGGTATACTGAGCTGAGAGTGAGGAGATAAGAGAGATGCAGGATGAGCTGATGGCTGTGGAGAAAGGAATGGAGAGGAGAGGGGGAGGATGGAGAGAGTGTGTGTGTGTGTGAGAGAGAGAGAGAGAGAGAGAGAGAGAGAGAGAGAGAGAGAGAGAGAGAGAGAGAGAGATGAAGAGCCCCTGGAAAAGAGAAAGGCTTAATGAGTACGTTGCCCCTGATTCGGGCACGAGCATGAGGCAGGAGATGACAGGGCTGTGTGTTGCCACGGGCGATGCAGCGTCGGCCTGTGTGAAGCAGAGGCATCCCTCTTCCTCCTCTTCTGTTTCGTCCTCTCCGTCTCTTATCACAGGAGGGACAGAACAGTAAAGGACTCGGACAGTTAGAATAAAGAGTGCAGTAGTGGTTTGGCCTAAAAGCTGTGACAACCAAAAAAGCTAATGAATAAAAAGCACAGGCTCATGCTATGTTCACGGTGCTGATCAGAAATTTAACCTCTGAGCAGCACAGGAGAATACTATGTTTGTTGCTCTTTAGGGTCAAGGTCTGGGTTTGTTGAAGTGACTTGTGTTTGGTGTTAGTATAATCTACCATGGCTTCTGTAGTTGCCCACAGCAGAGTCTGAAATGAATGCAATTTATTTATTCCTCTTCCCTCATGATGAGCAAGTTGACAATCTTGTTTAGTACAATGTCTGCTAAAAAGTGGAAATGTAAGTCTTTTTACAACACAACTGTAATGTATATTATGAAAAAAATTTACATTTTACCTAAATATTCTAATACTGATCTTCTCACATGTTATCTTTGAGTCTGAGCTGCCTATGCATTAAGTAATATTTGATAAATACTCCAAATATCACTGCCATGTGTAACTATAGTCTATCAACGCTCATTTCCTCAACACCTCAAACACAAGATTTTTTTACATGATAATTCAATTTAATCTACACTGCTGTACTCCATTTGTGTACTCATTCTTCAACAATTAAGTGGTTAAAATGTCTGTTGCAGGCACAAACTCATTTTATTAGAGAAAATGTGGAGGTGAGTTAATGATTTATTTTGACTATTTTTAGAGAATAGAAAATGAAATAAAGCAGCTACATACAACAAGTCTCAATTCAGTTGTCTGCCTTTTTCTAAACGTAAGCATATTATTGTGTTTGTGGTGCTGAAGTAACATTATGCTTTTTATGTTGAGATGGTATGTTTGACTTGAGCACAGAGATGCATGTCAATAACATATTTCATGCGCTGTTTCAACTTATATTTCCTTCCTACACAAAAGTACAGGCCTTTTCTTTTCATTGAGTTTCAACACTGTGCAATATGTAATTATAGGGCAAACAGTCTCTAGCAATGTAAAATACTTACTGTAAATACTGTTAATGCTTTGTTCTGTATGTATGTATGTATGTGTATGTATGTATGTATGTATGTGTGTGAATGTATGTATGTGTGTGTGTGTATGTATGTACAGTATGTGTGTGTGTGTGTGTGTGTGTGTATTTGTATGTGAAGTGGCTTTAAGTCTAGTTTTATGAGCTTATGTTGCCTGTTATTCAACCTGAGTGATTCTGACCTACAATTATGTATCAATCTAATCAGATACTGTACTACATATCTAATAGATTTCCAACAAATGGGTATGGGATTGTTATGTACATCCCTGCCCAACACTTGGAAGACACCTCCTGGAATATTAATAAGGGACTAGAAGCATCCTTCATTATGGACTCTTATCATTATGTTATCAGTCTTCAGCCTCTTTTTGTCTGCTGCTTGCATACACTTCCTCTTACCAGTCCAATAGTGTGAATGTGAATCTTATCTGTTTACTGAGCCTTCATACTGCCCATTGAAAACTAACTTCGGCCCTTGTTGCTTACAAAGAAATCTCACTATTGAATGCTGTCTTTAAAACTATATTTTAACTGTCTGTCTGTTCAGCACGTCAGCCAGCCAAATGATCAATGCACACTGGGATAGATGCCAGCCTCTTGTGCCATGGTTTGGGTTTTGTTTTAAATCTATTAGAATCTGGAGAACAACATGCCAGCAGTCAGACAGGATATAGAAAATAAATGTGAAAAACACAGAATAAGACAGTCATATAGGATCTACACTTGGCAGTGTTTTTCTGATTGCTTATTCAGTGCCAACACCATCTTCACATTTTATATGAATGACCTCATATTTTGATCTCAGTACATCTTTACCTGGCTAAATAAAGGTTAAATAAATTAATAAATAAATAAATTAAAAACATTTAATCCAGAAGTGGAAACCTTGGGTGAGTTGATGACCACATTTGGTTGAGCTGATGAACAAAAGGAAATCCTGACTCTGTTGAACTTACTTTGTGATACAGGCCCAGTTTGGATGAAGTCTTATGGCAAATATATGCAATTTATATTAATGCAATATATGTACAGCTTTCCTAATTCAAGAACATACACAGATTATTTGAAAAGTTAAATGATGTAAATTGGGCGTGAATTTATCAGTAATAAACATAGACACCTCTTACCATGATCAGTTTTTAATCCTCTTATTAAAAATGTCAGAATGGAGGAGCGACACCACATTAGGAAAATTATTGTTGAACATTTCTAAGTGTTCATTGTCTTTTAAGAGATGATGATATTCGCATGCGATGCTTTGGTCATAACATTCAGAAATATAAAAGGTGAAGCTTCCTGTTTACAAAAACACTGAATGTTTGCAGGGATAAGTAAAAGAGGTTGTCTCAGCTGTTTAGACGGCTCTGTCACAGGTTAACTAACTAGGTTGATTTCAAAAGAATATTCTTGCATTTGCAGTGTAAATTAAGAACCAAATCCCTGCATATCCTCACCAATCTCTGCTACCCAGTAGAGGAAACGGAGGCCTACAGGAGCTTAGCGACAGCGAACACCAGCAGCTGATTGGCTGAGATGGAGATGGAGGAGAGAGGTAAGAGCGATCTTAAAAGTTCAAGTGCGCATTAAACTTTCCGAGTGCTTTGAGAAGGGATTTTAAGCATGGCTCTGTCATCCATCTTCAATTTCAGTGTTGGAGAAGCAGCTGTAATCTGAGCCTGGGCCAGTTATAGTAGCAGCAGCAGCAGCTTCTTTGTGCTGCAGTACATATCATCTAACATGAGATAAAACACTGCTCTGTGTTTCAGCGAGCGCCAAAAGGATGAAGTCATCCAAGGTGCATCTGTGCACTTGTGTCAATGTGTGAATATGTGTGTTCAGCACTATGTCAGCTATTTGTATGTTTCAGTTTTTTAGAGCTTGTGTTCTCTGTGGATGAATGGCGGCGTCTCAGTGGTTCCCCATTGTCAAGTTTTCACGTTTTCATGCTTCCATTGACAAAGTGTGTGAGCATCTGTTGTCCAGCTGCATTAATCCCTCAGGGGCAGTAAGTCATGTTTGTAAATTTGCCCATGATTCAGTTGACCTTTGAATACCAACTTAAAGGGGCCTTTGTTTCTCATGTAATGAAGTTTATGAATTTGGATTCACTGTGAAAAAGTCATGTTAGGTATTAACAAACATAGAAGCCAAAAAAAGTGCTGCAGTAACAAACAAATAAAAACAAGTGACAAAAACTTAAGCATATGTAGTCTGGGAACTCACTGTTCTGCCCTAATGATGTGAGACAGGAAAATAATCCTGCTATGTTTACTGCTACCATATTTACCACCATCACACCCTTGAAATAAAAATGATGATAGCTGTAAATCTTTGAGTGACATATGTGATTGTTCACAGATACATGTTTAAAGAAAAATGTGTCATAGTTAAGATATGTGAGCTTTTAGCAATCAATGTTCCAAGTTTGAACAGTATTGAATATAATGCAACTATTGCATATTAATTTACCTGGATCAAACTGAGACGGTTTGAGTGGAGTTAAAGTCCTTAACACTAGATGCCACCTGCCACAGAATGGAAAAAGGAGGTAGTCTGCTCTGAACATCTCTACAAACATGGGAGTACATCGTGGAGTTATGAACCCTGTGTAGTTATGAACAATTTAATTTCATGGGATTAAGAACTAATGAAAACATGATTAGTCATTTTAAGTTTAATTGCACTTCTATGTTGTATTCCTCTTTGCAATCACATTCTCTTATATATTTACATATAAAGAAGTGATTTTTGTTTATTATAAAAGACAAATTCATAGACTTCTCCTGCTACACTAGATCTGTGTTCACAAACATATTAGCTTCACCCAAAGTCAAACTGGATTAAAATCCTGCCTATTACATCTCTAAGGTCAAAGGCTACAACAACATATGGATTGAGGAGGACGATGCTCTGGCTCATCATAAGTCTTTGCCATGTGTGCAGATTGGCTGCACATGCATGACTGCCCACAAAGCCCTTTTTCCTTCCACGCAGCATCTCATTCAGACCTCAGGGCCAAAACGTGTGTGGGCTTAAATACTGCACAGGGTGCAGTGTATACTATATGGACATATGTTTACTGTATGTTTCCACAAACAAAGGAGGTTATGAATGAATAAGCATCTTCGTCATTCAGAGAGGTTTATGCACAACTGGCATATTTTCAGGCTAAATTTAGTTTTCAAGAATTCATCAGCATGTAGTCGACATTTGGACGGAGCAGCCGTGCAGATAGTCAGCCAGCTGTCGGACAGTAACAGTGACAAAATGAGAGTGTAACTACAAATATAGATCAGTCACTCAGAGTACCCTTCACCCAGCCTCGAGTCTTCCACACAAGGTCATGTACACCGCCCCTACCCCACCTCAGTTTTGTCAAATTTGGTTATTTTTTACTCTTATTCTATTTCCCTAAATGGTTCACATTTACAGCGTTTGAATCATATGTTGACACCTGTACATCACACCCATATGTGATATATGAAAATGTGATTCTGGTGCTGAGGTTTCCCATTTTGTATTCCCCTCAAATATATTTTTATCCACTGGGGGTTGGTACAAAACAAAATGTGGAGGGTGTGGGGTGGGTGGTGCTGGTTGCAAAGAAATTAACCAATTTCTGCACAGTTTTTATGCAATGTCTCAGTCAGCTGATAATGCTTATCATAACCCTTCAACTGTAATGTTTGACTGAACTCCTCCTGTATTTTATTATTTGTTGAAACTTTACTGCATATCACAGTATTTTAAGTCTTGGTTTTTAGGTGGCAATCTCACAATCTAACTCCCTGACCACAAATTAGTAGCTCAAACAGTCACATATTACAAATAGTCAAATAGTCAAGTGGTGTTTTCCCTTATACTCCACTCTACTGAAGTCCCTGTGTAAAACATAGAAGTGAAGGACACTAAATGGAGATGTAATGGGCTGAACAGGACTAACTATGCTACCATTGTGCTTCAAATGTGCCATTTGAAACACATTTGTCGTTAGTGTCATGTTCACTCTGGAGTCCTGAAATGGTCTGTATTTCACAAAAGGCAACTTGACAATACAGCAAAAATGGTCAAATTACTTTAATTTTTATTTTAAACAAAAAAAATACAAATTAGGACTGGTTCCAGGCCATGCAGATCTGCAACCAGGGGTAAATCTTTAATCCCCCAATGAGATCACATCCTCAGCAAAAGTTCTCAGAGCCACATACACTTTCATTTTACTGGCATCTTGCAACCAGGAAGTGAACATATTCACACAGAAATGAAATAAATACAGTTAAAAACAACTTCAGTAAATGCTGAAATGAATCACAGGACACTGCATGAGTATTACATCATCACAATTGTTTTTTCATTTCAGATTCATGAAATGAAATGAAATAATTTGCTAAAATTACTGTGTTCAAGTAGTTCTTGTTCTCTGTGATTTTAAGTGTGGAAGTGCCCCTGCGCCCCAGAATTTCAGAGTTTCAACATGAACTGGTTTAAGCTGCATTGTGGTTTCAGTTTTAATGTAATCTTTAGCTTCAGCCCACAGTTATCAGAGCACCAAACAGAACCTGAAACTCTATAATTTGGTGGTTTTCAGTGAAATGCACCTTGAGAGTTATAGTTTTCTTGTGGCATACAGCATTTGTGTCGACACGCCTGTAGCTTTAACTTCATCAAAGAACCTATCACATTTGTTCATTCTGTTTACACTGTTGGTGTCCACATACATTTGGCCATGTAATGTATGATGGAATGATAGCAAACTGGTGACTTAAAAAGAAAAAATTAAAAAAGAAGAGACAAAGAATTGTTTTTGAACAACTGGAACTGTCTATGGTGCTGAATTTCAATGTCTCAGGGGTTTTGAAAGCTTATCTTACACTGTTACCTATAAAGTTGGAATAAAACATTTTTATCTCTTCTCATGCAATGATTGTGACAGTGTGATATATTCTTGATAGATAAAGTGTAACTGGGACTCAGTACGTAATCATTACACCTGATCAAAGGTGATTACTGATGTGTATAAATTGGAATAAAAGAAAATCATTTGAACTTTATGGGCAGCAGTGTATATTCTGTCATGTGTCATTTGACCAGATCCAATGAGAATCTACTAAAACTAAACCAACCTCATATTATCTGAAACTAAATATAAGTGGATAAATATTTATCTATGATACATGTAAAAGTATTGCATTACATTAATCCAGAATTTGCATTATACTTGATCCCTTTTTCTTTGTGCAAAAGAGATTCATATTTGCCCCAAAATGTATTTAAAAAATCATTGCCCATTGTTTAATCCTTTAACCACTGACATAACTGTGGTGAGTGTTCCTAATGTATGATTTATTTTAAATATTTATAAAACTTCAACCGTTTGCTTAATACGAAAAATTTCAAAACATTTTGATAGAATAGAACTTGTTCTTTCCATAGACATCTGAGCATGCTCAGTGCACCCCCGCCACCTGTGAAATAGGGGTTAAAACACAGAGCAGTGAGTGAGACCAACTCACTACAAAAATAGACGGTTTGGGCTTTTTTAAAATAATGTTGCAGGGGTTAAAGGGTTAACCAATTCGCATATTGATTTATTGCCCTTGCAATAAATCTATTGTTTAGTAGATTAAAAACATAAATTAAAAAAAGGTACGCTTCATGCTTGTGAGCTGCTTTAAATGCCTCAAAGAACAAAATCTGAGAGACAAGGGCTGGAAGAGTACAGTTCAGTGAGTGCACAGTTTTACTTTAAATACTATTTCCATCTCCAAAGTTTGACTGAACTTTATAATAACTGATAAATCCACCACATACAGACATAGAAATCTTTACTGTTTCATTTTTTAAATCTTTTTTCAGATAAAAGTCTACCACCTGCCTTATGCTCAACCACCTAATCTGACCTGCTAAACAATGAGAATGAGATGACGTCTACTCTCCTGTGCTGAGTCTCAAAATCCCAGATAAGGTTAAATTAAGCCTTAAACCAATTCCTCGTCTGACAAACTAACTAAATCCTATTCTTGTTATCTCAGTTTTCAGCAGTTGTACGGCTTAATGAGGGCTTAGTTTAAACACTGTGGACTCTCAACTTCAATCACAATATGTGCTTTAGTGTACACATAATGTAGGTTTTATGATTTTAATAAACATGAATCAAATGTGGCTGAACAAGGCATTTGTACTGATGTGACGTACACATATAAAGTCTTTTTATTTGTATTTATACATATCAGTTTTCACCTTTGACCAGGTTTAATGATTACATACTGAGACCCAGTTACACTTTATGTATCAAAAATAAATCACATTGTCACAGTCATTTCATGAGAAAAGGTACAATATTTTTCTCCAACTTTATGAGCAACAGTGTATTTTTAAAAGGAAATGAAAATATCTTATGACCCGGTCAGTCATAATTTTAATTTGCCAGCTACGATATTTAAGCAATTTATATTATTTTTTGTTAGTACTATGACTGTTTTGCAAATACTTGTTTTGTTTCTATCTTACTTTGAGCTAAAGGACAATTCCTTGAAGGGCTTAATCTCATCTCATCATCTCATGTTTGGTTTTTTGTCAAGTATTTCATAAGTAATAAATATGAAACAATAAATAAACCGCAATATTTGATAGAGTTGGTAACTGTTTTGACTTTATGAAACAAGTATTTCATATAATAATTATATTTCAGAATATAAATTCATTTCCTACAGGGTGCTTTTTTGGGTTAGGATGTTGAAATGTGGCACAGTGAATGAAACTGATAATAATGGATACTTCTGACTTTTAAGTTTGTTTTTATTTTATATTCTATCTGAGCAAGGCATCCACCCAAATCCCTATCAGCTAATAATATATTGATACAGTTTCACACGGGACTGAAATAAAGTATTAGTTTTCCCTGTTACCATGGCAACACCGGAATATTTACACCAACGTGCAACCCCGACTGTCGCTAACTGCTCAGCGGCAAATTATGGGAAACCAGTGGAGTCGCTTCCTGCTCCTGTGCTGCAGATTCCTCCAGTCCAACCTCAAAGTGGGAGGCAGGAGAAGTTCATTTTCTGATCAGTGTTTGGGATGTATTGAAGAACACGGTTACGTAACACGATGCAGTGAATCGACTCCGCAACTATGTGTGAGGATGTATTTTTCTGTCAGCGGTCGGATCATGCATCATCCTCCCAGAAGCTTTTATTTTATTGCGCTGATTAAAATCACATGATCGTGCAGCTGAATGTGGAGATGCAGCTGTATTGTTTGGTTCCGGAGGTGGTTTGCAGATACACACGTACTGTAGTGCCAACTGTGTTTTACAGTCTGTCTGCATTGCGTCGAACCCCCCCCTCCCCTCCTCCTCCTCTCCCGTCCTCTGCTCTCTCTCGCTCCCCTCACTCTCACTCACTCACTCTCAAACCCCTCCCTCCCTCCTTCACTCACTTCTTCTTTTTCTCCCTCCACATAAAATCCTGCAATATGCTTCCAAATTACCCGAGACGGATCCGCTCTCTCCATCGTTTATAGTCCAGGATCCTAAAACCGTTTTTCTTTTTTCCTTGAGGGGCCTCCGCATTTTTATTTTTATTTATTTTTTTTCTATCCCCCGCAGCTGAATAACAGGAGAGAGAGCCGCTGTTTCTGCTGATGCTGCAGTGTCCAGTCCTCCCAGTTCTCTCCATCAGACTGGGAGCTTGATCCGGTTGCTTTCCTACTTTATATCCACCAGCCTCTGACCTGATCCACCTTTGTTTTCCAGCATGATTTTAACAAATTGTCCATCAAGATTTTTGCTGCTGAGCTGCGGTTCAGAGTCGTCTGAAGCCTCCTCCTCCTCCTCCTTCTCTTCCTCCGACGGGCTGCTCCGATCGACGCTGAAAACCTACACCAAGAGGATACGGATGTTGACCAAGACAACATAGTCTATTAATATTTCAGCGATACTGTAAAACGATATCAGTATTAAAGCCAAGTTGTGGTGGGTGGCCGGGAAAAGGTGCGCACAGTGAGGACATTCCTGCCATCTGCTGCTCTGAAACTCATGACAGGTAATTAGCAATTCAACCTTCAACCAAATATTGTGTTTAATTAGTATTTTCTCATTATGAACGTGTGAAATGTTGATCTGATTAGAGGATAGTTTATGTTTGAGAGGAGACAGCTTGTCCAGATGTACGCAGAGAAGGAACGCAGGGGGACTGCAAACTTGAATACTGATGTATGCGGTAAAAAATACAGCAAATGCAGCACAGGATACTGTACTGTAGGCTACTGCATGATGTGTTTTTCTTTTTTCAGACTCATACTGAGAGCAGTTAAGGCAGTTGAAAATGACTATGTTGGATGTTTGTAAGATGTAGTGTTTGCCTTCTTCCAGGTGACACATGAAGCATCGCTGAGAAAATATGTTCAGCTCAAGGATGATGATGATGATGATGATGTTGATGATGATGATGATGGACAGGGAGGCTCTGCACAGCTCCTGGCCTCAGTAGGAGCCCCTTCACTCTGATCTACTACCTCCACCTCACACCACTTCCTCTTCCTGTCCTCTACCCACCAGGAAGGATGACTGTGGTGTCCACAGAAAACATGGATGAGACCTCCACCCTGCCGGGGCATCCGCAGGACCCCTACCCGCCCGACGACGACCACGACGACCATGACTGCTGTGAGCGAGTGGTCATCAATATCTCAGGGCTGCGCTTTGAGACCCAGTTGAAGACCCTTGCTCAGTTCCCTGACACCCTTTTGGGGAATCCCAAGAAGAGGATGCGCTACTTTGACCCCTTACGAAATGAGTATTTCTTTGACCGAAATCGACCCAGTTTTGACGCCATCTTGTATTATTACCAGTCTGGGGGCCGGTTGAGGAGACCAGTCAACGTGCCACTGGATATGTTCTCAGAAGAGATAAAGTTTTATGAATTGGGTGCAGAGGCTATGGAGAAATTCAGAGAAGATGAGGGGTTTATTCGGGAGGAGGAGCGCCCCCTGCCAGAGAAAGAGTTCCAGCGGCAAATCTGGCTCCTGTTTGAGCATCCAGAGAGCTCTGGGCCTGCTCGGGGGATCGCCATTGTCTCAGTGATGGTTATTCTTATTTCAATAGTCATATTTTGTTTGGAAACCTTACCCGAGCTGAAGGAGGATCCCAATGATAGGATGCAGATTGTGGGGAACAGCACCATATTTTATAAACCAAATGTTCTCACTGACCCTTTCTTTATTGTGGAGACACTTTGCATCATCTGGTTTTCCTTTGAGTTGATAGTTCGTTTTTTCGCCTGTCCCAGTAAAGCAGCGTTCTTTAAAAACATGATGAACTCTATTGATATTGTGGCTATAATCCCGTACTTCATCACGCTTGGAACGGAGCTGGCTGATGACCAAGAAAACAGGGAGGGGAAGGGTGGAGGCGAACAGGCCACATCTTTGGCCATTCTCAGGGTAATCCGTCTGGTGAGGGTGTTCAGGATCTTTAAACTATCCCGACACTCCAAGGGGCTCCAGATTTTGGGGCAAACTCTAAAGGCAAGCATGCGGGAGCTGGGCTTGCTCATTTTCTTCCTCTTCATTGGTGTGATTTTGTTCTCCAGTGCTGTCTACTTTGCTGAGGCTGAGGAGAAAGAGTCATTCTTCACTAGCATCCCGGATGCGTTCTGGTGGGCTGTGGTGTCTATGACAACCGTCGGCTATGGGGACATGTACCCCGTGACCATCGGAGGCAAGATTGTGGGCTCATTGTGCGCTATCGCCGGAGTACTGACCATCGCGCTGCCAGTACCCGTCATCGTCTCCAACTTTAACTATTTCTACCATCGAGAGACGGAGGGCGAGGAGCAGGCCCAGCTGCTCAATGTCAGCAACCAGAACTTGGCGTCAGAGACCAACTCCAGCCGCCGCAGCTCCTCGGTCGTCAGCAAGTCAGAATACATGGAGATAGACGAGGACATGAACAACAGCATCGATAACTTTAGGGAAGCAAACCTTAGGACTGCCAACTGCACGGCTCCCAGCCAGAACTGTGTGAATAAGGGGAAGCTGCTCACCGATGTGTGAGGCGGCGCCCATGCACCAGTGTAAATATTGTAGAAATACTTGGACGCTTTATCTTCATTGGTGCATTTTTTTTCCATTGATTCATCCGAACGAAGACTTCATATCACCATACAACAAACTGATCAGAGTAGAGGCTCACTTATGAACATACATTTGGCAAAGATGTCAGCAGGTATCAGGGGAACATTTTTGATCAATTATTCTCTCAATTTAGGAATTTCCACCCCAAAATTAACTAATCTACTCAAAATACGTCTTATGTTAAGGGTCCAGGATTTTCACAGCTTAGTTTACTTGTAATAAGGGGTGTTAATCTGTCGGTTAAAACATTTGAGTAAAACAGTGTGCTCTGTGTTTTGCACAAAAAATAATGTCGTCATAACGGCATCATCAGAGTTAGAGACTACAAAGTTGTAACGAACACTATCAGATTGCATTAACTGAACAGGATCTAGAGACTATTTAGAATGTCTCATGCAATTTTGCACAGATTATCCTAAAATTTGACTTTTACGTGTTTTTAAGTATAAATGCTTGAGTATATCTATGATAATAATACCAATCCCAATCCCAGTCTGCTCTGTTTAATACCGCTGAAGCTTAGTTTTGGCGAAAGGCATTGGACTAGAGTTGAATTTCATAAGACTTTAAAGCTTGTTTTTCTGCAATAACTTAGATGATACCGATCCACATCATTAAAACGTGTTACTGTGTAAGTTTATCGTGTAAATTTCAGTAAATGTAAGGGAATTTAGACAAGGAAAAAAAAATCATGCTTGTTTAAAGTTTTATTCAGGGCATAAAATGACGTAAGGATACGAAAAGAAGTTCTCAAAAAATTGATTTACAAAGTCTTTAAAAATACATTTGTATACATGACACATGAATCATAACCCACAGGAACCTTGATGAGAAGAAAATGACAAACTCGACAGTAATGTATCAAAAAGTCCCCTTGATACTCAGCAGGTTGTGTTAAATACAGACATCCACTTCAGGATACAATGTGAAACCTGAACAAGCCCAAGTGAGATTTAAAGAACACATCAATGGACAACTGATGGATTTAACGGGATTTGAGCAGTATTTTGGACCAGTTTTTACACGGCACATCCAGGGAAGTTTTTCGAAAAACTCAAGACATGTTCGTTTTTCAGGCACCTTATCAGAAAATAACAGGAAGTGTGCTGGGCCTTGTGGAAGATAATCTGCACTGCTGCTGCTGCTAAAGGTCGGCTGGAGGTTCCCTGTATGATGCAATGCAAAGCTCCTTTATATACAGCTTGGAATACGCATGTGGAGACTCTCTTCTCTCTTATATTGGCATGCATAAGGCATTACCTCATTTTAATTTTTTCTTCTTCAACCCTCATCATCCCTTCCTGGATCGCTGTTTTTTCTCAAATTTGTTTTCACCAAAAGTGCACTGGCTATTTATTATTGTTTAATTTATTTCAAAGCATTTAAGTGTTGAATGTTAAAGTACTAAGGGAACAGGAACACTTCTTTTTCGAAGATCATGGCATGTCAAAATAGCATTATGGCCTAATTAGCTATGGTATAGCTACGTATACTCAATGCATGACGTCAGTATTAAATTGCTTGCAGTTCTGGAGGGACCTCAGGAGCTGGGAGATGGTGATTCTCCTCATTGTCAAGCTAACGACAGGATACGGTGCATGACGGAGCAAACTGCCAGAGGGGACAAATCTACAAAAAAAAGAAAAAGAAAAAAACAAGGAAAAAAAGCAGAAGAGACATATCCGATGATCTCTCTCTCTCTCTCTCTTTTTTTAAAGACGTTTCATAAATGACATCCTCCTTTTTTCATTTATTTAAAGCTTTGATGATGGAGTGCATGGGCTCATTTTATGTGAATTGTGACCCCATTTTTTTATTTGACTTTTAAACAGTTTCAAGAAGGATAGCAGTAATATTGGACAAATTTCATAGCTATATCTAAAATTAGTTTCTAGTGCCTTGAACCCCTTCTCATTTAGAATTGACTAAAGTGCCTCCCATTACAACAGACAACAAAGAGCTTACCATGTGCAGCTTATCTTTTCCTGCCATGAAGATGCACTACTCCCTGCACATCTAGAAGAAAAAAAAAGGGTTACAGACTTACATGTTTAACTAAAGATAGGACTATATTCCATTTTATAGGGCCTTCTTAATCTCCCAATTGTCCTGGATGATGATGACACAGGGCTGCAATGTACATTTAGCAGGATAGATGTGGATTTTATCTTTTGTTTTGCACTGTTTCTGTCATACATCTGCAGGTAAATCAGTTCAACATCCTTAAAGGAAATTTCTGGTATTTTTCAAGAGGGTCATGGTAACAATAGGGCACTGAAAACATCACAGGTTGTTACTCTAAAGCAGCACAAATATACATATAACTTAAACCGTGTCATCCTTTTGTCTGCGAGTTCAACCAAAAGAGGCTAAACATGTTCAAAGAAGCTCTCAGATAATTAAGATGACTACTATATTATATTACTGTCATTATAATTGTTGTTTTACATATAGTATAAAGCTAAATTTGAAACAAACATTCATATGTTTTCAAATGTCTTTGGTTTAGGTATTATTACTGATGCAGCATTCCAAACATGGAGCTATTTGGTTTTTCAAACAGTGCTAATATATTACACAGAGCTTCAGATTTGTTACAGTAACACTTCTGAAAACACTGATATTTGTCAACACATTTGGACTTTCCAAGTCTGTCATTAACAAACATACTCTTTGCTGCAAATATTTCTTGTTAGCATGATCCAATTATCATAATAACCATCATAAGGCCCATGTTGTAAAATACCAGGATTTTTTTGTCCAAAAGCAAATCAATACAAAATCAAATACACATCTGTGGGGCTCATTATTTTCATTGTCATCTTAAATTAGAATTAAATTATAAATATACACCTGCAGCCAAGATTTGAGGTAATGAGTGCCAGCCATTTGTCCTTTATATGAATGAGACGTGTACTCTATTGGCTTTGTGTGCACTAATAACATAAAGCAGAAAATATCTTAAACCCTGTGAAAACATCCAGACCAACATTGTCCAGCGCTCACTGTCTCTCAGCTACAACCCACTGGTTCCTGAAGATATTCTTCAGAACAGCACTGGTGCATTAATCCACACTTGGTGCTCTAGCGAATATTTTCATTTGCAAGATGTTGCATGTGGGATTGACTTAAAACAAACTGCAGTCTGTGTGTTCGTAGTAGTGAAGGAACATGCAACTGTGGCGCTCACCTATGTTTCTTAATAGTTCTAGTTACAAGAAAATGAACAAGAAAACATCATTTTGCAGATCAGAGGTTCAATTAGTGTCTGGTTGCAAAAACCTTGAAATTGCTGAGAATATACAGGGGATGTGAGCTCGGCTGTAGTGTTTTCTCCTCATATTATGGTCAGTCCTCTGATCTAGAGAAGACAATACAGAAGAGAACACAGCTGAACAGTGTCCTGTGATACAGAAAACCCTCCCTGAGCACTTTACATCTACACCTACAGATGCTTAAAAAACTGAAAATGATGAGCCTTATATGTCCATCTTTTCTATTGTTGGTCTGCCTTTTTTTCTTGCAACCATTGTACCTGCTATATCATCATCAGCCTATTTTAAATGTACACATTTGACAGTGCAGCAGTGGTTTCAATGACGTCTTACGTGGTCCCTGGAGTGTGAAGAAAATTAGCTGAGTGATCAGTTTTTGACATGGCTGTAGAAGCTGTGATGCATCTGACCACAGTGGATGCAGCCTGAACATTACAGTTGCCAAAGGCATTAGTCACTCTGTAAACCAGCAAAATGGCGCGGCTGTTTTGCTTTGAGGAGGGAGCACATGGCTGTGGGAGAGAAATACTATGTTTGCTGTGTTGTGGATAAGGTGGTAAAAATGAGTAATTAATGATTCTCACAATGAGTCAGTCGAGCCTTAAAATTCTTCAAAATGTAATATTGATTGGCTTAAGTTATATTCTACTAAGCAAAATAGGTGGTGATGTTATAGACACAGTGACCACTGACCGTTTAGTGAGTTCAGCTCAATGTTGGTTCTGTGCATGCATGTAAAATCAACGGCAGCAGCATATTCTGACAATGAACAGACCAAAATAATTGTGGTCAGTGACAGCATCAGCCCTGCCAAATGTGAGAGTTGTGGTTGATCTGAGGCACCTTAATGACATACATCACTGATGCAGTGCATTAAGCAGTTTGTTCCTGACCCTTGATGAACAGGAGGACGTTATCCTGTGACGCTGCATTTGACTGACTTTGTCCTTTTAAACATTTGACAGTGACGTCCCTCTTTCTTACACTTTATCAAATCTTTTGGGCCACATGAGTGTAACCACACCAGACAGCAAAGCAAAATCTCATCTGAGTTATATTTTTGTGTCATCTGCTGTTTATTTTATTCCTTTGATTTGGGTAAAAAAGACCCCAGACTCATACAATGAAACACAGTATTTCTTCCACCATTGTGATGGAGTGAACCTCCTCAGTGTTGCTTTGTGTCTCTCCGTTAACTGCAAAGTGGCTTTAAAAGCTCTACACACCCGCCCACATGCGCGATTTCACTTATTTACCTGTTGAGACCTTTTTTCAGTATTGTGTGGGTGCTTACACAGACAATGACAACTTACACTTCTATCATTCCTATACTGAATTTAATGAAGCTGTGAAATCCTCAGCGTATCTCTGCCAATAAACTCTTAATTATCCAGAAAAACTATTTAATCAAAAGCAACCTGATGTTTCCATCATCTGTGCACAAAACATAGAGGATTATCTTACCGTAGCAGATAAGTCTTCTTAGATTTTTATTTGTTTACAACAGATAAATTATTGGTGAACAAAAGAACACTGTGTGCTGAAATTCAAATCAAGTTTTTGTCATAATCACATATAAGCACACAAAGAAAGTCTGTTTTTGTTGCTTTTTTTTTGTATGAAGAAGATGCAACAGTAACTGAAATTTTACCAGATAAAACCTTGCATGTTCCAGATTATAATTTGGGGAAACAACATTATATCTTATGTGTACAGGTGTCCTGTTAACACTTAATATGACTCTTGACTCTTAATGTGCAATAATACATTAATAGAACCTGTACATTCTCATTTGCAAAAAGTGGTGCAGGAAATGCTTTGTGTACTCAAGATTACACTTTTTTTAGCAAAAACAAAATAATGATAAAAAAAATTAAATATATATATATATATATATATGTATCTAAATTATAATGTGCTCCCTGTGTCAAGACTCAAAGAACTGCAAAAGTACATTATTTGTGGGCACATTTTTTCTAAGTACTTAGCTCTTTTGCAGAATAATTTACTGCATTACTTTACTGTATGAACTATATAAAGTAAGATGAATAAGGCACATGCATGCAGGTTTATAATTTGTGTGGAAAGTAAATTTTAACTTAAATAACTCATGCACACAAAACTTTATTTCTTGAGCAAGACAATAACGTGATCTATGAACAAGAAGTCATCAGTTGTCTATAATTTTAGATAAAATAAATTATCTTAAGCTCACAGATAAGACTGTCTTGTTTGCAAGTGTATTTGTCTTCATAACCTGTAATGTAACATTCAAGACACTTAAGATGTGTGTCTTGTCCACAAAAAAACTATGAACTGTGTGCAGATAAGATGACCTAACACATGGTAAACTGTGCACAATCTCCATGCACTGCTTCTTGTAACATCAAACTAACAGCCTTTACATTGCTGCTGTCATTTCCTCCAGCCATGTTTCCTTAACAGAGTTTGATATCTCAGTTTTGTTGTTACTGTGTAGTGCCTGTGTCATCATCTGTTAGCTTAAGGTCTGTTTCGGAAACTGCTGTTAACATGAAGAAAAGATCCCTTTAATTAACTGTAACATGGGAAATCAATAAATGCTATGAAAGGTGCTACATGTTGAACATGCAGTAGGTTTTAGGGAGCAAAATTACACAAAAAGTCAACCTTTTAAAAGATCTGATCACAGAGATGTTTTTATATTTTCTTGAAAGATACTGGAAATTAGTGATGATCTTTCAGTGATGAAAACAACATCAGGGTAGTTGGTTGTCTTGTAGTTTTAAGTTCTGTTTTTTCATATTTGTTGTGTTTACTGTTGGCCAAAGTTTAACACATATCTGCTCCAGACACCACTGAAGGGACCAAATGAAGTTTTCTCGTTGTTTCATATCATCAGAGCAGCTTAACGAGAGGATAATACACAAAAAGAAACATTTTCTAGACAGAGACTTTTAATCATTTTAAAGCATGTTCTTATTTTTATCTTTTTAAAATAACTTTTAGTCTGATATGCAGTAAAATGGAAATACGTTTTCATCAGATAATCCAGTCTTCATAAATACATTGAGATTACAAGCCTCCAACTGCCAAGTCCAAAATTGTTCAAGAAATATTCATCAAATATCCATCAAATAAACATCAACATTAAAGATCTCCAGCTGCTTATTATCTGAAACATGACTTTGATTCAATACATTCAAAAATGTGTGACGGCTGACACCAGTCATCAGTGCAGAGAGTCTCATTTCAGTGGGAATTTTTTGTGATTGATTTACTGATATTTGTTTAATTAATGAGATATCATTTGCTGTCATGCCTTTACCAACAGATTAAATGTATGAAATAAGAACCCAGGTCAAATAATTTACCTGATTTGCTAGGTTTGGCTCTTGTACGCCAGAATAAACCCACCAGTGGACAAGTGTTTCAGTCTGAACTGCAGCAACCCACTGAAAATGCCATTGTTTTTCTTTCTTTCTTTTTTTTTTTTTTTACAAAATCATACATTTTTTTGGTGTTTCTTGTCTTTTCTCATGCACACTTGTTCTACCAAAATTTTCCCAACACAGGTGGAATTAGATTAAAGACAAACAAAGTAAACAACCAAGGGAGTTTTTATTTTCTTCATTTTAATTCTGCAAATTGAGTAGGACATACTGTATCTCCATCACTGCCACAGCACTTACACACTGTGGAGATACTGTCGGTCTGGAAAACAAAGGCTTAGGTGTTCATTCACATAAAATCGGATATTTCCTGGATTAGTCAATTCTGTTTAAAATGTTTCTTCTTTATATTATTGAATCCCTTCACATTGTATTATTTTTTAAGGCAAAATAAGTAGATTGATAAACATAATCATTATAACATGTATCCCTATTTACAGAATGAGAAAATCTAAACCAAATCTATGATTGGACTGAAAGTTCAAATGTGGCCTTGGAGGGTGCAAAATGTATTTAACCGTAAATGAACTCTAGATCCAGTAGTATAATACATAACCTAGTAGAAGTTTTTTTTGTTGTTTTTTTTTTACTAATTAATTTATTTTCCATTTATCTATTTTTTTTTATCCACAGTGAAAATTAAAATGAAATAGGTTGAAAAATTCAGTATTAGTGTTCACAGGAATGTCTGAATCTCAAAAAGCCATGACTGTCTTATTGAGGCCGATGATGACGATGACGATGACAATGATGATGATGATGATGATGATGATGATGATGATGATGTAATGAAGAGTCTAAATATGTTTGAGATGTTGTTTGAGGAGGATTTCCTGAAAACGTCATCATATGGCTGTGATCTGTGTGCATGGTGGACCCAAACCTGGAGTGTATGAACATTCACAAGAAATAATACTGGGGATATATTTCTACACAAACATTATTATTATTATTATTATTATTACTATTATTATTATTATTATTACACCATTTTCCTCTCAGATTGTAACTCAAAATGGTCTCTTGTCACCTATAGGAAGATTGATAAATTTGGGACTATTTAGGTTCAGTTTGTGATTTCATTTGTACATCTGTTCCCTTTCACCTTCTTGCCAAAGTCCTGTCCTGACCATGACAACTGAAAGCCCTAGTGCTGGAAAAACTTAAGAATATAACAAAAGTACGGTGGTCCAGAAGGGCAAACCACAACAACAAATCACAAAGCACACACAAAAAAGAAAAGCACACAAGAAAAAGAAAATCACGC
>JAPQRQ010000005.1:12177898-12198702 GCA_037367365.1 Apogon talboti | reverse complement strand
CCCTTAAGTAGCTGGGATAGGCTCCAAGCGACCCTAGTGAGGATTAAGCGGGTTCAGATGATGAATGAATGAATGAAATAAATCCAAGCAAATTTATATCATACTAATGATATTTAACAGTATTATTTATGCCTACCACCAAGTTGCAACTTCTAGCCCAGTAGTTCTAACACACTGTAACTGATGTTGTATGCATTTTGATGCACAGCCATGTCATAGCAATCGAGGACAAAACAGCAAAAAAAAAGTCATATCTCAACATGAATGAGCCCTGAGCTGTCTGTACGTAATTGACAGTAAGTGCCAGTGATGGAACAAAGTAAGTGAAATAAATATATTATTTCAATGTAATTACAAAAACTAGCGACAAGAATGACTTAAGGCTGAAGGAGTCAAAATTCAAGAGAAAATATCAGAAACTACACAACTTCCTTGTCTCTCTCCTCTGTCCAAATTAAAAGACTAAACATAAAGATAGATTATGTTATATTTAATGCTGCCATGGAAACGTGAAGCTGAAAGAAGGGCCATGTTGACTCTTGAATAACATACATAATTATCAATCTGTCAATCAGATATTTAAACTTTCAACCTCTCTAAAGAGTGAAAACACACTCAGTCACAAGTCAAACTCACATTCAGATGGAAGATACAATAGAAAACAGAATTTATGTCTAATGGTGCCAGAAAAAGTATTAAAAAGTGTCATGTAGCGTGCTGCTGAATCTGAACAGATTATCAATGTCTCGTCTTGAGATGTAATAGGTATTTTTCATGTAAAATGGCTAAAATATCCTAACCCTAATCTTTTTTCAAATGACATATCCTAAGGGGGAACTTTACATGTTGCCTTATTTTTCTGGATCACTATATTCACCAAATAAATATCACTGTGAAACTCAAGGCCACATTTTAGAGCATCAGTATGTGATACTGAGGAAAACCAGACTGTAACTCTGGTTTTCATAGCAGGCTGTGATTTTCAGTGAACATGACATTTATAAGATAACAAGTGAAAGTAGAAACACTTTCACTGCACGTCCATCAACACACAAACACTGACAGCATCCGCTCGTCCTCTGCCAAAGCCCCACGTCGTCCAAAAGGCCTTCAGCACCACCTTGTGGCTGAGTGGGTCTACGACAGTTTGTGTTTCCTCTAGAAGAAAAAAAAAAAAAACATTATGGAATACACATCCCCATATCCAATACAAAATCCATCACATCGCACCGTGGGAGGGATGCTGCGCTCGCATGGAGAAGAGCCTTGGCAACAGGCAAATACTACTGTGTGTCACCATGGTAACCTGTGAACTGGTGAGAATGAGGAGAGGAGGAGATGTCAGAACTGAGGGAGGAAAATGACTGCTGAGACAGTAGAAAACAAACGCTGCCTCAGAAGAAATGAGATATTATGACGTGATCTGAGGTTTTATTGATTTATACAGGATGACATGAAAATAATAAACATATGCTTTTCCCATATTTAAAAATAAGGCCAATAAAGCCTCCAGGAAACATTTAGTCCTACAACCATTTCACTCCAATCACACATTTGCGGCATTTAGCTCTTTTTTTTCTTCTTTTTTTCCAATGAGTGTGTGTGTTTCTGTTTTTTTTTTTTTTTCTTTGTATGTTTTACTGAGTCATGTCCCTGATGTATGACCTGCTTAATGAGAGATAAACTAGGACAGCCTTTTCCTGCTGGGCACTTCTCAAACAAATTCAACTGCCTCCCACAATGTCAGTAAATAACAAACAAATGGACGAGCTTTAAAACCACACAAGGCACTGCTGCCTCCACATCAGGAACAAACAGCAGAGCACAGTTTGTTTATTTTGACATAACAATTACAAAGATTATGTAATCAAATGTAAGTAGATATGGCTAACAAGACAATAAGTGGCTAATAATGGTGATGATAAGGAAACCGATTTCAAGATAGCAAAGAAGGAAAAGTATTAACAGGACTTTGATAATACTTACTATTAAAATAACAGTTAAACAGTGACATCAGTCAAACACTGAGATGAAAAATGGTAAGGCATAATAACCCAATAAAATTTAAGTGATAGATGATGTTTTCACATTCTTCTAGGGTGTACACTCAAAATCACATGAAAACTTTTGGAACTCAAAACTGAATATTTAACACATCATAATTGACCAATAGTAATGATCAATATTAAAGAAGCCAATTTTCAAAGATGTTTATAGCTGACAATTCTACCTTTTACTTAAGTGGATTTTGATGCTATGACTTAACAATGAAGGGTCAATAAGATGAGTGAATGTTTTCTCCATCACTGGTTAAAAATGTGCCAGTTTCTCAATATAAAGAGGGGGAAAAAAAGATGGGGAACCACGATTATTAACTTATATGTCTGGATTGTAAATTTCTTAAATTATTGTATAATGCTACATAGATTGACTGAATAAATACTTATCATTTTATACTGGTTTAACAGATTCTAATTTATCATCCACGTGATAGGTCAAAGGTATACTCAACAGTCAGATGACCATGCTATTTTAGTGGACTGGCAGTGAACTTGTGTTTGTTACAATGAGGAGGACAAACATGGTCAGGTCCCCCGAGGTCTCGCAGATGCTGTCTGATGTAAAAATAATTAAATAAATAAAAGGGAGCTCCAAAATTATATAATGACCCCAGAACTCAGACTGCAGCCTGTCGGCACGGTGAGCAGCATATAGGACGGATCTTCACTGTATGTGTGTGTGTGTGTGTGTGCGTTTGTATGTGTGTTTGGGGATTCAGTGTGCAGGACAATGTTCCCTCATGCTGAAAAAATCTGTCCTTCCTTTTCTTGTTTCTCTCTTGGGGGGTGTGTGTGTTTAGATATATGCCATGGCGTGTGTGAATATAAATATGTGTGTGTATGTGAGTGTGTGTGTTATGGTGCATTATGCTCTCTGTGCTGCAGCTCTCTGTGGGCTTTAAAGGCATCTGGTTCAGTCTAAACAGACGCCGCACAGTAAAGTTATGTCTTTTTTTAATTCCTGTGGTGTAGTTGGAGATATGCAGATTTCCAGGAATACATTTAACCGGACAGTAATGCTCCTAAAAGCCTTATGTTTACTAATAATTATTATACTAATGACTCTCAAATACAACAGGATTTCATTTTAGTTACGGTATAACAGAAACCCTCTGGCATTGTTTTGCATCTTTTGGGATCATTTTGGTAAAATATGCAGCAGTTAAAGATCAACTCGTGGACAAAACATATTTTATTTGTGAGGCGTTTGTGGAGTTGGAAATCAGAGCATCAATCTTCAGAATTTTTTAGCTTGTCGTCGCCCGTGAACGGCCTAAGACTTTATGGAACCTATGTAGAAGTTGATTTGTGGCCCTCACCACCTCAGAACTGCTATTACCGGCCTACTGACTACTGCCAATCCTTACGAAATATTTCCTTTTATATCTTTTGTTGATTTTCCAGGAATGCATCACATTTTGCTTTTATCATATGAACATATCAGCTCTGGTCTCATCCTAATCCACATACACACATAAATAAGTAAATCATCTGCTCATCCACTAGTCTAACAAATTACCTACTACAGTTCACAGACAAACACATTTCTATTACCTGACAATGGTATTGTCTATATGTAATTTTGATGATATGCTAAAATCATAGTGAAATACGCTTGTTTTAAATGAATTACCTCTGAGTGAAGGTACACAATGGTAGCATTGGCATCAGGTTGATCTCATCATGGTTTATACCCCACTTCTGACACTTAGGCAGTAATTTCCCTTTTAACAAATCCCTCTCAAGGAGTATTTTAATTAGAACTGTGAGCGGAGCATCACTTCATTCACAGCCCACCTGTGCCACCAAGGGACTGTTATCTAAAGCCCCCAGACCCACTAGTTTAACTGTCTCAACGCTGTGCTACTCTCACATTAAGGTAATGAACAAATAACTTGATGAACTATGTGAACATGATCAAATAGAACACAGTCACATGACAAAAGGTGCATGAAAGTTAATTCATGTCAGGTTTTCAGGTGACCCTACAGAAACGGGGCTTCCTCAAGGCTCTCCTCACCCTGCAATATCTTTACAATGTATTGAATATTTTTAATATTGCAGTCTTTATTAAAATATTACTTCATCTGCTCATAATCGTCTGCATCACTGATACATATTTAATGCCTGTTACATTATGCAGTGAAAATTTGCTAAAGTCTGAAAGTCTTAGCCAGGCCATTAATATAATATTGGATTGGTGTGATTACTGTGAGTAAAATCTGAGCCAACTTATTCCGCTCAGAAACTTTAGTTTTCTTCAGATCAATATAAACCAGTCAGCAGTAATATTCTGACCACTGACAGGAGAGGTGGCAATAATATTGATTATTACATTTCACTGGGTTGGTTGTATTAGAAAGCAAATGAACATTTAGTCATTGAAGTTGATGTATTTGAAGCCGCAAAATGAGAAATATAAGAGACTGAATGGCTTTGACCAGGTCCATGTTGTAACGGTGATGACAGGGTCAGAGTATCTCCACAACTGCAGCTCTTGTTGGGTGTTCCTGGTCTGTAGTGGTTAGGACAGAACAAAAATGGACTAAGGAAGGACATCCCAATCTGAGGACAATGATCATCTGTGGGAGGTGTTGGATAAATACACCTCCCCACTTCCAGGACTTCAGGGATCTGCTGTAATGTCTTGGTCCAGATACCAGACCTTCAGAGGCCTCGGGTCGGAGCTGTTCCTGTGGAAAAAGGGGAACCTACACAATATTAGATAGGTGGTGATAATGTTCTGCTCCATAGATGCTTCATTGGTTGAGATCTGGTTGTTCTTTAGATACTTTTGGTAAGTATTAACCATTTTACACTGGAAATGAACAACAATTATCTGGAGATGCTCTGACCCAGTGAAATTACTATCACAGTTTCTCACTTGTCAAAGTTCAGATTCACTCTTTCCCTATTTGCTGTTTCTAACACATCAGTTTCAAGGCTAAATGTTCACTTCCTGTATATACCCCACCCACTGACAGGTCCCATTGTAACAAGATAATCAACACTGATACCACCTAATGTTAACCACCAGTCAGTGGTCATAATATTATGGCTGATCAGTGTATGCTCACAGTTTAAAATGTATTTGCATTAAACCATGAGCTTGAATTTTCATTTGGTCCTTGACATCAATACATCTTTAAAGGAACTATCTGTTATACAAAGATGCCAATGTATTGGATTGTTTACATATGAACTGAATTTATTCACACTGAAGGGAGGGTAGGTTCATGTGATATATGACTACTCGGGGGAGTAGTGAGTCCCTCTGCAGGTGTTCCAGGGCATTAAAAACTCACACCATGGAGTCTTTGATCAAAGCCAAATGTTAAATTAAGGCAAGAACCAATTAGAAACAACTTTTAAAGTCAAAGAAAGAATGAAGTTTGACCATGAAATTGCTCTGTTTCTTATGCGTTTAATTATGAAGCTTATGAAGGTATAAAATTACTGTGTTATGTTATCATGTATATTATGTTGATCCACAATTCAGACTAAACTGTGATAGGTTTGACCTTGTTTGGGCTATTTACAAGGCATTTTATTGCTAGCTATTGACAACAGTAAAACAGACAAAATCTACAATATCAGCAACATGACCGGCTGTCAAAATACCTGACATTAACTTTTTGCTTGAGGGAGTAAACTTGATGATATGGTAATACAGATGGAAGTAAACAGTGAGCTTCATGATTTATTCAGTGAGTGACACAGTCTATGGAGACGTAGTATTGGTGGTTTTAGTAGCGGTGTGTCCATTTGGCCGGCAACTTCCCCCTGATATGGATATTTTGGAATTTCACTACTACATAAAACCCCTTTAATGCCATTAGCTTTGTTATTTCTATATGTGTAATTTTCTATGCAATCCAATATTAGACTGGAAATGAAAGAAAAATGTTGATTTAATAAAATTCACGGTTACCTGTCACATCATCATCATCTGAAATGCTAAATATGTTATAATTTTGTTAGTGTTGGTACAGTAGTGGTAAAACGTCAGATTTGGTACATGTGAGGAGACGAGCAGAGCTGCAGGGCTGACAGTAGGCCTGAGTCACACGCTCTGCAACACCTGAGGGAGACTCACCAACCTCTGTTATCTGAGTGTGTGTGTGCATGTTTCACACAGCGTTCGACTCTGCATGCATTCATCTGTGTGTTAAATGTGTGTGTGCAGGACATTGGGGCGGGGTGGCGCTCTGCGATGAGTTTAAGAAGTCTTGACAGCAGATGCCTGCATAATAACACACAGAGAGGACATGTGCAAGCAGGAAAATCAAGGACACCACGTCATGCGTGCCAGTCATTTAAAGTAACAGTTTCCTCTTGCAGCTTAAAGCATGCACACAGATTATGTGCAGAAAAGGCTGCAGATGCTGCTAAATGGATTTGTAAATCAGTGCAGTGTAGTATAACTGAGGAGGGATTTAAAACACTATCTATGTATTTTGATGAGGTTGAGCAGCATTGCCTGGGAGAGTACCCCCTCTTTTAAATCACCAAAGTATGATTAACGATTGGTGGGTACAGAAAGATTTACCAGCATGCATTTGCACAGATACTGATGTGTAGGAGGAGGCCAAGTTCAGCTTCAGCCCAAACATACCACTGAATGACGTTACAGCTCATTAAAATTCATACTTGGAGCCGAAATATATTCATGTCCTGTTCACAGACAATCATCACAGATATTTTTGTCAAATTGCAGTCATCGTGTAGTCAGTGTATTTCCCTGCTTGTCACCATGATTCTCATCGCAAAACGACACACATGGAAACTCATTCTGCTTTGGAGAATCGGTCATCAGTGTCAAGATGGTAGTGGTTTAAAATGGGCTCCTATCTATCTGCGCCCTCCTCCACAACATGTGTGTATATGTGTGTGTTTGTGGTTACTTCTATCTCTGTGAGGACTAGTTTGTGTTATGACAGTAGAGACATTATGGCTAATTCCAGCTCTTATTTGATATGAGGTTTATGTGATATATGTGAAGATAAAATAAATTATTGTGGGAATATTAGATCATGAAAAGGCGAAGGTTGAACTTCACATGTTACATATCCACATCACATATATAAAAGCAACTATATTATTCTGTGTTGACTTGTTAATTTACATGATATAAAATATTTCCAGCAATATTCAAGTTCAGATAGATCCATAATTTTATTCTATGTAAAAGTCTGTTTCATTCACTGTCTTGTCAATGGCCTCATATTTCCTTTTGTAGTTGTGATTAAGCTCTTTATTAAGGTGAGTGGAGCTTTGTCATGATTACTATAATAGAGACATTTTCACAGTTATGAAACAGTTACTGAAAAAAAACAACATTGACTTTAATTGCAGTTAATTTCACACACTCTCCATGATTTCAGGTTTTTCATATGGTAATGCATGAGTCATAAGTACAGTGTTTATTTTGGTCATGAAATGTGTCACAATGAGTACAACAGAGTTACCTGCTGCAGATTTGGTCAAATAAGAATTGGAGTTTTTCATTTCTACCTCTACATGTACATAATGGATGTGTTTTTTTGGGGGGTGTTCACAGAATTGAAGGTTTATTGTATAAGATTTCTACACCTTCCTGTAGTCGTGAGAGCACAGATAAAAACCACCTGAATCCCCCCTCCTTCCCTCACTCATCCCTATCCGAGTGACTAATAGACTTAGTAGTGGCTGCCTCTTCAACATAATAACATGAAATGCACAGAAAAATGGTAATGCAACATGGCAGACCCACTTCCACTGTGAAAGAAAGAGCAGAGAGAGCGAATAGATTCCTACTGCTTACACCTTTAACAAACAGTGTCAACAGAGTATGTGTCATTCTACATAACCATGACATTTCCTACAAAGACACAATGCCGAAAAAATCAAGAATAGACGATACTCCTTTACCCCTTCAGGATTGTGGCACAGACATCATAAGACATGGTGCATCAATGAAAACAAGTAAAACACAATTGAGATACGTTAAGATAAGTTACACATGCAGGTAGCCAAGTTTTTAAATGATGTCATTAGCCCTGTCATAATTTACATTATTCACACATACAGTATTTGTTTTGATTTATCAGTTCAGTAGTGCCCTCCCTCATAAGTGGTCAATAAATGTCAGTGGAAGCGCTAATACTTTCAAGAGTGTCATGCCTGAGTTGTTGAGTACAGGACTCTGTACAGACTGTGTGCACATTGTGAGTTAGTGAAATAGTTACGGTATTTGTATTAGGGATGGGAATCGAGAACCGGTTCCTTAAAGCTTGATTCCTTGGACTCGTTTGCCTGCCTGCTTAACAATTCTGCTTATCGGTTCCACCTTCGTTGCACATGCATGATGACGTCACACGTACACTGCGTTGTTTTGGTTTAGAACGTAGCCAACATGGTGTCGAGGCAGATGCTCCAAAGTATGGCTATATTTCACACGAAAAGATGACATCAGGACCACTTGTAACACCTGCAAAGCTTCCATTTCTTCAAAGGGGGTAAATACCTCCAACATGCTAAAACATTTGCACACACAGCATGCAATTCATTTGCAGGAATGTCACGTGTTTGATACACTACTTAACGACACTTGTGAATCTAGCAGCAGAGCAAACACCAGGGTGTCATCTGGGCCCAGTTCTGGGGGGGGGGCAACAGACGTCCTACCCCCCTCAAATGAAAATTTCTGAAGGAAGGGAAAAGGAAAATGAGGTGCATAACAGCAGGAGACATATAGAGGAATTAGTAAAGTGTCTTAAGTTTCACTTTCATTTGTACGGTCGTATGGTGTGACCCCTCCATCACCGGCATGTTTGACACCTCATATATGACTGTCTGGAACCAGACCCAGCGTCATCTGTTCTTATTATTGGTGCATACTGTATATGTTATATTTTCTGTGCAGAGATGAAAATGTAAAAGACAGTTAATGCAAACAAATCTGTGTGTACTCTTTTATTCCCTCACCCAATGAGAATCGATAAGGAATCGGATCGATAAGCAAAATCGGTAATGGAATCAGAATCGTTAAATTCTTATCAATTCCCATCCCTAATTTGTATATTGTATGTATTTGTTATACAGTCAAATGGGCGACATGCTCTAGTGTGCTGTAAATTGGCTGTGATGAGGAAATACTTGACTAGTACATATTCATTTTTAGTACGTAGTCATTTCTGTTCCCTTTTCCACACAGCACAGAGTCCAAGTGAGAATTCATTACAACACTACAACAAAAAGGAAATATTCTGTGCTGCGATGGCTGGTCCATAGGGGTAGCAGGGGAGCCACCCCATTTACAAATTACTTGGAGTGGAATGGCTATTTAGGCTAATTAATTTTAACAAAAAAGAGTCAAGACTTATTACAATGCTGTTTCTATAGTTTATGTCAACATTTACTGGAGTTGTTAATTGCATTTACTTCCTGTCTGTGTGAATATGTTCACTTCCTGGTCACAGCATGCTGAGAAAATGAATGACTATGTGGCTCCTTAAACCTTTTCTGAGGAGGTTTTCAGGTGTAATTTTTGGTCCAAGTTGTCAATCAGAGTAGGTTGAATATTCTTGCCCTTCTGTAATTGGATGTTTTTCTCCAGGTAGCCAAGTCACTTTGACTGAGATAGAGGCTGTCAGGATTCCAGAATGAACACCATGCAGACAATCAACCTCCTCCCAATGTCACAGGTAACAAAGATTAGTCATATTTGACCTCCAGTCACGTCACACCTCTTTAATGGGCAAAACACCGCTTGGCTTTTAGGTTACATGGTAATGTCGGGCTTCATTTGAGAGGCTGGACTGTGGTAAATTTGTGAAGTCAGTTGCAGGGTTGACAGAGACATTAAAACTGACTGCCCATAAATTCATAACTGCTATTTTCATATGCTCTTGTTCCTCTCCAACCCTGTTTACCACCAGCTGCCACTGTTGTTGCAGATACTGAAGATTCTTGGTTATTCTTTGTATCTGAACAATGATTTGTCAGTCTTTATATGAGTCACAAAAAGCCTTTGCATTCATTGAGGAAGCATTTGTAGGATGCATTGTCAACTTTTGCATTTACCCATTCTCATAAATCTGAAGATGTAGATATTTGTGCATCATGGTGGTGGTGGTGGTGGTGGTTATTGGTGTCGCCTCATATTAAGAGGGTCCTGGGTTCATTCTTTCAGGCAGTCTCCCACAGTCCACTAGTACACACTAATAGTATAACTAGAAACTGGAAATTACCCTTAAGTGTTATTATGGGTGTGAAAAGTTGTCTTTCTGTCCATGGTGTCCTTCACCTTTACCCAGTGTCAGCACCCGACCTCCTGCAACACACAGGATGAAGGCAAAACTGAAAATGAATGCATGAATATGAAGGGTCTCAGGACAATAGTACAAGCTCTGATCAAACAAAAGAACAAATGAAAGTGTTCCTTTTGGTCTATTTGCTAGATCTGACCCATAATAGATGAAATCAGACCAGCTATTCACAACTCTTTACTGTATTCACTCAGAAATAATTATTAAATGACTGTGATGTGACTTAGGGTTTCTTGTGTGCAAATGGGAGGCAAACATCTGGCAAAAGATTATTGAAATGCATGCTTTCCACATTTAATAATTAAGAACATCGTCTGTTGAGAAACAATGTAGTAACAATTAACAGAATCAGTGGGTCATATTGAAGGACTGTTATGTTGACTTTCAACAGAAAATCAGGTCGTCTAATCATTATATTCAAACCTTTGTATAAAGTTCCCTCTTGCTTCCTTGACATGTTTCTACTGTCGACCATAAAAAGCCTACTCTCAAGTCGCTTTCACATTAGCTGATTCACTGCTCATGGAATAGCACATTGTGAATCTATGTGGCATTCCTCAGACACATCCAGGTATCTGAGAAGTTATTTTTTAAATAAGAACCACAAGCCTCAGAAATCTGCAGAAAAATATAGGCATTAATCGATATCAGCAGGGGCTGGAGATTATTTGAGATTATTGAATCAGGTTCAGGTTGTGGAGTGCATTACAGTATGTCAATGAGGGTCCTCATAAGTGCAGTGTATGTTTGCCCTCAATGAACACTGAGCTGGAAAATAACTGCGAGTGGAGGAAACAAGGACCAATCATTGTCCTCCACTGGTCACGAATCACACCTCCAGCTTTAACATACAGCCCCTTCCCCAGCACACACACAGATGTGGGCAGGATGGAGGAGGGGAAGCCCTGCACAGTGCTGAGTGTGTCTGCATGTGTTCAAAAGCCCTCAGGAAGCCAGATCACCAGATACTAAAAGAAAATCTCTGCTTGTTCACAGCAGCCTACAGAGGATATTAACAACACACACACACACACACACACACACACACACACACACACACACACACACACACACACACACACACACACACACAAACTCAACAAAGGCTGTAGGGGAGATTACAGCTGTCCAGAAATAATAACAGCATCCTCAGCGTCCTCTCCTGCCACAAACACACATGCATGTCAGACCTGCACCGTGCAGGAACAGCAGGGGGCCAGGGGGAGGTAACGGGTGAGACCTGAGCCTTTATCAGTGATGTACAGTATCCGTGAGCTGCCAGGAGTGCCTTTGAGCAGAGGGATGGCATCCTGATGGGGGCGGGGCGGCGGATTGTATCGAGGGATTCTAATTGACAGCTGTCCAAATCCCCAGACAGATCCTCTCTCTCTCTGAGTGAGTGTACGTCGCTCGTCCTCCCTCTCCCTCTCAGACGAGGGTATTAAGAGTGGAAAGCATTAGGAAAAGCAAGGAATTAAGAGTTCCCTGCTCTCTCCCTCTCTCTCTGTCTCTCTCTCTCTCTCTCTCTCTCAAACACACACACATACACATAAAACACATGTACAAACACACACACACTCAAATATTACTGTACACAACACTGTAGTACTTTATACTATATATACTACTACTATTGCCTACAATTGTTTTGACTAAGAACGGTTGTGATCCACAGACTCTTCAAGACCCCCAAAGGACCCTGTGATTTCTGACACCAAGCCAGTTCTTTTAAGCCCTGTTAAGTTTGAGAGGTAGAGCCAACTTGGATCCAATCTTTCATTCAGTCTCAGACTGGATTGAAGCAGGTGATCTTCATTCTAGTTGAAGTTCCAGTTGACAGTCATCACTGCTGATCAGTATTATTCCACCAGCCTTGATGTTTGAGCGATGCTCTGACCCACTTGTCTGACCCATGGGCAGACCAGATGCAAACATTTGGGGCTTAACCCAGAACTAGTGAGTCCAGGGACATGATACTTTGGGAAATTTTCTTCCCCATTTACAGCAGCTATGTGATATAACAGTGTTGAGAAATCATGAAAGTATTGCTTAATCAATAAATTAGAATTACCCTGTTGTAGCTAAATGCCTCTGGAAATGCCTCAAACCATGCAAAGCAAAGTATCATGTTGTCAGAGTAAAGTTGACTTAGACTTTTTGGATATATAATGTCATCACTTCATCATGTTTCATCATATTACACATTTGTTTGACATTGGATATGTTTTTTGACTTCTTGAGTTATGGACAAAAACATGTTTTGTTAAGTCATGGTTGCCTTGGCCTATGATGTTTAATCACCGATTTCTATTCAGTTCATTGTCAAGTCCAACGAAAGGTGTGAGCACCTGGACAAAACCCACAGAGCACAGAGAGAGCAGGTAAACTCAACACAGGAAGGCTCTGGTGTGACTGAGAGTCAAACTCAGAAGCTTCCTGCTGTGAGGATAAAGAGCCAATCGCTACACCACAGCACTGCACAGACAACGTGATCTCATGAATCAGTGTTAATATGTGTTATATGTACGCATTTTAAGCTTATGAAGTATGTGAACGTCGCGTCACGTGACGCACCAAGAGAGACTTAGGGTTAGGGTGCTGTTTCGGGTTAGGTTTAGGTTTAGGTTTAGGATTATGTGTATGGGTAGGGGTAGGGTTAGGGAGATCGCAAAATGGGCCAAATATTGACACACGATCGCACGGTGTCCAATAACACGCCAAAAGTTGCAAATGCATACGTATAGCATGCCAAAGTGGCACCGAACTGGCATGTCATACAATGCAATTTCATGAGATCAGGTTGGCCCAGAAAAAAAGGAAAAAAAATCTGTTTTTTTTTTCTGATCAGTGAACATTGAACAACTTCGAACGACTTTATTTGAATACTGTCCTTTTGTAAAATATTGCTCCATTAATAAGATTTTAGAGCTAAAAGAAGTTCTGATGTGTTCTTTGTCAAGTTTGATTGACAGCTCCCTAACTCAATGAAATGGACTTTTGTAGCTTCTGTTAGTTTTACCCTAACTAACAGTTGTACATCTTATACACACAAAACTCTCAATGTCTGCCTTCATTAAGCCGAAGTTTAGGATAAAATGTATTGTTTGCTGTGTAGTAAACTAGCATTAGCATTAACCTAGCAATGAAATACATCATAGTGACTCCTTCCAGTTCTATACACCCATCTCCATCGGCCATCCACCTCTATCAGCGGCTACATGTTATGGCTCTTTCCAAATCACTTTGGTGACCAGCCCAAGAGTTGTCTTTTCCATCTTTGACCATGACAGGTGCAGTCATTGCAAAATATATTTTAGTTCATTCAGTTTATGTGTGTGTGGTGGTATGTTGGGGCATCAGTGGGACTCTTTGAGACTCTTCAGGGTCTTTTCCCTGATGTTGTCTTTTCATTTAGTGTCCAAATGGTCACCAGAGAGACTTACACAACTAAAACAGTCATATTGTATAATAGGGTTGCCAAGTGCTACAAAACATATTTGTGATCATTTGGCACTTAGCATCAGTCACAATATTACATGTGAGCTGTTCTATCTCACATTATAAATACAGGTTATACTTTCACCTAGCGTGCACCCTGTTTGGATGTTCAGTCGGATGGAGGTGGGCTGGGGTTGTGATGGAAAGCTGCTGTTTTTGTGCTTGGGAAGCACTTGAGATAACAGCGTTGTTATCAGCAGCAGCAGCAACTCTGAACTGTACCTCTGTAATTAGAGAGCTAATTTGTGAGCTGCAGTCGTTATGGATGCTGGTTGTTAGTGGTTACCTGTTGTTATGGTTACTGTTTCCCTCTGTAATTGGCAGCAAGACCTGAAGTACCAAAGAGTGGGACTCATCTCAGCTCTCTCCTACTCACACACACTGTAGGACAGTGTGCTACCTGTGATTTTAGAAAATCATCTATGTATTTATTCATCCCCTCCAACCTTTAACTGCAATGAAGACAAAATATTTTAGAATGAAAATATAGCCAAAATTAGGCTACTTAAAATGTCATTCATAAGTGTTAATGTAATTTCATAAATTAGGTGAACTCACCTTTAAAATAAGACAGCCCTTCTGCTGATTTAAGAAGACAATTAGTGGCAGTGTAGTCAGTATTAAGTATCTTCCACAGACAACTTTTCTTACAAAAGTAAGAATGAGAGTTAATGAAATATTTCCAACGATATATTTCATTAACTCAGAGAAATCTGTACTTTGGTCAGTGAAATCATTTGCTTCATTGGGTTGCATGTCAATGGTGCCAGATCCTGTTACATTAGTATTTAGCATTGTATTGTACTAATGACATATGTGAACAACATTTAAATAAAACTGTAAGCTTTATGCAGTGCAGAATAACCTCAAACCTTCACCATGTAGTGTTCCTTCCCTACTCAAATAAAAGTATGGAATGAATCAGTGTATTTGTACGGGTGCTGGGATTATTTAGAAACATACTGTATTTAAGGTATAAATATGTGTATGTAAAATATATGCAAATATAAACAGTTTTTAATCCAAAAGAAAAAAAAAGCTCTTTTTTTCTATTTATCCTGTACTACATGGGAGATAATGAAAAACCGGAGTCAATTTCCTTGTTTGTGTGCACAGACTTGGCCAATAAAGCTGATTCTGAAATGTAATCTCCCCTTGTAAATGCTGTATTTATTACAGCAACATTTGCTTTTTCTCATATGTTGTTGTTTCAACCCACATAGCTTCACATTTTGAAATAAGCTGTGGTCGGCATGGCAAACATTATAAGTTTATTGTAAAAACATCCTAATGGCTGTATCCAGTGCGTGAAATCGCAGAGTTGCCAGTGGGCAGTCACACAGTGAGATGTTGGTGAGTTATTATTCATGGCTGCAGTCTGAGGACAGTGCACTAATCCAGGGGCGGGGAGATGCACATAGTTCTTATCATGATGAGGCTGGGGCATTAGATAAGGAAAAGGATAAATATAGTGCTTGTGCTTTGTTTTCCTAATCCACCCATGGGGCTAAGAAACTAACCTTTTAAATAGGTCACTTCTGCTTCCAGAAACACATTCAGATTCTCGGAGTCCACTGTGTGCGTGTGTCCTTTAAAGGAGCCAGTTTTTTTTTTTAAGTTGTTGATGTGTTCAGTGTGAGTCTGCTGACAGATGAAGCCAGTTTACCTCTTACTAAAAGAGAAAGAAATCATAAAAATAACATCTTTTTGCACTGTAAAAGCATTTGTATTCAAATGTAATATGTAATTTTACTGGTTGGTCATGGATTTACATATATTTTTAGTAAATATGCTAAGGGGGTGAACCACAACAATTAATATTCAGATATAATCATTTAGCATCTCTCCATTGTGTCCAAACCCAGATGATGGATGACTCCATTCCACTCCACTACAGAAAAATTAATTTATTGGCTTTACTTATATTTTTCTAATTATACCAATTTTTATCACTTTGTAAACACTCAGAACTGTAAATGGGATTACTGACACACGCATCACATAGTATACATGCACAGTTGAAAACATTATGATATATTAATAAGTGTGTTCCTCATACAAACATGTGTGGTTGTGGTAAAGGAAAGCACCATCCATCTCCTTCAGTGCCAGAGAGGATGAAGTACAGAGTGTGGTCCCCCAGGCCCAATGATCCATCCACAGAATGACACAAAGCCAACAAAAAGAGCCCAGATGAAAGTGAACCATCTAAGGAGCCTATCATGTGGAAACCAGACCTTTGTGCACAGCTTGTAAGGAAATGGATTTGTGTGCATTAAGGAGGTTGTTAGGATAAAAAAGAAAAAAGACACAGCAACCAGCTGTGTGCACACGTGAGTCACTGCCAAATATACTGAAAAATAGTTGGTGATTATGTAAGGTTATACGTTGCAAGAAGATGAGGGCCGGTGTCCTAGAAATGTTACATTTTATTTTACATCACCTATATGATAATGAACATTCAATATTCTAGGATGGAAGGAATAAACTTGTCATGAGTAAAGGAATCAGACATGTAGCATTGACAGGCATTTAAAGGAAACATTTAATACACTGAATAGAATGACAGATTTATCTGATTTTTAAAGATTGTTGGAAACATTTGATATTTTAGTACAGGAGGCAGCAAGTTGAAGCAGCTAAATGCAGGAATGTTGTATAATATAGTTACAAGTTTAAAATAAAGACAACCCATGAAACAAAATGTGTTTTTCACTTGTAAATTATGTGGTCTGAGGCAGGTGGGAACATCCATTTTCTGTAATTTGTGACGTTTTTTTTTTCAGCAAATAATATTGTTATATTGTTAAGTTAAATACATGATGTTTAAAGCTTATACTGTTTATAATATTGAATAATACCCTTGTCCCTTGCAGTAATAACGCAATATATAAATACATAAACACATTTCAGTGTGGGCCCATTACAATTTGGAGTAGCTACATAACAGTAAGCTATGGTGTTATTTCAGTAAAAGGTAAATTTGGAGCCACAGATGGTCCAGGATAACATTATGCTCAGTTCAAGCGCCATTGCCATAAAGCCAGTAAGTAACAGAGTAACCCATCCCTCCACCCCCGAGAGAGAGAGAGAGAGAGAGAGAGAGAGAGAGAGAGAGAGAGAGTCTCACATTTACAGACACATTTTCAGAGGCAGCTAAACGGTGTGAACAGCACTTTTGACGTCAGGAATTATCATTACAGCCTACTCTCTCATCCGGGTCTCCTTCTTGTCCTCTTCTCTTGTGGTTTTAATATTTACTTCGTCCAGACCAGCGGCGGCGTAAAGCCTTAACAACAACAACAAAACAACACATATGCATAGATTTAAAGGGGAACTGTGGCTGGAGGAGCACTGGCCGTGACACACCGCTCCATCTCCGTCTGCAGCAGAGGATTTATAAAACTTTTATTCACCAAATACTGGAGAGGATGCTGTTTGCGTTCTGGTCCAACAAGTCTCTCTTGTTTTCGACACATTGACTGTTGATGGCTGCGGAATGGAGATAGCCTTGGTGAGTTTTGAGAACGGCGGCGCAAAAGGGAGCGGTGGCGG
This sequence comes from Apogon talboti, assembly GCA_037367365.1. Lineage (NCBI taxonomy): Eukaryota > Metazoa > Chordata > Actinopteri > Kurtiformes > Apogonidae > Apogon > Apogon talboti. The sequence goes on along the minus strand of JAPQRQ010000005.1, from coordinate 12,181,280 downwards.
CACTGGAGGCAGCAATGCCGAGGAGAGCTGCCGGAACGCGCTGGATGTCCCTCAGTCGGGTTTCGTTCAAACTGGACTTGGAGAGGACTACAGTAAGGAGCTGAACACTCGAGGGAGTCCTCAGCAGCAGCAACAACAACAACAGCAGCAGCAGCAGCACCAGAGCTCCTGGAAAATCAACGACATGAACAACACTTTCAGCTGCAGCGAGAACGCCATGGATGCGCTTTTACGCGCGGACCACAGTCCCCATCTGTTCGACGAGGACATGCTGGACATGGACATGGACACAGAGAGCAACGAGAGGGTACTCATCAATATAGCTGGGCTTAGGTACGAGACCCAGCTGGGGACCCTGAACCAGTTCCCGGACACTTTACTGGGAGACCCCGCAAAGAGGATAAAATACTTTGACCCGCTCAGGAACGAGTACTTTTTCGACCGCAACAGACCGAGTTTTGATGGAATTTTGTATTTCTATCAGTCTGGGGGGAAGATCCGGAGGCCTGTCAATGTGTCAATCGATGTTTTCGCAGATGAGATTAGGTTTTATCAACTGGGGGAGGAGGCCATGGAAAGGTTCCGAGAGGACGAGGGGTTTATAAAAGAGGAGGAAAAGCCACTGCCCCAGAACGAATTTCAGAAGCAGGTCTGGCTCATATTTGAGTATCCAGAGAGCTCCAGTCCGGCCCGGGGCATCGCTATCGTTTCTGTGATTGTCATCACCATATCCATCATCACCTTCTGCCTGGAGACGCTCCCGGAGTTCAGAGATGAGAGGGAGCTGCCGGTCACCAGCCGGCTGGACAACAGCACTGCACCCCGGCCGTCCCTCACCTTCACCGACCCCTTCTTCATCATCGAGACCACATGCGTCATTTGGTTCACTTTCGAACTCATTGTGCGCTTTTTCGCGTGCCCCAGCAAGTCGGAGTTCTCCAAGACCATCATGAATATCATAGACATCATGTCCATCATGCCTTACTTCATCACAGTGGGCACGGAGCTGGCGGAGCAGCAGGGTCAGGAGCACCAGAACGGACAGCAGGCCATGTCCCTGGCCATCCTGCGCGTCATACGCCTGGTCCGAGTCTTCCGGATCTTTAAGCTCTCCAGACATTCCAAGGGACTCCAGATCTTGGGGCAGACTCTGAAAGCCAGCATGCGGGAGCTCGGTCTCCTCATCTTCTTCCTTTTCATCGGAGTCATCCTCTTCTCCAGCGCGGTGTACTTCGCAGAGGCGGACGAACCGGAGTCCCATTTCTCCAGCATCCCTGATGCCTTCTGGTGGGCTGTGGTCACCATGACAACGGTTGGCTACGGCGACATGAGGCCGGTGACGGTCGGGGGGAAGATCGTGGGCTCTCTCTGCGCCATCGCCGGTGTGCTCACCATCGCGCTGCCGGTGCCCGTCATCGTATCAAACTTCAACTACTTCTACCACAGAGAGACGGACCAGGACCAGTCCTCCCTAAAGGATGAGCCGAACAGCGGCCGAGCGAGTCCCGAACTCAAACGAAAAGGGAGTAAATCTTCTGCAAAGTCTCAGGACGTGGAGAACAACGACGCGTCCGCGTCAGTGGAGAAGGGTATCAAAGCAAACAGCAGCATGGACTTCAAAAAATCCCTTTACGCTTTCTGCCTGGACACACGGGAGACAGACCTGTAGTCGAAATGTGCTTCTTTTCTTCTTCAACTCTCAAAGTCTATAGTTATGTACAATAAAACCCCCATTAGTGGGCTCTTAAGTCTTTGCACATAGCAGGCGGAGGATCAACACATTGCAATCCTGAAAAGTTTTAAGAGCCACGGAGGTTGATTTATAAAAAGCACATTTTAATCCCCTTCATCTGGTAAGCACATCCGTTAGTGAAAAAAACAAGAAGTTATGAACAAACCACAGTGTATGGGATGCAACACAGTGGCCCTTTAAACCAAGAAATCTGATACAAATCACCTGAATCCAACTCATGGATGACATAGTGAGGATGAAAGAGTGCTACAGATAATCAAGGACAAGCAGGAAAAATTACTTGACACTGCAAGAGGATTAACGGGACCAACCACACTCATGTACATAAGAAGACACTCATCTTTAGCAGTGCAAAGAAAACCAAATTTTTATTTTTCGTACCATCCCTCACTTAGTCGTTATGTTTACGCTGAAGCATCAGCAAATGTGTACATATTTCCCACAGGCCTATTATTGATGATTTGGACCATGGTTTTATTGTAGATTTTAACGGGAAAAAACTATATTTTTGAGATGCAGACACCTGTTTCCTCCACTCAGGTTCTGTCAAAGAAGTGAGAAACCTTTTTAAATGAGAGTTGATTGACTCTCAGTGGACCTAAAGAGAAGATTTTTAGGTGTTGAACCACAGCCTTGTTAATGATCATTTTAAACTAAAGAATATTAAGATTTTTTTTAATAAAAAAAGGACATAACATGGAAGTACATAAACTGAGGGAATGATAGCCAAGAAAGAGGACAGCGCAGAGACCATCTGGAGAGATCAAGCAACACAGATACCAGGTTAGTGCTGTAGATTTAACAGATACACATCCTCAATTTCCCGAGGGCTCTGTCCAAAGGATTAATAAAGTTCTATCTCATCTAATTCAAGTGAAAACCCTAATGGTAGCGGTCTCGTCCGTGTAGACAATGACCCCACACACAGGGCATGAGGAGTCACTGAATGGTATGATGAGTGTGAAAATGATCTGAATCTGGTGACTGTGAAGGTCATTTACTCCAGATTTCACCCCAGCTGAGCACATACGGATGCTTTAGGACAGACGTTTCAGACAGAATTATTATTCACCTCCATCGTCAAAACACCAAATGAGGAAATATCTTCAGCAAGAATCTGTCACTTCCTCCAGGAAAGTTTTTACAGTCATGACAAGCCAAAAGAAAGTGTCTTAGATTTATGTTAGTTTTTCATTGCATTCATGACGTGTATACTTTTGTTTGAATGTGTCTTCTTTAAGAGGAGGTCTGGACAACTGAACATGGTTGTATAAGGAGCTGTTCTTTCAGCACCAAGAGTATGGAGGAAAGTTAGTGACAAAATTCAACTTTTATGTACTGTGTCTCTCTGTGTACTGTCTCCTATAAGCCTGGCTGAGGCTTGGCATTTTTTAGGCCTATAATATTATTTACATTTTCTATGTTGTATACAATGTTGCCCATGAAGTTGGAATAATTTTGTTTTCAGACGCTTTTCTCTTTTTGTTCCTATTTATACACATCAGTAATCACCTTTGATCAGGCCGAATGATTATATACTGAGTCCCAGTTACACTTCTATCTATCTATCTATCTATCTATCTATCTATCTATCTATCTATCTATCTATCTATCTATCTATCTATCTAT
>JAPQRQ010000005.1:12135129-12153990 GCA_037367365.1 Apogon talboti | reverse complement strand
GAGGAATCCCATTCAAAACATGTCCCCCGGAAACAAAAAAACAGGTAGGAACTAATATTCCCTCTTAACCCAGTGGGGGAGACTAAAGTAATTACTACGCACATACGCAAATAAAATAATAATTACAGTGCGATAAGTGATAATGAAATAATAATATACTCCAGCATAATAATGCCAAAATAATACTGTAGAATAAAAATTACTGACTTAATATAATTTAACATAATGTACACCTCAACTTAAAACACAATCACAGGGTGAGTTAAGTAATAAAATAATCAAATGTGCACTGTTTACAATAACTACAGTTACACAAGCACCAACATAACTGAATACTACCTCCACAAAGGTACAATTAAGAATGTCCAGAGAAACGCTAATCTTTCCACACTGTCTCCATTAACATTATTGCTGAAGAACTATATTGCTGGATGGAATTAAAATGATTTATCAACAGGGCTGGGCAAACTCCCAGTATTAGGTCATGATTGATCGACAATGATTAATTGTGATTTACATTATAGATGGATATTACCGATTATGTCATTAAAACTTTCCTACACAACTAAAGTTTGTCTTAATTGTCCTAATTATCAGTGTACTTAAGGTATTTTGCACTTACCTATGGCAAAGACCTTCATGGGTTTGTGGCATTAATGTCCCTATAACAGGTTGCAAAGCTATTGAATTTATTTCAGTCAATTTAGGGTGACACTACACATTAAAGTGTTCAGCCCACATTGACCTGCAGAGTGTCATCTACATATTCTCAAAATGTTTGGATAATTTCAGCCCAAAATTATGTAAAAATACAGTGTATCAAGTCAATTAGCAACAACAAAAAGCCATGACACACAGCTTAAGCCTCCATAAACCAAAAAACTTTGTTTGATTGCAGCTTTTTTACATTTTATAAGAGGTGAGGAAATTATGCTTCAGATCATGGATGGTTATTTTACCTCAAAAGACCATCATATTATCCTTGGCCGGCCGCTTTTATCACTATTTTGTTGTGTTTTATTTGGATTCTTTTGTGTTTTTACATTACCTGGTAGTAACTGCTCTGTGAAAGCAATAATCTTTCATTTTGCAGTGTTTCTAAATGGCTAAGCGGTGCTGTAGACACAACATAAAACCACAGCTTTTGGCTCAATGCTTTATTCTACAAGACTCACATTACTGGGCTTGTGCAAAACATGACCGAAACACACATTTTATAACTTATTTCAACCACAGTGATGTCATAGGCTATTAGATTTCTTTATGAAATAATCTTAGACATACAAAGTGTAAATGTACAAAATAATATCTATTAATATAGTGATAGCGTCAGTGACTAGTACAACTATCAGTCTGTTATGTAAAATGCATTGTGATTTACATTTCCACAAATTAAAACAGCAGCACTTGGTTGACTTTGGTAGTGAACGCTCATTGCTCTGTAGTCTTTAACATACTGAAAAGACAGGTGAAAAAGGCGCTGTACAACCTCCTGTACAGTTATTTTAAACCTGGGCTGTTCTGGGTCGTTAACTGCAGCCGTATATGTGGAAGTGAGTGCATGAGTAAATAGAAAGATTGCCTCATTTTGAGTGCGATAATTATGGGTTTTCAGCCTTAGCTGCTCAGCTGGCTCGAGGTCTGTGACATGGAAATGTAAGACTCAGATGAGCTTATGTAACCTAATTGTTTAGCCTCAGAGAAGAGCAGTTATCTTGGAATGGAAAGCATTGTGTGGTCTTGAATTAATCAAATATGTAAACTCTGCTGAGAAAGCTAATTAATCCCTCTCTCATGTCCCCGCCCTCCTTCCTGGATAAATTCTTCTGCTGTTTCCGTTATTGTGATCATCAGACCAACCAGAGGGGAGGATCGACTTCTAATTGTGCTTCAGTAATATCACCTCCACTTTAATACCAAACTGACTCATCCTGCCAAATGCCTCTGTGATTAATGAATGTATTAAATACAAAAACGTGTCATGGAATCTGAGGATGTAAGTGGAGTTCAGAGTTATAATTAGGTTTCTTATATCTAAGAGAAGCTCTTAGGGAGATCTAATGAAAATCATTTGGCTTCTATATAATAACCGCTGTATGTAGCTGGTGTCATTAGAATTTGGGATTTTTCTGTAATAGTCTGGTGCTATGCAAGTACTTTGTACCAGACTGAAATGTATTTCAAAAGAAAATGATTAAGCCTAGAGAGACTATAGATGTGGTACTGTCCACTATCATTTGGGGGGGGGTCTGAGTTGTTGGCTTATTTATATTTCAGTGAATCACACCTATATTTGGTGAAGCTCAGCACAGGACAGAGTGACAGTGACTTTACAGAACAGTGTTGGATGAGAGGTTGTCTTGGTCATACATGTTTGCATGAGGGAGTGTATTAAAATGGTTAGACACCACAAAAGAAAACACTGCATAAAAAGATGTGTAACCAATCTCATCAGGACATTACAGGTCTGATAGCGATGTTCTTTTTAACATGCAGAAGGAGTTTGGGGCTGAAATAATCTCCAGTAGGTGAACATCCTGTGAACCATATCAATCCAGTACTGAAGTATTCAAGTCTGTCCTTTCAGCCTCCATTACACGTTTGTTGCTGCAAATGTAAGGATCTGAAAACACAAATAAGGAGGAAGATCTACTGCAGGAACATTTTTTGGCAAGTAGAAACCTCTGGAAGAATTAATTGTGTTTTTACCACAGGAACCATGGTCTAAATGTAGTTCTGGGGATTTTATTTTAACCCCACAAAAGAATAACTGCTCAATGGGTAGTAGCTTCTGATCGGTCATGGAGTGAGGATCACTGCTGAGCACTTCTGGCTGGTCACTACATACAAAGTGTTATTTCTGCGACTATTTTTAAGAAGGTGTTTAGACTGTTCTTTAATGTGCCTCAACAAATGACTATGCAGTTACAGATGGAGAAACTATAACAGATGGACCGACGGACAAATCCAAGGCCATGGACTGTGTATAAAGATGGACATAGTGACAGCTGTCTAAAAGTGAAGACAAATCATCTTGATCTCCCTCTGGTGGCTAAAACAGAAATCAGAAATCCCACACAATCCATCCATCCATGCTATTCAGTGGAACTTTAACTAGGCTCAGATCTCATTGTCCACTCCTAAGAATGTCCTCTCCAAAGGTATTTCTATCTTAGATTTCATCTCATTTGATTGGGCTTCCAATCATCATTTTTGTGATCACTTTGATTTAAATATATTATGTGAAGATATAAAAATGGGCAATTGAAACCTGTAATCACCAACAATCTGTCAAAAATACAACAGACGTCATGACCTTATGTGTCCACAAAATCTGACCCTAACTGAAAAACACAAATAAAAGGACAAGCACCTTTGACTGCAGGGCTTTGGCTGTGGGTCCATGTCTCTATTGGTAAAGTCTGACAGAACATATTTGTGTTCTACACATTGGGCCAATTATTTTTGTGTGGCTTTGATGCAGATATACAGTAGCACTGCCATATGCAGCCTTTTCAACCAAGAGACACTCAATAAAGTTAATTTGTACACATGGTTGAAGCAAAAATGTTGGAGCTTCAGATGGTTGTTTAACTTAAGGGCCATGTCCACCAGATCTGCATCCAGGTATAAGCTTTACAACAGTACTGAAGGATGTATCTACATTTTGACTCCAATTTGGAAGATAGATAACATGGAGCCTCACTGCTAAATAATAATTAACATCACAGTATGGTCACGGCAGCATGACGCTCTCCCAGGTCAAAGATGTAGATTAAAATGCTTTTTTTTGTAATGGCTCATGAGTGTAGTGCATAGAAATGCAGGAAAGTAGAGACTGTGTCTTGTTACAGACCTGTGAGTAACATTTTTTATGTGACCAAAACCATACTGTGTCCTTGATGTTAGCTGTACAGCCATTGTTTGAGAGTGATATTTGGTAAAACATTTTTTTAAAGAGCTGCAATTTAAGCATCAACAGATTGTTTTTATCATTTGAACCTACATATGAAATGATTTGTAAGTCGTATGATCAGGTTAAGAATTCATTTAATGTATACTTTATTCCAGACGGATGTGTCTCTAATTGGTTGAAAGCGGCAACACCCGAGGCCTCCCCTCATTATAATCAGAAGCATCATTAACGGCAGCAGCAGCAGCAGTGTAGGTGCTGTGGTTGCCCCATGGCAGACAGTTATGGTCCTGCTCCACTTAAAGCAGATGATGCAGAAATTATGGCAGCAGTCACTCATGTGGAAACGTTTGCATTCAGTCCCTCTGGTTAGATAACGTTCAACTGATGCCTCTTTGTTTCCTTGTTTTCTGCTGATTTATTTTTTCCTCTACTTGCAAAAGCAACTGCTGAAATGAATGTGATGCTAAAAGTCATATGTCTCCTCCTAGATCATTTAGAGAACAGTGATGTGTCGCAGTGTGGTTTCCACTGGGCTATGATTTGCCCATTAGACCACCTCACCGGGGTGTATTAAAAAGGACAAGAAATTCTCCTTCTCTATGATGAAACACTGCTTTAAGGGCACATGAGAGGCAGAGTGAGTGCTAAAAACTACAAGTGAACATGACATGTTTACATAATGGAGCAGGCTGCTGTTGTACTCCAAGCCACAGAGGAAACATAAAGGTCAGACAAACATGTCAGCCAGTCTGATCGAGCCCTAGACCGTCTGTCTGAGCACACGCACAGTTCAGAGATCACTGTGCACTGCAATATTACTACAAGGACATGAGAAAATCCTGTTTATATAGGATAGGATCCGCAAGACTCTTTTAGGCTATAGTGATTTTGTACATTCTATATCTGTGGCATTTGCGAGATTTTGTCCCATTTCTCAAGCAAATAAATCAAATTGTGTTATATTAAGTCATATGTTAATAATGTTAAATATCACAAATGACCACATATGCCAAGTAACATGCTGTATATGGTCATTTGTGGTAAGACTTGCTGTTATTACCTCTCAACATATTCATCTGTTGTCCCTTTGAAGGGTCTAAACATTCCCTGCAGTGAAACTCATCTATTACAGCTGAGGGTCATCCATCCATGCACTCCAAACACTCCTGTGTTTACTGCTTTACAACACAGGAATAAAAAAAATTAATCCCTTTCACTATAATGCATGGCATCTTTGCTTTTAAGTCAAATACTTAACTCCTCTTCACAGCAACACCAATGTACAACACTCAAATAGAAGCTTTATTCAAGCGCTTATTTAAGTGTACCTTTTTAAGAACATGCACATGCCTGTTGTTCCTTTGTATAGTTGGTGCCATAGGTCATTTGTGTTGAATTTCCTCAAATAAAAACCAGGATTGGTCTGGTCTTGGATATTTCGGGGGTGAGGGTGACTTCAGTCTGGTCCCAACATACAGGAGATAAAAAAGATAAATGTGTATAAACTCCCTAACGTACTGAATGTTTTTACCGCTTTAATAGAGTAAAGCTGTATTAATCCATATTCAGTCATTATGAGTGAATGTCATTTATTTATCTCAGTCAAACTGGATTTTGCAGTGACATGAAACATCTCAGGACAGCAGAGGTTTCACTGTCAATCTCCATCAAATATGCTGGGTTTCTAATGACTGAAATGCGACGGAGTTTTGAATTTGAGACAGTCACAGCAAATGTTTGTCAAAGCACTGAATGGATTAAAATGACGAATAGACCAAAATATGACCAATTCTACACATCAAACAGAGGGAATCTGAAATAAAGTGATTCTAAAAAAAGTCTGCTTTAAATAAAGGTCTGGCCACTTACAGATATATACGAAAGATATACGAAAGAAATGTGTTATTTGATGTTATCTTCAGCTCTTTTCTCCTTGTATTACAATATTCCACTAACATGAGGTTTTGCTTTCAGATATGAAAGCCATTTGTGCAAGTAGCTACTCCTCTGTTTTGTTTTGTTTTAATATCAGGTAAATAACCTAACAATACAAGCGAAGAATTTTCTAACATTTGACATATCATCACCTACTGGTCAGCCATATGTTATGCATCCTTTTTCAGTCCAATATGTGGTGAAATACTTTTTTAAAATGAAAGTTATGCAGGTATAATTGTTATAAGCCAATACCATATTCGTGTGGACAAGACTAAGGTAATATAAACACTGTACTTTTAACGGTAACCTCATGTCGCTGCAGTGAACGTTTCAGATATGTTGAGAAGTTCTGTTTTTCGCATCTGCTTGTATCTGTTCCCCGTCTACTTGTTAAACTGGATTTCCTGTTGTTTTTGTGATTTCAGTCTGAACTCATTAGCTTTTATTTGAAGGTTCTTCAAGTTCATTTAATGAACTGACTTGACTGCAACTGAATGAAGTCACACATGTTGAAGTGGGAAAGAAATGTGAGTAAGATGTCATCCAATGTGTCTGTGGCAAAGAAGATTACTGCAGTATGACTGTAATGTTTGAGTGTTTCACCAGTGACAGTTGGTGTAAATCTTAAATATTTGGAGAAAACATCACGGGGTATTTCTGTGGTACAACAGGCAATAAAAGCAAAGAGACACCAGACTGACGGGAAAAGATATGCAACTTATTGCGTGTATTATGTCTAGTTTCTTCAGTTTGTCAGTGAAGCAGGTTAGCTGGGATGTTTTCTCTGTCACGAACACATGAATTTGACCCTGAGGCCTGTGTGATGCCCATGGGAGGCTGCGCTGTCCACCCAAATTTTGAGATTGGACTGGACGTGCAGTGTACAGCAGCACCACTTAATGAATTCACTTTGAGCGGAGGTCAGACTGAGACAGATCTTTTCCAGCTCAAAGTCTATCCTGATCAGTTTCAAACATCTTAGATAGGACAGCGAGTGACTCATCTGTATAGTCATGTGTAATGTCAGATTATCTGGAGGTATTTATTGTAACTATACTATGTTTGGTTGAAAAATTCAGCAATCCAGGTATTTTAGGTCTTATTTTTGTAGCTTAATACATAAAAAAACAAAAGACATGTACAGGTAATGATGTTTAAGGTAACAGAGGTGAATTCTGAGCCGCAGTAACAGTAAATATGACATACAGAATATTTAATAGAATATTTTGACCAGTACCATCAGAAAAAGGGGATTACAGCAATCAGAGAAGAACAAAGGAGGAGAAAATCATGTGTAATTTAAAAATGTTGTAAAAGTAAAAATATAAATCTAGGTAACTGAGAATTATTTTCATCTCTGTTTTATCTTTTGACATTTCTGACTTTTTAATCATGTCTTTGATTAAATATATATGAACAATCCAAACACAAAGATGATAACCGATGACTGCACCAACTGCATGTTTTATTCAGGGTTTTTTTAATTGACTGAAGAATCAAATATAAATAATTTGTTTGCAGTCTAAATAACTGAATACAATTTGTTAAAAAAAATACACCTCAACATGTATTTATAGATGCATTTACCAAGAGAGCTAACGATAGACACGGGATTTTCTGAGATAATATCATGGTGTTATGTTCAGAGACAGGGTTCAATATTTTTTGATCTGATGTTTCATTTGGCCGACAGGATGGGCAGTAATGGACCCAACACACACGCTCTGAATTTGGCAGCTATTTTTAGGGGCTTAAAGAGGGAAAATCCTGTTGGTGGTATTTCATTATCCACAGACGAGGTGGCACAACTGCGTCATGTAGTTTTCTCTTTTTAAATGTGTTTTCAGCTGACAGGCTACAGTAGCACGTTCAGCTCCATGTGCCACATCAGTCATGCATGAACACACAGATTTAATTACTCAGTAATAATATTTGCCATGTCTAACTCAAGATATAAATAGACAATATGTGTGTGAGTGTGTGTGTGCGCTGTTTGTAGTAATCAGAGCAGAGCTGCTGTTGGTGTTACAGCAACCAACAGCAGTCATGTCAGCTGCTCTCATTGGCCAATCACAGCCGTACTTGCTTGATTGAATTTCATCTGCCCAACACCTTTAACTATATGCACGTCCAATAAACCCACAGGCAAACTGCTGTTTACAGATGTGTCACCACTCGTGGAGATTCAGAGGTAATTAAATGTTACTTTTGAACCAAAGGTGGGAAGTGTTCCCTCCTTTATTTTTGTACATTTTATTTCTAACATATGGAAGCACAGAAGTGACATACAAAATAAAAAAATTAGTCCATCAATAACTGTTAATAGTGTGCAGTGCGTAGGCTTTAAAGGGATCTATTTGAGGAAAGAAATATGGTGTTTATGATTACAATCTGTTGAGGGAAAAATCAGTGAAAAATAAAAAGGGGAAAAAGGGCAAAACAAATGTTGCCATGTTTCTACAGTAGCCCAGAATGGACAAACCAAACACTGATGAGACACAAACCAGCCACTGCAAGAGTGTGATGCGGTGTGTGGTAGTCAGTTGGTTACAATCAGAAACTGTAAGTAGTGGAAGGAGGAACTGCTGTTTTGAGACCATTAGTTTGCAATTTGGCTCTTACCATGCTGGCTTATAGGAGCTAGAAGTGACCATATTTGGACATAAGTGACAGAACTACAGGAGGTCAAGGGGTCAGATTTGAGCTAATGCTTAGTGCTAGCATACTGACATGGTAAAATAGTAAACTTCATGGTTAACTGAAGCTGTTAAGTAGGGCTGGGAAACTCAGGGTACCTCACAATACGATACGTGATGCATGGGTCACGATCACGATAATATCTTGATATGGCAATACTGCGGTTATTGATATATTAGTCTTAATTACCTACGACATATCCATGTGTTTATAGGGGTGAAACAAAAACAAACAAAAATGAATAAATGTCATAGTTTATGTTTTGCAGCATAATTTAACCAGAGTACAAACAGCAACAGTGCAAAAACAATGACACTGTTTTAGTGCAACATAACTGTAATCAGGATTTTTTTTAGGTGTCTGACAAGCAGTGACACTATTTCAAAGTCATTCAGAAACCACCATATCTCTTGTCTCTCAAGTGTACATGTTTGTCGTGCCGCCCGTGTATCGTATTTTTGTGAGACAGTTCTTAAATACTGTACAGTCCTGATCCAGCTCCTCACTATAAAAACCAAAGTCAGTCCACACTTTGGATTTAAACGATGCCAGTGTACCTTTCAGTTTAGCTTCACCGCTCGAGTCTGCCATATTAGCGTCGTTGTTTGTTTTTTTCTTCTTCTGTGACTTCGGATTTTCAGCCACTCTCATGAGGAGCGTCCCCTGGATGACATGTAAAACGGTGACTCGACTCACTAAGGAGGAACAATGAAAGACGTTTATGGGGGCTATATTTTAATAATTTTTAAAAAACGATACGTGGCAAGAGCGGATTGATAATCCATCGTAAAATGAAATATTGTGATAGTTTGCCATATGGATATTTTGTCACAGTCCTACTGTTAACCAGATCCACAGTGGAACTGTCTATCAGGGGAAAAAATGTGTTTTATTAAGTCAATGAAAAATCTGGTGAATGAGACATTATACAGACCTGTCAATCAAAGGCCTAGTCATCAATATCTCTATTTGCCCTAAGATCTTGCTAAACAAGCTTTTTGGAGCAACCTCCAGTGGCTGTCAGCTGTGTTACAACTGTGACATATTACATGTTTTCCATTTGGAGCTGAGGTCCTTCACCCTTGGTTATAATGTGCAGCTTCACCCTTAGACGCCACAAAATCCTGAACAGCAGACTTTGAAATATGAAATAATAATAATAATATGACACATGTGCACTATGACTTCAGTAGATTATACTTTTTGTGGTGAGGACTGTGTGAAGGAATGTGGAGGAAAAATGAAATGTCTGCTCTTAGGTTTCATTGAGTTTAGATTTGTTGTTTGTCTTCTGGTTAACTGGGTTTAGGTTTTTGCTCTGCTTATCACTGGGTGTATTTCATTCTGTCTAGTGATCCCTTCAGGGAAAGAGGAACTACAAAGGCTTATTTAAGTTAAACAAATGAAAATAAAGCAATGACTCCAGGGTAATTGGTTCTTAACCTTCTAGGACCCATTGTCCACGTATGAGGACAAGAAATTCACAGCAAAAAAAACAAAAAAAAGAAACAACTGTCCACCACAAATGACATTCCATAAAAATTTTTAATAATGTATCTGAAAAACTGTTGCGTCATGATGTTTCCAATATAAACAATTATTTAATTAAAAAAAGACAAAACTCAAAATCCTGTGGGGCTCCCTGGTCTTAGGAGGTTAATGTACATTTGAGTATACAGCATGTACAATTTGACTTCTGTGTGGATGTTTTCTGCTTTTACTTAAACAGTGATAATTTATTCATTAACCACAAAGGAGCAGAAATACTCTACGATAGATCAAAACCTGTTTCATCTCAGGTATTAGTGCTCTCTAAAACTGATATAATAGTTGTTTATTTGAGTCTTTTATAGATATATGTATTATCACATTATCATTATGTATGTTTACCTGATGATGTCCCTTCGCCTTTTACCTCTGGTTTGGTCTCAAGCAATTTATGAATGACTTTTTTAGTCAGCTGATGGTTTAAGTGAGAGTTAAACATATAGAGCTACAAAGCAATGCTAGTGCATTCCAAATCCAAGGTCATAGAATTATTTTATTATTATTATTATTATTATTAGTATTATTATTAGTATTATTTATTATTATTATTATTATTATCATAGTTTGTCATTTTATCATTGTCCAAATGATTGATTAATGAAGTTGTAAGCATCACGTTGACTTGGATCTGTGACTAGATTATTTCTGAATAGCTACCTTTGAAAACATCTCCCACAGGCCTCTCAGTTGGGTTTGTGAAGTGTTCGCTCATGTTGGATGACTTTGTGATTTGGCGATTTTGATGATGTAACACCCAGCAAACCCCTGCAGGATCGGTAGAGCAACTTTAGCAGCGTGTTCGTATCTGTTCTGTGACTCTGTTGAACGTCTCTGTAGCAGACAGTCTCACTGTACTTCAACTCCTTCACACTTCCATCCTGGTGAGGAAGAGGGTGTGAAGTCGTGGGCTGTCGACGCCAAGCGGCGCTGAATGTTCTTCATTCATCTCAGAAGGTTTTAGAAACCAAAGATGAAGCAACCAAAGAGGAGAATATTTCTATCACAAAGCTTATAAGAGTTATATTGACCCCTTTTGTTGCCAGCACAAGATAAAGCTGTTAGAACCAAACACTGCAGTTTCTTCAGTCATTTATGTCATTTGAAGTGCATTTGGGTTTCTAAATTAAGCACCTTTTTGGGTTTACAGATTAGAGTTAATTTACCTTTTAAAGGCATGGGCACCCTTAAATAAATCCTAAAAATTATGAAAATTTGACATGTGTCCATTTTAAGCAACAGGCTTAATGCTGAGGTTTGTAAAGATGTGTGATTTACTGTAACAGCTGTAGGACGTTTCCAGAGAGCTCGTAACTGTCACATTTCCCATAATTCCTTTCCATGCAAGATGTAGCCAGACCATCCTAGGATTATGTAGGTTGGGTGTGAAAACAGATTTAGATAGGGTCAATTTCTGTATCCAGATTTAGGATATGTTTGTTGGAATGTGTGTGTGTGCGTGCGTGCGTGCGTGTGTGTGACTTTTTTTTTTATCCATGCTGAGAACTAAAATGTGTACAGATCCTTTTAAACTGCAGCCGTATTTGTGTAATGGTTGCAAAAACACTTTGGCTCAAGTTAAGTCCTGCAGGCTGCAGCAGTGCTGTGCTGACTGATGCTACATGGGACCCATCCTGCTGGGATTTGCAGTGTCTGTTATTAAGTACATAATGCCGAGTGCACTACACGATTTGTCGACCATCTTCATAGTCAGAGGTCAAGGAGGGTCTTGGGTGAAAAAACAGAAAAACACATTTACGTCATAATGATCATCACTGTCTATTTTAGGCCTCAACCTGCAACATGCAATTATTTGAAGGTATATTTGCATTAAGGCTGTTAAAGGAGTAGTTACAAAAAAATCATTATTATTTAACATGTGACCTCACTTTTTTTTT
Organism: Apogon talboti; assembly: GCA_037367365.1. NCBI lineage: Eukaryota > Metazoa > Chordata > Actinopteri > Kurtiformes > Apogonidae > Apogon > Apogon talboti. The sequence goes on along the minus strand of JAPQRQ010000005.1, from coordinate 12,141,996 downwards.
CTCAGAAAATTCTTTTCAAAGGAATAGCACAGTTATTTTAGATTATTTTAGTTTTACTTTTTACTTTGCTGTTCCAAGTAATTTGCTGGTATTTTTCAGTGCATCCATTTTGAGTAGTTTTTCATTTAAAAAAAAATAGAAGAAAGGACATAATTTAACATTCACAAAAGGTTAGATTCATAGATTGAGAAAGTTGTACGGATGTCATGAAAAATGGAGTGGAGTGAAATTAGAATTGAAGGCAGTTATCTACTATAATGTATTGTTTCAGTTCAGTCTGGATTGTTGCTGAAATACATGTTAGATATTTTTTTTTATAATGAACCATCAATAAATAAAATACTTTCTTGCAGTTGCCAGAAAAGTAGACAAATAATTGTAATCCTAATTATACCCCTTTTATGATTGTTGATTTGTATAGTGTGTGTTTATTATTGGTGTTGCCACTTGGGAGTCCATGTGGACTGGCTGCTTTCTGATATTTAATAAGAGCTTGGTATTAAAGACAAGCACTATTTGAGAAGTGATTTCATTATAGTAAATGACTTTGAGAAGCCACTTATGATTACATATCAGACTATTATACTGTTCACCTCTGCATAGAACTGAAGAAAGAGGGTCAAGGTCAGTTGGTACATCGCAAGCTCCGTTTTGGGTATGGAAAATGGTAACCATGGCAACCGTAGATAATTTCTAAATTAGCTGTGGAAAAAAAAATCAGACAAAAGCTCAAGCCTGAAAGCTAAAAAAAAAAAAAAAAGAATAAAATCCCTCTAGGTTAGTGTGATGTTTCACAACCTCAACAGTGAATCATCACATCTAACACACACAGCTTTTCTCTGTGCATATATTGCTGCTGCGTAATGTCAGACCAGCAGAGTACATCTTTACCTTTATATTGAGTGGTGAAATGTATCGCCTACACGGAACCAACAACATATTAGACATATAGAGCTCGCTGCATTTAATCTGCTTTGCATCACTCAGTGCACGACACATTCATGCTTAAAATAGTCCAGAGGGGAATGAGACTGCTGGAGCGAGAAGAGCGCCCAAATGTCACCGTTTTCATCTTAATGTAAAATTACATGTGCAGAGGTCAGGCAGTTTGCAAACGGGAAACAGAACGAAAAGAAAAGACACAATCAGTTATCTCCGTCCAAAGCTTTAAGGATGAAGGATTTACTTCTGCTAAATGGTCCTGAGGCACTTCAATAACAAACTAAAAAAAGAAGACGTAGATTATATTTTACAAATATTAAAGAAGATTGCAGTAAAATGAAGTAAACACAACAGAGCTGTGCTCATATGAGGCCAGAGAAATAAATAAACCTCCTACACAAGGGAGGAGGAAAATTAAGGGTTACTCTAGTACCATCTAGTGGAAATTTATCAGACTGACGCCCGTGTCTTAGTTATTTAATATTTAATACTCAACAATGATATAGTTACTTCAAAGTAAACATGTATTAGTTTTAAACTAAGCCTCAAACCAAACTAAAGAAAGGAAAGTTTTCTTTACTTTAGTTTACTTTAATTTTAGCATTCATTTTAAAGTAAATAAAGACATTGTTTTCATGATACAGTTCCTGTACATAGGAAGTGAATTTAGTTGTTTTGAAAAAACAAATATTCTGGCAGTTGGAGACCTGTCATACACAGCATCAGTGCTGTAAGTTTTATATATAACTTAATCACATAATTCAGAATAATTTTTACATAATCATCCATAGGAATTTTTCAGCAATTTTTAGTTTCTTTTAATCTTCTTTGACATTTTATCTCCATGTCTGCTGAATTTCACTTTATATGCATCTACACTCTAAAAACTGTAACTGAAATGGGAATCAATAATGTATAAAAGTAATGTTTTGAGTTTGAGGGGTGGTTCAGTGTGTCCCTAGACCACATTTTCTAATATCTTAGGTTTATTTTCTGTTTTTGAACAAAATAATACAGATTAGGTGTTAAGTCACAGCAGCACCTGAGAACCAGATTTACAATATATATCATCTCAAAATATTATTTTCAAATATCCATAGCATTAATTTTGACAGAAGGTATTCATCTCAGGGAGAAGAAAACATTCAGGGTGATCAATAACACTAACATAGTAACACCAAAGTAATCAATATCAGGTTTTGAAATAATATCCTAGATAATGACATGAAAATGAACTTGGGCCAAAAGAAATGTATGAATGTAAACTTATTTACAGAACCTATGCAATGCAAACAAGATGCCAATGCATGAAGTGATAATATACAGTTGTTTTCAGTCACCAGACCAGTATGAATGTGTCGGGGGGACAGACGTCCTGTTGGCGTCATTACAGTTATTACAGGCTGACTGAACACAGGATAATCAATGATTAAACCATTCAGAAAAATCCAGCAGACATGAGGCCAAAGATCACTGGAAGGTCAAGGGATTTCTTATGAATGGAAAATGGTAGAGGTTAGAGGAGGTGAGAGATTAAAAGTCATAAGGAATTCTACCAAAGGGGGTAAATATCTGCAGATGCCAAACTGAAGTCACAGAGAAGCAACTGTTTCATGTGACTGCAGTAGTATAAAATACACAGGTCATGTAAAGGCATTATAAAGTTGCCCATTTAGAAGCTGTTCTGGCACTTTTGCTCATCCTAAATATTATAGAACGTCTCCATTTGTCTTGGATCTGATTTATATTTTCAGTGATTCTCCAGGAGCTTTCAGTTTAGACTTTATGTTGAATAATAACATCAATCATAAGAAGCAGTTGAAAATAATCAACAGGCAATGTGATTAGTTCTATATACACTATGTCTATAATGTTTTTCTGTAGTCTTGTTTATGTTTCATGCTTAGTGAACTGCACTACTAAACTCAAAAGACATGGATCCCTTGCCTTATATATGTTGATTATTCATAAAAATGATTATTAATGATTATCTGAAGCTCTAAACAAACAGGTTAGCATCAATCTGGGAAATTCAATTAATACAACAGCAATAAACATTTCCCTCCTTTCATGTATACAGACTTAGTGGAACTTTCTCTGTTTAAGGTGCAATCAGATTTCAGTCGTTTTTAAGCCATGTCGTTCTTTTTTAATAAAACCATAAAACATCACGAAGAAGATAGATAAGGCTTCTTATGACACGTTTCAGTTTTCACTCTGGATTGTTGTGGTAGCAGCAGGGTGGATGTTGGAGGTGCTGTTAACACCTTGTGGCCTCCGCTGGAGCATTTGGTGAGGGGGGGAAAGTCAAGGGGGAAAGTTCTCCTGCATGCTGGATTTGGCCCTGTGGGTTGTTGCATATGCTGTGGTGGATTACACTGATCCAACTTAATGCCTAAGACCTTGCAATCATTCATAACTACAGGAGCTGTTGAGGGAACAGCCGTGGATGCTCCCAGCACCATCTGCCGCTGCGGGGGGGATTAACTTCGAGGAAGATGCTGAAAGGTGGGGGTGGGAGAACCAGAAGCACATATCGACCCTGAACTGTTGACCATCAGAGCCCACCCACTCACAGCATCCCAATGCTGCACAAAAACCTCCCATCTGTGTTTTTAAAGCTGCCTGTTTTAATTTATGTCACAAATTTGAGCACCGAAACACCAGCAAATAATGTGACACTACTATTAACGCTGCTCTGCTTCTAAACAAGTGAAATGGTTTATGCTGTAGCCAAAATGATAACAATCAATAAGGAAATGAACCGAGGCACTGACACCACAGATGCACAGATAGGAAGAGAACACTATTGTATTATGACATGTTTTGACTCCCTTCTGCTTATGTGCCTCTTAAACTAAATCTGCCGCCTGCAGATGTAATTTGCAACATCACTTCATCTGCTCTGTGTTTCATTTTTTGTCATTTTAACTCAGTAAAACAACAGGGAGTTCTTAGTCAGGTTTGTGTAGACATTGTTGTATGTCAGTCAGATGCAGCATATCCTTTTTATGTCCTGCAGCACTTTTACACCGTAATTCATCTGCTACATTACTTAATAAAAGTGGTGTTCCTAAAATGATTCTTTCCTCAAATACCTTTCTTGATGTTTGGTTGCATGCAGGGTCACAGTGTTGCCAAAACAAAACTATGGGAGTGAAATAAAGCGTTGAAGGAATTAATCAGGCTTTGTGGGGGCACACAAAAGAGGCTGCAGAAATTCACAAATCCTGCTGGTTATTACAAACTGATTGTGAAAACATTCTGTGAGTGTCAAAGTCTGTACAGACATTATTCTGTTCAGTGGAGAAACAACAAACAACATCAGCGAAAGAAGGGAACTTAGTCCACTTTCACTTCACCACCATCCAAGTGACAAAGAGCCTTTGGGAATAGTAGCTGCAGTTGTGGTTTGATGTAACCCTGGGGTCCATTAGAGCAGTCTTTCTCAAATGGGGGTACTCGTACCCCCAGGGGTACTTGGAAGAAGCCCAGGGGGTACTTGAAATTTTGAACTTGAAAATAAGTCATCGTGTACTGAAAACAAAATAAATAATGAGAATTAATGCTGAAATATAAAACAATAAATACATTCATATAATAAGATTACCACTCCTGACCTTATTTTAATCTCAATATTTGTAAAAACACAGAGCCCCCCTAAGCTTTGGTAAGATGTTAACAACATTTCTATTTTATATTATTCAAGATGAGTTTATTTGACTAATTAAGTAGTTATTTATTGTTGATGAAAGGTTCATTTATTCATTAATGACCAATTCATTTATTTTTCTTATCAATAAAAGAGGGCACTTTTCAATTTATATTTTGCACACAAAATGTACTTATAAAGATATGTTATTTTTAAATTTTTGTATTAAAGTTAAATATATGCTGTTTGTTTACAAAGATTTGACAATAAAAACAGACATCTTTGGCATAGGAACAAATTTTGCCAAATTTTTTCAATTAAAAATGCTGAAGCGAGAGTTGGGGGTAGTTGGCTAAAAATATATGTCTCAGGAGATACTCCACTGTAAAAAGTTTGAGAACCACTGCGTTAGAAGGCCCCCAAGAGCACTACAGGAGAGCCTCAGATGTAACCCAATAGCAGCAGTGTTGGAACATATTATTTATCTTTTATTATGTCAGTTTTAATCATACTAAACTTTACTGAGTGAAGTTTAGTATGATTACCTAACTTATTGGTTTCATTTGTGGTTCACTTTTGTTAAGCGCGTTGACAGATTAAAGTGGTTGACGTGTGTGTAGTAAATAGTGTTTGAGTATTCAAGATCATCTTGTCTGTGAATTGATTGTATTTTGACTGGATCTCACCCCAGTCTTGGACAAAGAGGAACAGACGGCAACAATATCATTACATTTCTGTGATTAGATGTGAAATATGCTGCTTATAATGGAAGAATAACTTGAGTCTTTTCTAATTTGAAGTTTTTTGATAAGTGTAATCATTGTAAAGGTAATTGTTATTTTAGTATTATGGTCTCTGGTCTGGTTCTGGTCCTAGCTGGGTCTGGATCATTTCCTGGTCTCACTACACTGTAGTCTTGGTGATGAATTGGTGTCAGTTTAGGTGATCCTGACGACAACACTCCATGTTACCTTTGATGGTTTGTTTTGTTGTTATTCAGTCGACTAGGCTCAAGAAACCACTTAGTAATTGTTTGACTTTTAATATTTAAGTGCAAATTAACACCAGTCTACTGCTGTGAATGTTGTAACTTCTATAAAACCACAGCGGGGTAAAAAGACGCTAGGCTGACATTTGTATGATACAAGCAGGTCCTGAAAAGCTTTAAGGTCTTAAATGTTGTATGTTCCATGTCTGGATTTGGTTCAGATTTCACTAAATTGATCTTTTTGTCTCTTTCTTTTTATCCTTTATCCCCCTGCCCTGTGTGTCCTCCTTTTTTTTTTTTGCTATTCTCTAAGCAGAGAGTTGAAACCCTGCCCTCCGACCATCAGGAGAGTCGACCTGACAGCAGGAATCCCCTTCATCAGGATCAAAAACTGCTGCTGTACTTCACAACAGTATCTACAACCTTCTTTTGGAACTCTGTGCCTTCAACCAAAATTCACCAGTGATACTTCTGGAGCAGTCAAGGGTTTTTGGTTTCTTTTTTTCTGCTTTTCTTCTTCAGTTTTCTTTGCCTGATGTAGGAAGGAGGGCCTGGTATCAGGAAGCTGCTCTCACACTTCGTTTCTGGAGAAAAAAAAGATAACCAGGACATGCAATTTTTGATCATTTTAACATCCAGATATGCTCTTCTTTTTTCTACAAATTGTGTCCACGACTGACTTCACATTGGAAGAAAATCCCTCTCTGTGCAATATCAGTCAATACTTATTGTCATGTGGATGAACTTTGCTCATTTTGGTTTATTTTTGTAATGATGTTTTCCTGATTTCTATTTTTCTAAAATGATAATTGTGTAAGACAGATGGGGGATTGATTAAAAAAAATATCTGGACACATTTTAGGGATGAGGGGTTGCTTGGTTGCCCCAAAGACAATTTATCCAAGTTTAGTTTTCCTCAACTGCACGCCCTACTGCCCTGACTAGGGCCAAAGCCATAGCCTATCTCAGATAAATGGACAGAGTGTTTTAAAAACACCGTTGCCCAAAACTGCCAGATGCATTCAGGGTCTCACAATTTGAGGCCGACACCACAGACTCACCTTAGCTGTTGGATTTTAGTGATATTTTGGTTTCTACTGTTTGTTCAGGGCTTGAATCTGAAGTATTTAGTATTCTCTACCTTTGTGTGGCCTGTTCTTCTTGCTGTTATTTTGTACTTCCTCCTACATATCAATCAAACAAATGGTATGAATATGTGTGTAAGTGAGAAAGTTGAATGAATTCTCCAGAATGGAAGATAAAATTTAACTGTAAATTCTCAAAC
>JAPQRQ010000005.1:12122095-12134956 GCA_037367365.1 Apogon talboti | reverse complement strand
AAAATAAGAAAATACAAAAGGATGTGAACTTAACGAAGAACATATAGGCATAATTGAGTGCTAAAATTACAATGTTCTTTAAATCACAAGTCGTGAGTTATAACGTATTATTCAGTTTTTTAGGTTTGATTTGTGCCTTTTTAGTTCAAGTTCATTTGTTAGGTTCTCAGCTCAAGAAATTTTATGTTAGCTTTAGTTCCAATCAAGCAAAGGTTTTATGAGAATAAATATTCTGTCTTTATGATTTTGTAGCCCTGTCAGAGGGGTTATAAGGATTTAGATGACCAACCCAACACCCAAGGAGGTCTATGGGTAATTGTTAAGTGGGATCCACTTCAACGATTTAAATGTGTTTATATGAGAAAACAATTTTATTATTATTAATCAAACTTGAACTGACATGCCCTGTTCTTATTGTGGCTAAAACACTGAAACATGTCAGATGTGCACAACACTCAGGTGTCGATCAAGTAAAGGAAAATCAGGAAAATCTAAACATGTTTTCAGAACTCAGGTGCTTGGCTAGAAAAAAACACAGTACAGAAGGAAAAAGAACATGACAGGAGCAAAAAGTCAAGGGCCTAATGTCCAGCCAAAAGAAAAGAACATAAAATAACACGTTAAAGAACAGTATCTTAACTGGATTCACAGACCACTGCCCTGCCCTTAAAAGGCTGTTACTGTAGGTTTTGTAACCTGGAAGTTTAGTAATGCTCACAGTTATGAAGTATAACGGTTGGAAGAAAATAATCAGACTTTCCTACAATATTAGTCTCTGTTCAAAACGCTGTTTTAAAACTGCTACTGTTGTTTTTGCATTAAAGGTTTGTCTTTTAGGACGTGAAGAGGTCACCTCAGTGAGATGTGAACCTAAAAGAAACACCCATGATATGAGCTGGATGACTGAAAATTTCCACATGTTCGAAATGGATATCTAGGATCTTCTAAATGCTTTGTTATCCTTTACCCGCATAGTCATTGTAAGTTCCTCTCTCTGTTACTACTATCAGTAACATAATAACACTTTTCATATTCAATAAATAAATAAATAAATAAATAATGTAAGATGTTTCACAATAAAGGCATTGCAGGAAAGTGAAGACATCATTCCTCCTGAATAATGTGAAAGCTTTTAATGTGAAATGAAAGGGACAATTTCAGCAAACAACTTAAATAAAACAGCATAAAACACTGTGGCTTCTTATAAAAAAAAAGGCAAAACAGTAGGTGTTGTAGTCCTATTTAAAGCCCACTGTTTGAGAATTTGCAGTTAATTGCTGTTTTCTTGTTTTGTTCCTGTTTTCTGCACTTGTGAATTGTGTTCTGTGTATCCTTGAAGCTGCTATCCCTATAGGTCAGAGATGTCCAGCCTTATCCCTGAAGTCCTACAAACATAGTCCATTAGCTCTCTGTGTATCTCTCTCTCACACACACACGTGCACACACACACACTTCCTCTTTTATGAACATCATGCGTTAGTTGGACCCAATCAAATGCACCAGTGGTTCGTTAGATCCAGTTTGTGTATTTCAGGAAATGAGTTTTGCTTTCAAGACTTTAGTCATTTACTTCAATTCTGCCTTGTGTTCAGTGTTGTTTTTTTGCCATATGGTAACTACTTTAAAAACAATATACTGCATGGCCAAAAGTACGTGGACCCAAAGCCATATGTGATCATTTCCATGTGGTCATTCTGCATCAACACATCCATGGCTGCTCTAAGAGCCACCACTCTTCTGGTTTCATCAGGTCTTTCCTCCAGATGTGTCATCATGTCCGTTCAGCCTCAGTGAGTTCCAACACTGACGCTGCTGATGAGGTCTGACTCACTAAGGTGTTGGATGGGACTGAGCTTAGTCATCAACACCAAACTGGGAAAACCACTTTTCACTACGGTCCAGGATTTGTCTTGTTTGTTGAGGGCATTATTATTACAACAGGTAAGACATGAATGGGGACTGGTGTAAAAAGGTAAATAAAGAGAATATCTTCAGCTCTTTGTTTAAAAAGCACTGAACCAGTTTCCTCAGGAATGGCCTTAAAAGGTACTGAAGACCTAAAACCTGTTTTCAGGCTGTTGCGAAGCATATCTGTAAACTCAAGAAAAGTTTTGTAATCCATATTTTGGCACTTGATGGTTCAGGTCACATGAATTTGATTAAATGATTACAATTTTCTGTTGTTTATTGCACAAAAATAACATTGTTTCTGATTCACTTGTTCCCATTCGTTTTCCTTCCTACTTTTGCGGGTATGATTGTATTACAGTATTAAATTCTGTGTAACATTACAAAGGTCTAAAAAATGAATAAATCTCTAGAAACTCAGAAGAACAACATAAGATAATGAGAAAATATGAATACATTTATTTACATGCAAATATGAGGAGAGATGTGTTTTGGTGCAGCAGAGTAAGAACAATGTCATGTTGGTTTGTTTCTTTGTTGGTTCAGGAAACATAAAGCTAGAAGAAAAAGACAAAAAGGGTAAAATAAAATTTTAAAAAAAGTGGGTGTCAAAAAAAGAAGAAAAAAAAAGATCTTTAATGATCGGACGTTTTGATCCAGTGTGAGGCACTAACTGGCATTCAAGGTCTGCAACTGTGTTTCTGTTTTGATCAAATCCATGTTGAACATTTTACAATGTTTCCTCAAATGTCATTGTTTGTAGGCCTACCTGCAAAGTGTAAAAAAATGCATGGTTTCGACTGAATACAGCCCTACATTCATATTCACCCAGGGATGTTGTTTTATGCCAACAGTAGTGGAGGTAGTTTTCCTTTGTGTGGAGTCAGTAGACTTTGCTGCCTGTGAGTGTGAATCATCTGTGAAGCTGCCTCCGTCCATCAAGTACCTTTACTCACACTTCCCCAAAACAACGCTGCCAAATTGGTCTGAAAAGCCAAAATTTTCTCTGTGTATAAGTGGTTTAAGTGTATCACATGTTAAACCTCATCCCATTAATGTTATATTGTGTTTTTAACAAAAGAATCCTGTTTGTTAAATTGTTAATAATATATGCAGAAGAGTAATGAAATAAATGGAAACAAACTCAGTGGTGTCTGTTACTTGTGAAAATGTATTGTTTATCATTTTGCCACTTGATGGCGCCATGCATAAGCTTTGAAAAAACTTTACTAACTTTTACTAACTATTATTCCTCCAACATTGTTAATTATACAAATACCCTAACTCTCATTTACTATTTAGTAATTTAATTAATTGTGATGATGAGTCACAGGCCAAGTGTGAGCAGAAACTTAAATGAGTAAGGAAGAATGATTCACACATACTATATTTTTGTTTACCATTTACTACTTGTTATACTTATTAAGATTTGCTGTTTATTATTGTATCTAGTTATTGATACAGAAAAGACAGAGAATAGATGGCCACCATCATAAGGAGAAGTCATGCAATAGAGAAACGGAAAATAATACCACTGTTCCTCCTTTGTATGCTGTTAATTATTTTAAAAATCATTTAAATGTAACTAGATGTATGAGATAACAACTGTATTTTCTTCAAACATTCAAGCTACGTTTTATAAAGCTGCCCGAAAAGGCTTTCTTGTGACATTTTGATATGGATTTAGCTACAATTAATATTAAATTTGAAAAATGTATACATGGTTATGTGTAAAAAAAAAAAAACAGAAAATTAAACCTATATTCATATCTTTATTTACTGTCATGTTTTTAAATATTAGTAAATTCAACTTTTAACTGCAGTTTGAATATTTTTTACAGAAATGACGTGTGTAAAGTTGGGCTCAGTTTTATGTTTATCCTGTTTAGGCTTAATATTTAGACACTGATGCTTTTATGGAACAGGATTGCTTGTCATTTTGAGACTTTACTTTTCTCATTCTAGATAATGTCCAATAGAGGGTGCCCTGGTTCACTTGGAAAATTGACTTCAGTGATTCACTGACAATTTCAGAAGGCACAAAGACTGCAGCCAAATCCACCAGCTCCAAATAAAGTGTCTGCTCTCCAGACCATTTGTTCTTATAAGAACCATAGACTAACTCTGCAACAGCATTAGTGAATCTTGTCACTCTAGGTGTTTGAAAGAAATTAATATAACAGTAGATTTGTTGTATATCACAGCCTTTCTGTCTTATACTTCACTGTGGTGACTCAAGATATTCCTCAAATATTCCTTTACCTGTTGACAAATCATGCACAGTTTTAAGAAAATATGAAAACTTTCGGAGGCTGCTGCTGATCTACCATCATCCACCAACTTGTTGGAAATACAAATTGTAATATTACACATTTCTTTGTGTTTCTCTGTGTGCTGGCAATAAATGCAAGATGTTTAACAATTACTGTTTTGCGGGAAGGTGAAGACATCGTTTCCCGTAAACAACGTGAAATAAAAGAGTAATTACAGCAAAAAAAAAAGTTATACCATTATCACATGACTGTCAGAGGAAGTTCTGCAGGATCAATCACTTACTATTCCTGACAATAGTGTGACAAAACCACAGCAGACAGAGAATATTAAAGCTGTCATTAAGACCACCAGCAATTTAATTTTCTCACAAATCTTCTGAAGGTTGCCGACTCTATCTAATGATACAGGTTTTGATGCTGTTGTGTTTGGCAATCCACCTTCAGGACATCATCAGCCAATCAAATAAGTCCTCACAACTCAGAACTCATTTCTGTCTTATCACCTTTATTTAAACTCTCCACATCCTGCTCCAAAGGATACTCCAAGCTTAGACAGATCACAGGCCTTGATTTATCTGAAGAAAACCTTGTAAAACTTCCACCTTAAAAGATAAATGCCATTAATAGACATTTCACACATTTGGCTTTTTTTGGATGTGTTATTATAGTAATTTGCTAACATTGCATCTGTCTGATTGATGCCAAAATACTCTGTATTCACTTTAAGTATTAGATCACATATCTTATGCAGAAGACCATTCAACTTTGAGATTAGAGAAAATATAGAGTATTGTTTGGTAAGGTACGCCCAGTGCAGTACATAATAACACATTATAGTGTCCAACAGTAGAATGGGCCATCAGTGAAGTAAAGTGATGGGGCTCAGAGGTCAGAGGCGAAAGGCATCCCAGCATCCTCGCTGATTGGCGAAGAGATGTCCGCCATCTTGGATTGTAGCGGGGAAGAAAGATTGATGCGGTGAGCTCTTTTTTATTCGTTTAATTTCCTTTCTTGGAAATTATTCTGTAAAACATAAATCCAATAACACGCCGGTCAAAAAGTAGCTTGCTGCGGAATGCAGCTGCATACTAACATGCAGTAAAATATGACTTTACGTCTAGACCGGTTCGGTGTCGTTGCTTTTTGTTGTTGTTTGGGAGAACTATCCGACGGAGGCGCAGTAGGCCCAAACCCGAACAAAAACACTGTCCTCCGGTCCGCTTCATGTCTATCTAACTCGTCTGCATAACCGTACGTTAATTTACTTTACCGTTGCACGAGATCTTGGTAAAACGGCTTATAACTCCGCTTTTCGGTGGACAGATCGTGCAGTTAGCCGAATAGCTTGTTCGCAACGAGTACTAGCTCCAATGCTAACATTTGCGTGTATTCATATGGCAGTGGCTGTTAGCTTTGAGCGATAGCTTGCTAGCAGGAGATTCTGACACTGTTTTGATTGCAAGGTGGTGCAGTGCAATAGGTTTTACGAACACTGAACCGTGTAAAAATGTAAACAATGTCATATAAACCGCCCACTTTGAATTATCAACATATCCGAAGTAATTAAAGAGATTAATGGAATAGCATTAGCATACATTGCTAACATAGCCTTTTGCGACATTGCTGTACGTTTAACGTCGTTAGCCTTGTACCAAGAACAGCTCAACTTGCAAAGTTGTGTGCAGAGGGTAGTGCATGTCTTAGCTAACAATTGAATGAATTGTAATGCAATTCTTAATATAATATTGGTAGAGTCTAAGTGTACAATTAGCTGTTGTTTATGGCTGCAGCGATTATCCCACTTCATCACTTAAATGTAATTCTGAGAATAAAAGTGGTCCAGACTTTGGAAAGAGATCTTTATAAGGACACAATTCCTGAAAATCAAGCATGTTGATCTGGCTTTAAACACTTTGGCAGCTAACTCTATTCTGTCTGATGTGTTTGCTAAGGCTTCCACTTTGCGGACTGACTGAAGGTAAAATAGTGCTGTCTATCTGTATCATTTTACTATATAGACACAAAACAACATTTTTTACAACGCATATTGTGACTTGAATGTCGAAGGCACCAGAGTAGCACATATGTTAGATCATAAATACTGTGTGTGTACGTACTGTGCGTTTGAATGACAGCACTTCAGTAAACAATAGCTGGTATCTGGCTGTTGCTTCTTGCTTGTGCAGTTTAGTTTTAACACTAATGAGGCCCTTTTCCACCAAAATGCCTGGAACTTTTATTACCAGGAACTTATTTACCTGGGTAAGAGAATTCCAGGTAATGTGTGTGCTTTGTGTTTTCATCGCATGCCAAAGTTCCAGGTAATTTATTCAAATAAGGCTGATGACAATTGGGGGAGTGGTAAAAGAAACTGCACTACACCGCCAGGCTAGTAGGTGGCGGTAAGAAGAAGAAGCTGAAGCCACAAGAAGCACGATAACACTATAAACGGTGACCGACAAGTACGCATCATTGTTTGTGTGACACAATGCACCCGGGATGGAGGACACCCAAGTTGTTTTGTTGGTCATCATGTTTTACTACATTGCGAATAAAACCATGCGATCTGAATGGGAAAGATGACAGCTGTTATTTGCAAAGACATTTGCAAACACCTGAAGAGCGTTTTAGCTGGACATGTAACAAGTACAGTTCATGTACATTCAGATGCTATGCCCTAGCACCGTAAAATAACACAGCACTATAAGTGGGTGGTTTTGGTTGAACATTTTGCTGGTTGTTGAATCACTCCATCTGTAATACATTTTGGGTGAAGTTAACCATCTGACAATCTATTTCAAATGACGTATCATTGATTCTTATTTAAATATAGTAGACCATGTATTTTCAACTTCTAAGTCATTAAACTAAATCACGTCCAACTTTTAGTGTGATGGATGGTCCTTCTTTCATTTCTATTGTTTCATAGATATAGTCCAGGTTAAACCCTAAAGTCATACAGATTTACTCAAATGCCTGCAGTTAAATCTACTGCATATTACTTAAAAAGTACTTATGCTCTACTTATATTATGAATGATATATATATATATATCTATCTTATATAAGAATAAGTCAGTGTTCAAATACATCCAGTTCTCTGTCTGTGATTTAAGTTTAGCCTCAGACTTTTGACCAGTTAGCATTAGCATTAGGTTAACTCGTGTTTTGGCTAACAACAACCGGTGTGCCACTGACTACTGTTACAACCTGTAACAAACTAAATAGTGAATATTTCTGTGATTTACCTTCAGTGCACTGGTCTATCGCTGTTTCGTGGTCTATTGCTTCAAGCAACGAAGTTGCCGAGTCCTTTTTAGTTGCTGCAGTCCCTCTGAATTTCTCCCTCTGCAAATACACTCAAAAGACCCTGGACCTTGTCGTTTGTCCACTTGTCGTAGCTTCTCTTTTGGTCCATTTTCCGAATTATCAAAAGACAAAGCTTGTGGAAATGAAATAAACAAAACAAAGTTTGCTGCCACACACACAGTGGTGGCAGGTGAACAGAATGTGGAACACTGCAAGTCTAGTCCACTAATCAGCGTTCTCCAGCACACAGCAAGAATTCCGGGTAATCTGAGAAGTACTACCTCCCTACCAGGAACTTTTTCAGGGGAAGTTTGGGGCGAGGGAAAGATTTTTACCTGGATAATTTAGGTGGAAACGCACCGGGGATTTTCAAAGTTCCGGGTAATGCTCAAAGTTCCTGCAATGGAAAAGGGCCTATGGATTACATGTGTAACTTCAAAATTACTAAAAGTAAATATTAATCACCACCACCCCCCAGACTCAAATTTGGCATTTCTATGTTTTCTGATCACAAACCCAAAGTGTTAAGCTATTCAGTGTATCGTCATTGAAAGAGTTGCAAACTGACTATATGAGAGAAGGTGAAAATAGAGATTTGGAACTTTGTCAAATTTTGCCATTATTCAGTTGTCTGAATAGTTATTGATCAGATTTACTCCTGAACTAATCTGATCAGTTGTTATGAGAGATAAAGCACAGACATAGACATTGTGTAAGACATTTCAAATATGTAATATAGACTTGGTGTGTGTACATCAACATACCACATGGTACTGTCTGTCGTTGTGTTGAATGAGGAGCTTTATCTGACTTGACTAACACCATATTCTGTTTCTGTGACATATTACACTGGACCAAAATGAGTTATTGGCTAAATATGATTAATGTTGGCAAATCTGATGTCATGATGTATATTTTTAGTGAAGGCATTGCTGCTGATTACTGCTAGAAGCTTTGGAAACTGAGAAATGGCATTTAGGCCAGCCATAAGATTTAAGTAAAATAATACAAATTGTATTTATTTATTCATTCAGATACATTTAGGTGGTTATGATTTATTTCCAGGTTGTAGTCTTAGAGGTGTGTCTATACAAAGGAGGCTGTACAGAATAGTCTGGAAGTATTTGTTTTTAAGACCTGTCTTTTATTATACATTTGTCAATTGTTTCTCATTTTACATCATCTCCACTCTTTTCCCTTCATCGATAATCACATGAAAAAATTTGACAAAGCACTCCCAGTGTGACAGGGAGAAGCCACTGACCTCACTTAAATGCTAAACAGTCTGACAATTGTTTGTGTTTTCTTGTTTTACAGGTGACACGAGGCATGTTTGGTGCTAACCGGAAGAAGTTTATGGAGGGAGGGGTAGAGAGTGATTACGCAGATGACTCCAGCCTCTACTACAGCCAGCAGTCCATGTTCCCTTCGCACCGCACTGACAAAGATGTAAGCTCCTGGGTATATCACAGCCACCTAAATAAATTTCAGTACTTAAAATGACAAATTTAAAGTACAAATTCCATTCTATTATCTAATTCTACACTACATGATTTTGGAAAGAGGTTGGGAGCACTTTGCCATTCCATGCTCTTCAAATATACATGATTCACAGACAGTATCAGCAATTTTGTGCTCATTTCAGAATACAAAGCCCACTTATGTTATCGTATTACCTTTGTTTTTTGGAATATTAATTCCAGTCTAAACTGAAAAACAAATGAGCTGATCAAGGTAGTGTCAAAGCATATAAACTCTAGGTGATTTCAATGATTTCTCTTTGTTCTGGAAAGCCTCAGCAGCTTAAAAACTATGTTTTAAAGTTTAGAAGTAAATTTGTTGATATGATTTTGGAGAACATGGTTTTGTTAAGTGTAATATGTATATAAATTTGGTTTTATTAGGTGCAGAATACAAAACCACAGGTAAAAAATAAAGCAGCAAGTTGAAACAATGAATGCATGTTTTTGTTTTCTCTGTCTTTAGATGCTGGCATCTTCCTCTGCTTCCTCAACGGGTCAACTGTCACAGCTCGGAGCCAGCTTATATGGCCCACAGAGTGAGAGAAATGCATTTTCAATTTAAAACTAGAAAAACATTATGAACAGTAAAATTTGTAGATGCTAATATCTATGTAATGTCTTGAATTTCACATGAACAACATATTGCTTCTCTGCATGAACCACCAGTCCTGCAACTTGTTGGCAGAGCTTCAGTGCTCACGTAGAAGCTAAAATAATAAAACCTTTGCATTTGTGACGCATTGGTTAAAATGAAAGCAAATATAGGATTAATTTTCTCTGTAAGAATAAGATTAATTCAGCAGAGAATAAATCTTATTTTAATATTTGTCCCTTCAGGTGCGTTGGGGTTTCCCATGCGTGGTATGAACAGTGGTGCAGCACCTCAGTTAAGTCGAAGTGGGCTCAATCAGTCTGCCAGCCAGCTTTCCAGTCATGCCAGTACACCGAACACTGGCACAATGCACACGCCTCCTTCACCTAGCAGGTACAGCACACACACACGACTGACGACATTCATGTTTGTGTGATAATGTCTCAGAGGTTTTCGTGACATAACTGTAGATTTTGTTCACATACAGATCATGTGCAAAACTCTCCTGCTGTACTTCTGTGGTATTTTATTACAAGCACATGCCAAATGATAGTGCAAATACAGTATTCACTCCTATTTATGGATCTGTTGTAAAATTTAAGTGGTTTGTCCTTGACAACCCTACTCCCCCAACTTTTGTGAAAAGCAGTGCAATATTTTTTGCCTGTTCCCGGCAACAAATAATGCTTTTCCACCAACATGGAACCAGTTCTGTTCATGTTCGTAAACCAAATTTTGAACCACTCAGACCTACAAGTTTTGGTTCCCGGGTTGAGACAGAAAGTAATGGTTAAGTATGCCTAACACTGCATCCTTAATGAGAATGGTTCTCCTCAAAATCTGTGGAACCATGGACTGGTTTACTAGGAGGAGCCAAGCTTGCAAGAAGTTAGTTCCTGAACAGAACTATTTCAAATACCAGAACTACTCTGGTGGAAAAGACTTAATATAGATGTTAGCAAAATTCTAGCCTCCATGCCAGAGGTAAGATAAAGAAGTCATTAACTCAAATAATTAAAATATTTACGTTTTGTGAACTGTGAATAGTAAATGAAGTTTCACCTTATTTTTAGCACCATTACTCGAAGACTTTGACAAAGTATTATCCAAAGTCACTTGTGTCTTCTTGATTTTATTTTTTGAGAACACAAGGCTAGATTAGTCTGAATGCTCAGTTCATCACTGTGTCTTTGGGTCTCATTCCTTTGTCATGTTTCCAGGGGTATTCTGCCCATGAGCAGCCGGAGTGTCCTGAACCACAGCCAGCAGGTGGGGGGTCCAACGGGGCAGGCAGGGGGTATGGGAGGTGGAGGAGGAGATAGGGGAGGCGGTGGTGGAGGAGGAGGAAGGAGCGGCAGTATGGGGAGCCCCAGCCGGTCGTCACCCAGCATTATCGGCATGCCCAAGCAACAACAGCCTCGGCAGCCATTTACTATCAACAGGTAAGAAATATATCATTCAATATGATACTCAGTAAAGCCACCCCATGAAAGATGACTATTCAAATTATCTGTCAGGAGACCCCATAGTCAGCTCAGTCTTCAGGTCAGTTCTGTGTTTGTTTTTGTGGTTTCAATTTGTTTGAGTTAGATGATTAATTGATGAGAGAAGTTAAAAACTGAACATTGAATCATTCACTCTGAATGATACAGAAAGGTGAGCTGTGATTGCACTCATGTTGGGACAAAAGTCCTGCTTTGGATCTTAGGTTTAATTCAGGTTTATTAGGGCAGTATATTTTCAGGATTCAGCTGCTGTATCTTAATGTAGTCAAAATTGCGAATCCTCAATGGATTTTCTACTTGCTGGAAAAAAGTGGAATGTATACGAGAGGTGTCAGATTTGACTGCACCATAGGCTCTGACCAACATTCATGACAGGCATAGCTGTAGGTTTAGCATCATCCTGCTGACGTGGCCTTTCTCCACATTAGACCTTTGACTTGCCCTCTTTTTTTAACATTTTGATTATTGATGTACAGATGTATAATAGCCCGACTCCAGTATCAGCCAGCACTGGTCTTGTTCACTGACTGTGGACAAGTAAAATGTCCTTTTAACAGCAGTGGCTCACACTTATCAGTTGCGTTTCATTTAAGGTTGTTTTGTAACTTTGTTGAATGAGCATGCATTCATTTACTTGTGGTTCACTGTGTTCTCAGTCAGCAAGTGAATGAATAAACAAAGTTCAGTTGATTAAAGTGTGGTTTACGCTTGTGCATCAGAGAGTACATTGGCTACGATAAGTCCATAGTCTCAACAAAAGCACAAATGGGAAAAATCCCACAGTGAAACATTAAAACTGATGTTTCCATCATTTAGTAACTCAACTGAGCACGTGGCACATTACATACTGACTTTAAGTCACTTGTAAGAGTCAACGTTTCCTAAAAAAAAAAAAAAAAAAGTCAATGTTCTGTGAGATTTAGTTTAGCTCTCCCTAGCTCATCCCATGTTGTGTCCTCTTTTGTACATGAGTTGGAGGTTAGTTCAGCGTTAACAGGTAAAATTGCTGCTGGAAGCATCAGCATGCAGGTGTTGGTTCCTCATTTGTGTCCGCGTCTGTTGCTTTCAGTTCTGGTTCTAATGCACCAGTGATAATTCAGTTTTACCTTTTTCTGTTACAGTATGTCAGGGTTTGGGGTGAACAGGAATCCAGGCTTCAACATGAACAACTCCATATCCAACAACATCTTCAACGGCACAGGTACAGAGACCCCTGCCTTCAGTTTGTTCTTGTTTGGTCTTTCATGAATATACATTTTAGTAGTTGTAGATTCCTCCTCACATTACTTTTTCTGTGTATTCATGTGCAGACGGCAGTGAGAATGTGACGGGGCTGGACCTGTCAGATTTCCCCGCATTAGCTGACAGGAGTCGGAGGGATGGAGGCTCAAATCCAACCCCACTGCTCAACCCATTAGCTGGTCGGGCTCCTTACGGTGAGAGACTTTATGCTCCTTTGCAGACAAAAAACATCTACATTTTCTGTTTGAGGGTATTTACTTTTAAAGTGCCAAGCTGTCTGTGTCTGTCCATCTGTGCCTGTAGTTTACAGAACACTTTGACTATAGTCTTTTGCACAAGGTCCTTCTGTAAGATGGCCTAGATCTGTATCCCTAAAAAATTGCTGATCCAGAGACCGTCAGTATGTTTTTTTTTTTTTGTTTTTAAACTTTATTTTTTTATTTTCCAAGGTTTTTTGTACAATACATGGCCAGCATGGAATACAAATAAGTATGGTTACAATATGATGTG
>JAPQRQ010000005.1:12110555-12121800 GCA_037367365.1 Apogon talboti | reverse complement strand
TTAATATAATTTGTTGAGTGACCTCTTAATTCAGCTATACATCTATATAGTTCGCCAATAATCTTTCTGGTCAGTTTACCGTCAGTATGTTTTAACGGTGAAAGAACTGATAGAATGCCTTTCTTTGTGTGTATTCATAACAAAATGGAAATTTCAGCATAGGAGATGTGACCAAAGGAGGCAAAAGGTCTGTGTGTCCAGTGGTCTAGTTTATGTTGTTTCTGTTTTGTTTTTTCATTTTATGTAGGAACATATGACTGCTTACTTAATGAGTTTCCACATTAAAGTATGACAGAATTAACATAAATAACTAAAATACATATGGTTTTTGTCTCTTTGTTTTTCAGTTGGCATGGTAACCAAGCCGTCCAGTGAGCAGTCGCAAGACTTCTCAATCCATAACGAAGATTTCCCAGCTCTCCCTGGTCCAAATTACCAAACAAAAGACCCCACCAGCACCAACGAAGACAGCAAAACGGTTCGATTTTAGTTTCCTTTCTGTTACTTTAAGTTTGTCTCTGTGCTCTAACTTTTTTTTTATATATTTAATTTTTTTTATCCTTTTCCTGTGTATCATTTTATCATTCGAGCACTTACTGTTTCCTTACTTCAATTGTGGATTTGTAGGACTGTTTGTAACTCTTTTTTTGTCCAATTAGAATCTGAACTCATCAGGAAAGCCCAGTTCAAACTCAGATGGTCCAAAGTTCCCTGGCGATAAGAGCTCAGTGACATCAAGCAACAACAACCAGCAGAAGAAAGGGATTCAGGTGCTTCCTGATGGTGAGGAACACAACTCTATCTGTAGACAATGGTACATCCATATAAACAAAGGCAGGTATTAGACTTCCCCATCTCTGTGTGTGTGTGTGCGCATCCCAGGGCGTGTGACCAACATCCCGGTTGGCATGGTAACGGACCAGTTTGGGATGATCGGTTTGCTGACGTTTATCCGAGCAGCGGAGACGGACCCTGGCATGGTCCACTTGGCGTTGGGCTCGGACTTGACCACGCTCGGCCTCAACCTCAACTCACCTGAGTATGTCACACACATAGACACACCTATGAAAGCACTGATTTGTTTTTCTGGATTGTTTTTCTTTCTGTACGTGTTGAGTGGCAAACATTAATCTGTACCCATCCATTGAATGATTATCAAGTTTAAAAAAGAATTAGAAATTCTTAAAAGTCATGATTTTTTTTTTTTCAGATCACCAAACATTCACAGGTTACAGTTAATTACAAGTATTTTATTTATGTCATATCTGAAGGTGAACATGTTTTTAGGTTTTGTAATGGCTGTGGTTTGTTGTAGTAAAGAAAGCAATGTAAATACAAAATCCTGTGACATGTAAAATTAAAATTTTTGTCCATTTTCTGACATTGTGTGGTCAAAAATAGTATCTTAAAACCAACATAATAATCAGCAACCCTGGAAAGTGACTTTTTATTTTAGATTTGAACTTTTTCTGAGTTTTTTTGTGTCCTGCCATAGAGTTCAAACATAGCTTTAAAATGCTTTAACAAATTTTGTAATTAAAACTTGGATATTGGCACCAAATCCACACTATTGCAAGTCCATAGAGAAGTGAAATAAGATGCAAGTCTTGTCTGGCTGTTGTAAACATTGATGGTGACTCATGCTTTCAGAGGCACAGGTGTAGGATGTGGCTGCAGGATACTTCAGTGTTTCATATTTTACTCAACATTAAATCCTATCAAGACAAACATCTCTAAATGAAAACATCAACCTCTCTGTCAATCAGGAATCTGTATCCTAAGTTTGCGTCTCCCTGGGCATCAGCTCCATGTCGGCCGCAGGACATAGGTGAGTCTGGACTATTTATATTAAGATAAATAAAAACTAAATTAACAGGCATCACCATTAAG
Organism: Apogon talboti; assembly: GCA_037367365.1. Lineage (NCBI taxonomy): Eukaryota > Metazoa > Chordata > Actinopteri > Kurtiformes > Apogonidae > Apogon > Apogon talboti. Next base: position 12,119,910 of record JAPQRQ010000005.1, on the reverse strand, counting down.
TAATATATCCAGCATTTTTTTACTGCTCAGACAATGAAGAACAAAAACTAAAACCTTGAGTTAATCTTTTTTGTTGTTTACTCTTCCTGCAGACTTCCACGTCCCCTCAGAGTATTTAACTAACATCCATATAAGGGACAAGGTAGGTATAAAAGAAAGGAGCCTTTTTTTAATAAAGTGTAAAGATCACTTGAAGTACAATTTCTTAATTTATTTACAATTTTAAATTAAGTTTAACAGGTAAAATCTGAACCTGTCACTGTAATTATGTCATTATCTTAAGGCTCCCATACACTGTGCGATTTTCGGCCGTCTCAGACGAAAAATAGTAATTGTGAGAGAATCATGGCAATGTCTTTGGTCTTGGCCCTAAATCAGTGGTCCTGCGTCGTACTGTGAGACAGGTCCAAGGATGGCCATTGTCACAGTCTTGCGACCAAAGACAGCCTGCGATAAATTTCTGACACTGTCAGAACCTGCATCCGCTAACTGACCAATAGAAATGCAGTATGAAATGACGTACTGATCAGCGCAACACTGAAAATGACAGAACAGAACAGTAAATGCTAACGTTAAATGCCAGCAGATGCTAACAAGTACTTACTTCAAGCTCTCTTTGCAAAATTTGCATCCCAAGTTGTCCTCTCTTTCCGAGCCATGACCCTGTTCATATCTTCCTCCTCCTCTTTTTTTGACTTCTTTTCCACACATATAAATGCCACAAGGTCAAGTGTTCTGTTACTTCTTTGCATCTTTGTTTTTAATGGATGGATTGCGCACGCTGATGATGCTTTATTCTTGCGCATTCACGTCGAGTCACATACATCGTAGGCTGCGCTTCAGCTTGCATTTTCATTGTGCAGTCTACATACAGCATCGTCCAATGTGCACACAGCAAACTTTATGTCGTACCCAAATTCATGCCGTACAAGTGTGGCTTGCTGTGAACTTATAAGACTGTTAAAATCTCACAGTGTGTGGGAGCCTTTACAGAAAAAGCTTGAATCAATTCGATGTTAAAGATGTCTGTAACTTAGACCTACCCTCTCTTGTTTCCAGTTAGCAGCTATTAAGTTGTCTCGGTATGGTGAAGATCTGCTGTTTTATCTCTACTATATGAATGGAGGAGACCTATTACAACTTTTGGCTGCAGTAGAACTGTAAGAACACAAACATCTATTACTAGAATATGTTAACTCTGTGATTTTGAGATAATGCTAAAAAAAAATATTCACAGATATTATAGATATTAGAGGTGTTAGGTGACTGAAAACTGTTGTGGATCTGTGTATGTGTTTAGGTTTAACAGGGACTGGAGGTACCATAAAGAGGAGCGGGTTTGGATCACCCGGGCTCCTGGTATGGAGCCCACCCTGAAGACCAACGCCTACGAGAGAGGGACCTACTACTTCTTCGACTGCCTCAACTGGAGGAAGGTGGCCAAGGTAGACTAATTCCTGCACCTCTTTATACACAGCTTTGTTAAGATTAGGGCTGGATCAGTGCATTAGAGTTACAGGTATAAAATATAGTAATGAGGCAATGATAGCAAAAGCATACAGCAACAGAAGCATTTTCATACTCAGTGTAATGCCACATGTGTACCTCAGTTTCAGATGATTCTTTATTTGAAGGAGGTTTGTGTTGGAGACAGGATTTTATTTCTGATTCCCCCTGTTTAATGTATAGAAATTATCATATTTGGTATAAAATCTTGTTTTTATTTACTCACATTGCTAATTTTAGAAGTACTGCAATGAATCTTTCTACATATGTAACACTTCCTTAACTAACCATTACAAAGTAAAAGCTCTGAACATTTCAGTGGTTAAGAACATTTCTTGCGTAACAGGTTTTACTGGATAAATAAATGTCTTTGTGTCACCCCTATAAGTTTCTACAAATGACAGTTGGGCTAAAAAAGACACACATGCAGTATGATCAGAAACACCTAAGATGAGGGATTTAGAGAAACATAGTGTTGAAAATAGCACAGAGCAATAGCAGCAGAATTATGTTGCTTAATGTATTAAAGTAAACATGTACAATGTGTATACCTGGTTGCACATTACATGACAGAAACCTAAAGTATATCCATATAATTTTTTTATGCTGTGTTCAATTTATAACTGGCTTTTATTTACGTGTCAACCTCGGCGCTGGTCGTAAATGACTCCTGGATTTTATACGACATACAGTGTGTATTTAAACAAAGGAAAAATTAAGGGGAAACAATCTGAATTTGCTGTCTTAAACAATATTTGTGGTAGTATGAACTTAGATTTCTTGATTTACAAAGTTTATTTGAATGCAACAATAGATCTAGGTGCCCACATGATTTTGCCTTTCAGAATAGAGCTGATACGCACTGAATGCATCATGTCTTTGTTTATCCAATCCTGACACAAACAGTAGTCGGATATGACTTGGGCACCATGTGCTGGGAAGACATCTGAGATTTAATCATTGGATCAGAAAAAAACAACACGTGTTGTTATTTCTTGTATGTATGTGATAAGCTCTTAGAGCTATTCACGCAAAGTAAAATGTCCAAAGTTTATCAACATTACCAACTTAAATTTGACCTGTTTTGAGGCCATGTTCCACACGGTTTACATTCATCCTTTAAGCTGGTGGCCACTGCTTCTGAACATGGTGAAAATAAGACTTTTACCTAAAAAACTTTAAGTTTAGGAACTCTTAAAGAAGCTCTGACCTAATAAATTAGTGCTTTGTAAAACCAAAATGCTGGATGACAACAACTGACCACAAACCCTGTAAAGCAGATAATAATGACTAGTGTGATAGCACCACTTTCACTACATTTGCTGTAGGAGCTTCTTTACATATGTGGATAAAAACCTAAACATAATAACCTAGATTTATATTAACATAATCTTTGCAGCTTTTTCAAATAAATAAATAAAAGTTTGCAAAGTTTGTTTCAAGTTGGCTCTATTTATCAAGGTAAATCAAGAGTAAACTCCTTTAATAATCCCTTTTGCTTCTGTAAAGTTAACTTGTTAAATGAAACTGGAAAAAAGGTTAAATTAATGGACTTGAAAAATAATGAAATCATTTTTTAAAAAACAATTATTTGTCATAGCTTTGATTAAAATTTCATCATGTCAGAGCTTTATATAGAACAATAGTCCATTTAAATGTGTTGACAGATTAAAAATGAGGATTATTTAGTTTCATGGTGCTCATATATAAGAATCACACTTTACTGAGGCAGGAACCACAGGATGTCTGAGCATAAACTTACTTTAATGATTATTAAATAGTGAAACTATTGATGTATAATTTTAATAAATAAATCAACAAATATTTTTGATTATACATTGAACGTAGTAATCATTATATGGACAGAGAAAACAATATGTCATCTTTATTTTGAAAACGTATTAGCTTTAATAAATACTGAAAATACTGCACTGTTGTCAGAAAATGTGAACAGAACTTTGAACAGAAGTTTGTGGATTAAAATAAACACTATAATATCGACACAAAGTAAAGTTGTCTTTTCTTGTCATGATGTCTTTGTTTTTAGGAGTTTCACCTGGAGTATGACAAACTAGAAGAGCGACCTCATGTTCCCTCCACCTTCAACTACAATCCTGCCCAGCAGGCCTTCTGATTGGCTCTCCTTCCTCCTGCCTGCCTGCCTGCCATTGGCCCTCCTGGCACTTCAGTCACCACCCTGCTAGGTTTTTCAGCCTCCACACACTTTATCAAATCTGGCCAATAAGGATTTAGGACGAGAGAGAGGACGTCCTGGCTCCTTCACCATAGACTTTATGATTTTAACTATTCTATTTTTTTTTCTTTTTGTCATTTTCTTTTTTTTTTATTTCCCACCCTCCTCCTCCTCCTCCATAAGTTTGTTTTTTTTCTCTTATGTGCAGCACAGACTGAATGTCAACAACACACACAGACACACAGCACTTAAATAACTGTCCATCTGATCAAGTGATTCATGTTTCTATTCACTCTTTAAGATTTGACTATTTTTGTCTAGAGAAGTTTTTCCACTTCATTTTAAGAAGAACCAGATTTTAACACAGGATTATTAATCACCTGTCAGGATGGATAATTATTTTGCACTGTGCATACTTTGTCACATTCTCTGACCTTTAGCAGGAACTGCAAATATTTATCATTTCTCTTTATTTTTACCAGGTTTTCAGCATTACAAATCAGACAAACACATCAGCAGACAGTGGACAGTCAGGAGAGGAAATGCAATGTACATTGTAGCACTATTTCATAATAAAAGATGAAAAATATACCTTTTTTGGTTTGTTGTTATGTGGAAGCACTTTGTAAGCTGGTCTAAAAGGCAGATTTTTTTCTGTTTTTAACCAAATTAGGTTAAGTTTTTTTGGACAAAAGTTCCCGAAAGGCACTATGTAGGAAGTATTTGACATTGTAAATTGATCATTTTTATTTTACACTGGGCAGATTAGTTTGTTTTCATCGTTATTCACAACAAAGTGAAATGAGTGTGGTGGCGTTTTACATTTTTCTAATTGTGAACAAATCCCATGGAAAACTATTGTGTCCCCCCTCAGTCTTTTCTCACTTCTCTGCTTTAAAACTTTGAAAGCTGTACAGATATAGTTTTGAAAGTTCATTAATTCGATAACGCAACTTGCCACAAGCAGGAGGTCATTTTGACTTTGTGGAGGACTGTTTTTAGAGTAAGTCTCTTTTAGTTCCCAATGATATTTGTGACTGAAGAACAGTTTAACTCGACTTGAATCCAAAAATTCGATGAGAAATGATTTTTTAATGAGTTAACATTGTGATTAAAAAAAAAAAAGGTTTCTTTGAGCATTGATTAGCATGTGATGGTGTGTTAGTTGGACACTCAGTGCATTGTTGTTCAGTGGCTGCCGTAGGCTATGTGGACAAAATAAACTACACTATGAGTATGTGTTTATGGTGATGGAGGAGCATCAACACAACATCTGGCTCTGAAATGGTTTTTAATAGTTTTGTGCAGCAATGAGCTCTCCTGGCACAGGAAAAGCACCCTCCAGGCTGTAGATGCACAGATAGTAGGAGATCAGTTTGATTTGCATGTGATGGGATTTGTTGGCAAAAAGAAAAACGTAGAATATCATCCTTTTATATAAAACCAAACGGAATGATGCAACAGATTCAGAACATAACAGCAACATTCATTTCAGTGCATCCCTATCCACTGCCCTTTCATTCTTGATTTGATCCTCTCCTCAGCTCCTCCATTCTATTTATTCTCTGTGTGCAACTTCGCTTTACTGTTTTTTTTATGTGCTTGCTTTGCGATCACCTTTCACATTTATCCATAGCATTCGTCATCTGTCGTCAAGTACAAGAAGCAAATCGAGCAAAAATATCATCAAGTCTTTTTAATTCCCATTTTATTACCTATTCTCCAGGAGGCACCAATGTACACTTCTATGTATATATCTTTTATATATACATACATGCGAGGCAGTATTTTTAATCGAAGGGAAATAAAGGATAAACTGTCAGAAGCTGCTGGCCGCAGGTAAATGATGCAATACTAGACTTCCTGTTACCACAGAGATCACCATGGAGACAGTTTACAGGGGACCACACCTGACTCCTCCAACACCGACACCTTTTAGCAACAACCACTGCTACAGCGGCTGTGACATCAGTTGCCATGACGACAGGGGCCAGCTCATTCACACTGCAGCAGCAAAGCCAAGGACACGCCCACAGACCCATGTGACCTGTTTGCAAAGAGTTTGACTGGAGGACGAGGACTGAGGCACTTGTCCACTTGGCTGTTTTATTAAATATGGCAGCTAGTGTTTTAATAGGAAAAGAATAAAATAAATATTCTGGTAATGAAACTCAGTGGGGAATCCTGAGTGACTTATTTTTTGTTATTGTGCAAAATGCAGTTTTGTTTTTCAGGGCTGAGGAACAGAAGGCACTGCTGCAGGCCCTGGGGTCTTCTATTTTGTATCTGCACACAAGAAAAAACAAATCTAACAGCAGAGGTAGAGGGTGACCGATGAGAGAAGCAACTATTATTCCCGCCTCTCCTCCACTACACATTTTAACACCAAAAGCATGTTGTATATGTCAAACTAGCACTTCACGTAAATCGAAACTGGATAATTATTGAACATTTAAGTCCAAAGCATATCTGAGATACTGAACATCAAGTTCAATGTAATTAATCCAAAAAAGTGTTACTACTATTAGTAAAAATCTAGTTGGAACAAAGTTCCATCTGTTGAGCTGTTATTTCAATTTGGTGCTGATAACACTAATTTGTAAAATGTCCTATTGTTGCTGATCAATTGGCATAATTATATTTATTATATTTAACAAAACTATTAAACTCTTAGGGTGGCATGGTGCAGTGGGTAGCACTCGTGCCTCACAGCAAGAAGGTCCTTGGTTCAGTCCCAACACCGGTCGGTGGGGCCTTTCTGTGTGGAGTTTGCATGTTCTCCCCATGTCTGCATGGGGTTATTCTGGCTTCCTCCCACCATCCAAAGACATGCACTGATAGGTTTAATTGGTTAATCTAAAATGGCCCATAATGGTGTGAATGTGTCAGCCCTGCAATAAACTGGTGACTTGTCCAGGGTGTACCCCGCCTTCACCCTTAAGTAGCTGGGGTAGGCTCCAAGCGACCCTAGTGAGGATTAAGCGGGCTCAGAAAATGGATGGATGGATTAAACTCTTAAATAAATGTTCATTTATACATTTGATTAGGTAGCTTTATCAGACTCTTTATGTTTTTAGAAAATGATCAAGTAAAAGTAGTAATGAGGTTTCTTCCATGAGAGACCAGACAAAAGTATTGTAAAGTTCTATCAAAATAAATCAGTCTTTTATTTTTAAGTGTATAAAACTATTAACTCCTTTCAATTTATTAGGGTCCAAGTGATGATTATAGGTTTAATTCTGTCATTATGGTACTACACCATTGCCTTTCATTATTTATTATAGGAACAATTTTATGTAGGTATGGATGTATAATCTCTATTGTTAAAAATGTCTTAAACCCTATAGGTCAGAGTATTTGAAATCTTGAATCCTGAGATTGATTCCCTTTGTCATGTACTATTAATTGAAAATATATAGTTACAGTTATCGCCTTCATATTACCTTTATAGACACTGAATCTGTAACAGTCTGTATCTGCCTCTGCCTGACGAACTGAGAAATATTCACCAACTTCAGAGATTTAATATCACTTTTAAAGCTGTAACAAGAGTAAAAGTAGTTTAACAAGATGATCAGTTCCAGCAGTTAAATACATGTCTCTGCTGCTTTTGTTATATGTTACATTATTCTAGAGAAGAATAAGCAGCTGCTGTGTTCACATTAATATCTGACTACATTCATTCAAACACAGGGGAGGATCGTCAGTTAACTTGGTGTACTTCAGTGCTTTGTCCACTAGAGGACACCATGTGATCAGCTGTTAAAGATCAACCTGTAAACCAAACTCCTCTGTCATTAGACTTCAAGTTACCTGTGAATTAAGACAATTTATATATATATATATATATATATATATATACGTTGCAAAAATGATAGCTAATATGACACAGAGGCTGTAACGGCCATAACTTTGAAGCTGCATTTTATGTTTTTTATTTAATCAGTAACTGATTAAGTGACATTTATTTCAGTTTTTCATAGAGGTTACTACAGCTGACTGTGATGACCAGAAAACATAAACACAGAAAACATCAACCGTTAAAGGACCAGGACAAGTTTATGACCTACAGGTAAACACACACACACACTTAAAATTAAAATACACAAAACAGCTATCAAAGACACTAAGCTGTAAGATTAGGGCAATTAAGTCTTAATGTGATTTTACTGCAGTTATAAATAAATAATTTAAGTGTAGGAGAGGAGATGATTCTGTAGATCTGGATCCCAGATGAGAACCTGAACCCAGCTGAGAAACTAAAAAGAGAAAACACAAAGATATGATGGAAATGAGGGTAAAAAGAAGTAAAAAGAGGGGCCGATGTGAAATTTAATCATACGTTGAATTAATGTGATGAGTGTCCATGTGCAGGTGAAGAGATTTATGAAAGAAGATAAAGACTGAAAGATGATGAGCTTAACACTGACACTTTCAGCCTCTGTGTTATTAATCATTACAGTCAATTTTGGAATTAAAATAACAAAAACCTGCAGGTTTTAGTTTTGAGTAATCTGCTGTGGGCTGTTTTACAGAAAAATGTCAACTCCAGTTTATTTATATAAAATATCTAATTGTAATATATTTATTTTAAGCCTTGTTAGAAATAATTTCCAAAAAGCATCTTAACTGAAGATTTTCTGATACACAACTGGAAAATAACCAACCACTGTTGCACATAAGGTTGTAATGTTGTTTTCAGACTTATTCCTATTTATACACATCATTAATAACAAACAAGCCTGTGTGGATGTTTCCTAGGGAACCTTTAAGATGTGAAAGTAATAAAATGAACACGGACACAGTTATCATCATCCATATCTCATCTATTATACTCCCATCATTTGGCTAAAATGCTTTCATGATCTGTAAGTTATGTTTTCATTTTTATTTCCACAGTATATGGGGTTTGAGGAAATAAACTTTAATATTATTCAAAATTTTTGCGTCAGAGTAATGTCGTCCTGAAACAATTAAAGTTAACTTGAATTCATTTCCACCTGTTTTTGGAGTGCATGGCCGAGTGTGACAACTGAAACTGTTATTGTTATTGTAAATGAGATCTTTTACTTTCTTACTTAAGTAGAAAAACACCATCCTGTTCATGTATAGATAACATTCACACAACATTAACTAAACTGGGAGCATCAGCATGACTCAGGACATGACTACTGTGTTGTTGTTTTGTTCATTACTGCACACAGTAAAACAAGGAGAGATTTCATGTATGACACTTTAAACGGTGCACAGAGGTCGAATTAAAACACAATAGTAGTGATATTGGTGATGGTGACTTGTTCTCTCAGTTGTATTTCACTGTAGACAGGATTGGGTGGCATTGTGTCTCCTTCAGGCTCCGGTCCTCCACCACAGGCCTGGAAGCCTGATGGTTCAGGATCTTAGCTGTTCTTAGGACTGTGCTCTTCTGGACGGAGATCTCAGATGTTCCTGGTATCTGCTGGCTCCACCCACCCAGCCTGGGGGTCACAGCTCCTACTGCCCCCATCACTATTGACACTACCGTTGCCTTCCATCCATCCATCCATTTTCTGAACCCGCTATATCCTCACTAAGGTCACAGGGGTCACTTGGAGCCTATCCCAGCTACTTAAGGGCGAAGGCGGGGTACACCCTGGACAAGTCGCCAGTTCATCG
>JAPQRQ010000005.1:12089800-12101222 GCA_037367365.1 Apogon talboti | reverse complement strand
AAACCACAGAAACAACCCAGATAGCTGCAGGCTACACCACTGCTACCCAAAAGTATGTGGACACTTGAGAATTGCAGCCATATGTGATTGTGACACCATTAACGTGCTGCTCCAACAGCCTGTGCTCTTCTGCTGTCAGTGTTTCTTCCAGATGTTCAGTGTCTGCAGGGGGTTTACTCCCATTCAGACCTGGGGATTCAGTGAAGTCCAGAACTGATGCCCATGATAAAAATATACTTCATCCCAAAGCTGTACAGATGAGATGAAGATGTTTCACACAACACTGGTCAAACAAGGTCTAAAAATTCAATATTACAAAATGTAACAGGATAATGCATCTAAACACAGCTGAGAAATGTATCCATATCAAATATTTAACCTTTCCTCATGACATGATTGTGACAGTGTGATTTATTTTTGATCGATAAAGTGTAACAGACTCAGTGTGTATTCACTGAACCTGGTCAAAGGTGATACTGATGTGATAATTCCTACAACAGTGTTCAAAATGTGAGAAATATATAATAGTATTCCATATAATGGCATATTATATTTGGTCATCTGTCAATAGTATTGTGTCTCTCTCAAATTCAGTAAACACCACTGATGCTACACTGCATATTTTTTATACTTTGTATGCCTTTGCTTTTCCCAACACATTAATCTAGCAGATAGTTTGTGTACTAGTATATTTCAATCTTCATCATCAGTTCCTTATGTTGCTCATTTTGCTGCTTCCAACACATCAGCCTGGAGGACTAAATAGTCACCAACCCAGTGAAAGGTCCCACTCTAATGAAATCATAAATACTATTACCCCATCTCCTGTCAGTGGTCAGAGGTAATGGCTGACCGGTGTATTCAGCAGACCCTGATCAAGAAACAGTCCCACACACTAATATTTCATTAGCTGTGATTAAAGCACACACTCACCATGACATAATTTCGATAAATTAATGCAACATCACAACATTTATTTCTATCATTATTTTGGACAAATGACGTTGCTGAACCAACTGAAGTAAGATCAGATTAGAACACTTGTGTTGTACTATCAGTACTAGGCATGATGGGTAATGACTTGGTCTCCCCCTCTTCTTCACTCCGGAACTGGATCAGTGTGGACTCTAAGACCACATGGCCTTTTTCCATTGCTCTATAGTCTAATCTATATGCTCTCAAACTGATGACAGTTCAATAAATGAGAAGTTACTCAGTGCATGAGTGAAAGAACTTTTTGCAGCTGAAACATTCAGTCCAATGGCTCTTGTGTATTTGCTTATTAAATCCAGATGGGGATGTTTTTGGGGCTTTATGTGTGTATTTGTTGAGCACTTTGAAGGGGTGACAGTATTAAGAGTTCTCTTTATTGGTACTACAGGGTTCCAACCATAGATAATAATGATCAAAAGTAAGAAGAAATAGGATGACAACGGTGTCTATTATGGTGTAGAAGTCATTTGAATGAACTGACCCTTTAAAGCTCCGAGGTTTGAGTTACTGCTTTTGCACCAGATAATTAAAAGGAACAGAAGAGGAGATAAACGACAGGAACTGGGGAGGAGGTAGTGATGAAAAGGCAGAAAGAAACCAGAGAGGGTGGGAATAGAAAAAAATGGAATAAATTCAGAAAGGCAGCGGGAGGGGAGGGGAGGGGGCGCAAATGAAGTCAGAAGGAGATAAAACAGATTCAGAGACAGCAGCCGGTGTTGAAACTCAACAGTTTCTGAACTGCACACACACACACACACACACGGCGCCGCCTCCCGCTCCGTCCTCCGCTCCTCCTCGGCCCCCTCCCTCTCCTCTCCTCCTCTCCATGCCGGCGGAGGTGTCCGCGGGGCTGCCATGGCGAAGATCCGCGTGTCGTACGAGTACTCCGAGGCCGAGGACAAGAGCATCAGGCTGGGGTTGTTCCTGATCGCCTGCGGCATCCTCAGCCTCTTCATCCTGGGCTTCTGCTGGCTCAGCCCGACCCTCCAGAGCCTGCAGAGCAAGCCGGCCAACTGCACGGTGAGCCCGGCTACGAGCTGCGAGCAGCCGCCGCGGTGACAGCACCTCCGGACCGTAGTAGACCTCAGTAGTAGACTGGATTTAACAGCAGCAGCAGCAGCACTTTAAAGGTTATTAGAGCCACAGACACATGGATTATTCTCAGAAGCAGTCAAATATTTTAATTTCAGTAGTTTGAACAGTTACATTACAATAGTTCACTCTAACTTTAATAATTCAAGGAATGTTATTACTTAGCATTAGACATGAATCCGTCATTTTATTTAAAAAAAAAAGTATTGGGAACAGAATAATTTTAATAGGGTGTTTAAAGCAAAAATACCAAGCTTGGGTTGCATTTTCACAATTTGCTGTTTATTCTAACCATGCCTCATACAACTGAAGATTGCATAAGTTTAAGCTTTTTTGTTTTGTATTCTAGATAACTGGAGTTGTGGCAATATTAGAATGTATTTTTAATGTTATTACTAGTTTTAAAGTGTTTTGATTGAGAACATTTATTATATTCAAATTATCTATTAGCACAAAAAGTATTAGCCTTGTGGATGCAGTCAGTCATTGGCTTATTCATGAAAAGTAAGTGCTCGCCTGTTTTCTGTGTTTAAAGGATATTGTGTATAGAATGAAATCATTGTAGAATGAGTTAGGAACTAATACAGATTACTTTTATCAGCATGTCAGTAGTACTGATTCCTTGTAATGATCGTTTTTCTTTTATGTCATGTTGATGGACAGTGATGGTGGTTGAACTGTCATCTTATCTCTCGCTGAGCTGTCAGTCAAAACCATCACAGTGTCAGACTTGACCTCACTGTGGCGTTAAACTCACACTGAAACACCTGAGGTCCGGCTTTGCAGAATCACCTCATCACCCATCTTTGGTGATTTCTTTTGTGTTAGCTGCTCAAGTGGTCTTAATCCTTAAAAAAATGGTCGATTGGGTACAGTTTTATTGATGAAAACTGGCTTTAAAAGTCCTCTCCAGTCAGGTCATAATGATCTGCTGTTGTGTGCACAAACTAAAAGAAAAACATGACCTTTAGTTTTGACAGAAGGTACAAATTTCCCATTAGGAGGAGAACACTGCTCAGCTAATGTCAACCCTAGTTCTAACATTTCTGTAGTCATTTTTATTGTGCTAATAGTAGATCAGCAAGGTGGGTTTCTTTGTGTCCTGGACCTGTTGTGCTGCGTCACTTTGCACTGTGGATTATTAAAACTGTTTGCACAGCGTTTCGAAGCCAGTGGGAGGTTTCATGACATAAATTACAGGCAGCTACACCCAAAGCTTCTATTTACTGTGGATGATGAATTCATGCTGGCTTGATTTATCTGGCTGTTAGCTTATTGCATCGTTCTAAAATAATAGTCATGCATTTCAGGGAGTGGAAGTGTTTTATTTTTTCAGTTTGAAAATCTTCATGCAGCAGTGAGTCTCCTTGGTGGTGATTAATCCACTGTTTAATTTAACATAAATCTCAGTAGTTTGACTTTATTGCAGCTCTCTGACCTCTTACACTCAAGATCCATTTGACTTTTATTAAATCTGTGCAGACTTATTGTGCATTTACCATTTATTGATATTTCTCTGCGTGGAGCCTTGTGTTTTTCAGCCTGTTGATGCACCAGCAAAGTTCATTTCATAATCTAAACATCAGAATCATTAAAGTCAGTGAATAATGATGACGCTCTAAGTGTAGTACAGTCATAGTGTGTCCAAGTGTGTTTGATTGCTAACATTAGCTGAAAGCAGATTCATTTTGCTGGTATTTGGTCATAGGACGTTTTTGACCTGATGATGGTGCTACATTAAAAGTCAGAGGGTCAGTATTCATCCTGATGGGGACTTGAATAAAGATATAAAAGGGTCATCTGCCATCTACGGAGGCACAAGTCACAGTCCGTCAATGTGCTGCCGCTACATGACACAGAATTAAATTGGCCAGTTTTGTGAATTATTGTTTGTAAACTAATCTTCATATTTAACTGCCTGATGATTGAAACCCTATTCACATATTCACACTGTACCAGTGCTACCCGTGGACCTCTGGTAATTTGTAATAATTGCACAGATTGTCTGTGAATCCCGTGTAATCCATGCATCCACCACCTCTGTCATTTGTAAAGTGAAAATTCTACTATAAATTACCAGTCCATTCGACATAGAAAACATTTGATAATGTTAGTCCTGTGAAAATCAACATGTCAGGGATTTGGTGTAAAGAATCCTCTGTTTCCACTGTGTATTTATTTATTTTACATCTTGGTCAAGGACTATAGTAGTTGTGATGATAAATTAAAGTGTGGATGGAAATTCACCAGGCACATGTCATGATGTACCATGGATATGAACTGAAGGAGCAAAATTAAATCTTTCATAAGGACAAAATCCCCAAAGGTGAGATGGATGCAATGTATGGAAGCAGCATTTAAACAAACTCAAAAGGTTGTTTAAGTGGTGGCCTGTTAATAAAGTTTAATAGTAAGACATGAGATCAGATCAGTGTCAGTAAATCTGAGAAAAAAAACATACTTCACCATCCAGTGCAAATGTGTAGCGTGGAACACAGACGCTGAGGTTTATTTTTTGAACCAAACAAGGTTATACTCAGATTATACTAGTCGCATGGTAGGGACTAAATCACAGTTTCACATTAATGTGATGTTGACTCAGATGTTTGTATCTTCTTCAGTCTTCAGGTTTAGTACAAGTTGATTGTCTTATAGTTGTCATATCATTGAAGAATCTCACAGCTGAGAAGTCTGTGTTGTCTTTAAATGTGTCAATGCATAGCCATCTACTATTTATAACATCACATGCTATTATTTGTAGATTTTATATCTATGGACATGAATCACAGACAGTTTAACCCATAAAGACCCAGTGCTACTTTTGGGGCAGTTCCCAAATGATTTTTTCTCTCTATTTAACTTTTCTTAAGGGATTTATCACCATTTATTGCAATATTATCCTCTTTATTTTGAATTCTATCAGTGCAAATCATATATTTTCCTATATTTAATTCAAAACAGAGAAAACAGAAGAAAAAGTGACTTTTTCAGCAAAGATGTCATTAACCCAGTGTGTCCATCCACTGTCATTGATCCAACTCCATGGGTTTTACTGGTGAATCAACGTTGTAGAAGATGATGGTGTTTCCATGGTAACTACAGAGCCTCTGAACGTCCAAATGGGTCATATCTGATGACCATGAAAATATAACAAGCTGCACTTTACCTCAATTATTTACATGTATTGATAGGATTAGTGGATCAACAGGTATTAAACAGTTTACATCAGTAGATGGTTTAGGTTGTTGGTGGCTGTTCGGGTCTTTATGGGATAAAATGGAAGAACAGTGAATCTCAAATATTTAGATTGGCCCCTGGTGTTTGGTTACAGTATGTGTTTATAAATCCTTCCCCTGATGTAGGCAAAATTAAAAACAAAAAAACTATGCAGCAATGTATTTTCCTAAAGATGAGTTCTGTATTATAATGTAGATTTTAGTGTACTATTACACTACATAGCCAGATGATTGTGATAATTTGTTTTCCATAAGTTGTTGAATGACAACAGCTTGCGTTAGTATTTTGGCTTCACTTCTGCATAGTGGGAGTAATCGCATCACATCATCTATTTTTACAGACATTTGGACCAAATCTATGACAAACTGCCTGATCGCTGTTATATAGTTGTTAATCATTGGGATTCATTGTATGGGGCCTGTAGAATCATATCCCCTGTATGTGACACTTTCACAGGGTCAGTGAAACCATAGTGAAGCTGGAGCAGCATTCCCAGATGCGTACTCTCAATAATACTGTCTTGCAATATACTCTCAATGTTTGACAATAATTCGATCACTTTGTCACACTGTGTATTAGTAGATGAAGTAGTAAAATATGGATTCTGCATCAGTGCTTACACACGTCTGTCACTTTCTTAATCCATAATCAAATCCATTTCACAAGTTGCACATTTTAAATGTTGTATATTCAGTGCAGTCATTTATCATATCGTACAAATATTTATATGTTATTATTATTTACATAATGTTTTACCCTCTAGTACTTTATTTTACACTGTGCTAGAGAAGCAGCACCAGGAGCACTTCTCTTGCAGCCATGTGTGTTTCTGCAAATGCTCCCACTCCTCCTACTATTAATTTACTCAGTAGTTGTTGAAATATTGAAAATGTTTTGGAGCCATGAATCACACACAATTAATAATAAAGATTAATTTTCCCCTTTCACCCAGGTTTCCATTTGACATAATGTGCAAATTTAACACATTTTTCAGAAAATAAAAACATAAAAGACACTGAAAACATCAAAATACTGTAAACTTGGTGTGAAGTATGCTTCCGATGCTGCACAGATAAGTTTCCTTTGGTTGTAGATGTTTTTTCTTCATGAACAACAGCTGTACCAAAGGTGGAGGGACACTCCGTTCTCATGTTCCCTCTTTTTCCTCTTTGTACAGGTGGTGTCAGTGTTGCATCCTGAGGAGATGTTTGAGTGTGTGTTCACGTGCGGTGCAGACTGTAAAGGGACATCCTTGTATCCCTGCCTACAAATCTTTGTCAACAACTCGGAGTCGAACTCTGTGGCTTTGCTGCACTTTGACGAACAACAGCTGGTCCTCAACCCAAAGGTACAACAACTGCTTTTACTACGTCAGTGTTGGTGTTTAGTAAAATACAACTAATACCCTCTGTAATGGCAACATGTAAATGCATGTAATACAGCATTATGTACACTGATGTCCATAAAGTTGGAATAATTTTGTTTTCAGACACATTCCTCTATTTATTAATATTTATACACATCAGTAATCACCTTTGACCTGGTGTATTGATTACGTACAAGTCAAACTTATACTTCACCTATAAAGAATAAATCACATTGTCACAATTATTTCATGAGAAGAGATAAAAGTATTTTATTCCAACTTTATGGGAAAATTGGCCTTGCTGTTTTATTATAATAACTTTAAGGACCATTATTTTAATCTTGGAGTTTTTGCCAAATAACAATTGAAATGAAACAAAATGTATTTAATGTATGTGTATTTACCCACAAAGAGAAACATGATGATGTTTTACCTAAATTCCAAATGAATGATGAAAAGTGATCAAAGCCTTGCCTTCCACGCCTGTGCATTTGATGAAAGACTGGGTTTGTTGAAAATAGATAAGATAAAATGATTATTAGGCAATTAAATGAGTTAATAAATTTTGTAGAGATAATAAAGTAGTCCACAGAAAATTATCAGTCCATAATTAATGTATTTAATTAGAAATGAACAGAGCATGCAATTAAATTTTAATTGATAGTGAATGTATTTAAATAATTTCATTCAAACTGGAGATAAAACTGAACACAGGTCTAAACGGGTTTGACTGCTTGATGCGCTGTCATTAAATCTACAGTGACGTAGATAAGTGTCTAACGGAAAAATGGGAACACAGGAACAGTCCTGTGAATGAAGCGTCGTTGTTGTTTTTCGGGGAGTGTTGGGCCAAGCATCAGGAGAGTTTCAGTCTGATTGGTTTATGTATCGCAGCTGCCTGAAGTCATGAGCCGAGCAGAAATAGAGCGAGTGAGAGTGAAGCAGAGATACAATAAACCATTAAAGCACTCAGCATGTGAACGAAGGACTTAGAGCACCATTTAGAAACCACTGACAGTAAACACATCACAGCTGACACCACGTGTGTTCATGTGCAGCTTCACTTCATCTATTGCATTCCCTGCATCATTGGTGACATTTTCTGCTGTTGCTATCTGTAACAGAGATGGAAAACATTAGGCACAGTGTAAGACACGCTTGTAACTTATTGAGACCAAAACAAAATGATATAACCAAAGATATATGGACTCTTCTGTTTGGGGAATTTAGTGGTGCTCTGCATTTCTGAGCTGAGGTGATTGAAGGGGAATCTTAATACTACAGGAGACACTTTGGGACCCACATTTTCCCCAGGTCATTAAAGCTGCAGTGCCTGATAGTTTTTTGGTATCAGTGAGCTAAAATTCTATAATTACTTTTCAGCATATTGCAATTGTAGAGGTCAGAGAGGAAACAAGAAACAAGTTCCCACTTGTGTGGACTCTGTTGTTGGGTGTCGAACGTCTTCCCCATGACACAGACTGTGGTTAATCACAGTTGTTTTCAGGTGGTAGGTGGGTTAAACAGACCGTTGACAGCTGTAATCACTGATCATTATTCAGACTCAGATGTGACTCTTCACTTCTCTACTCCATGACTCAACAGGGAAATTTGTATTATTATTCGTTTTTATATCCGTAACAATACCTGAACATTTACACTTTAAATTGCATTTAAACTGCACACACAACCCAACGACAACAAACTAGTGGTTGAGGAAGCTGGTTTTAGACAAAAGTGGTTTTACATTTGTGTTCGCAGGTTACACGTATCCCTTTTCTGATAAATGGTTTCCCCAGGTTGTTGACTTCTTAATCAAAGAAAACAAAGTGTTTGGTCCAGCCAACCCCGCTGAATCAATGAGAGGACTGTGAGTTTCACCAAAAGCAACGATGGCTTCAGGAAATATTGTGAGCTGTCTGGGACAGTTTGACAGTTGACTACAGATACTGACTCATTAGGAGAGAAACATCCACCTATTCATATCAGTGACCAGCAGAAAGATTAAAGATTAAAAATCTGTGCACCAGATGCAATTTGGAAAGTGAATCAATTCTACTGTCTTTGCATTTGTAACTTCTGATCTGTTTATGTCTAATTCAGAGAGGCCTTTTATGATTTGTAGATGTTGTTATATATGAGTGATTTCCATGTAGATTGATTCCTTCCCTCTGTACTGTTTTTCAAGAATGTCACTCATCTTCACTGCTGTGGACAATTCTCACAATGTGGCCAAATGTTGTACAAGTATAAGCTTTAGGCTGAGATGTGTTTTAAACGTGTACCTGGAAGAACAGGAATGGACTGGTTTAATGCAAGAGCAGAAAGAAACCGTTTCAACAAGATTATAGTCCAAAAAATAGAAGAAAAAAAATCAAGTCCAACTGCATGTCCCATACTGAAATACACAGTAAGTGGGGTGCATGAAACTGAATCACAGTTAAATTAAGTTGTGTTAAATAAAACATTATATTAGGGGTGGATTGTATGAGTAATTAATGCAATGCTTTATATCTGTATTTTCTATATTGGATCATTTGCAGTGCATCAGCTTCACTGATAAGATGCACATCCCTATTAGCTCCACCTTTAATTTGATGTCCATGTCATCCTTGTGTTTTTTTTTTTGTAGAGGACACACATTCACCGATTTTGCATTTATTTTTTTGCATATTTACTTTTACTAGTTTGTGCTCTTCATCTGCTGTCCACATCATGTTTCTTTTATGAAACATAACCTGTAGTGTGAATTACATATGCTGAGTTTATTGGGTTCTCACTTTATTATTATGTGCAGTATGTAATAGGGAAAGAGAACCAAACCTTGGGAAAACAAGAACAATAAGTTAAGGCAGATGCATCCAGTATCCTCATCATGACGTTTTCATTCTGTTCTCTGAGTCACTAACAGTTAGTATAGCCAAAAAGGTGTTCTGTGATGTCATAGAAACCTTGACCTATGACCACGAAAATCTATTCACTTCATCGTTGAGTTCAAGTCAATGAAAGAAAGAGAACTCATATTTGTCAACTCTGCCCTCATACTTCTGCTGAGGTCAAATGGGAGCAAAAAGCTGACGTTTCACAATGATCTTTTGTTGACACCAGTAAAACCAGTGCAGTCCATAACCCAGTGGGTCTACTATTCTTTAGTGCATGTCTGGGTCGTTGCTATGGCAACAGTGTAAATATAGAGGAGAGACGCCGCGTCATCGATGGCACTCAGTCGCTATGGTGACCACAATGGAGATGATGTGCAGAGGCAAGAGGATATGTGTGAGAGAAAGACGCATATGTCACGCTTCATTCAGAAATCCTTCGTTGACCAATACAGAGACACTGGTCAGAGGGGGCTTCACGCACAAAATACACCACGGCTGATGACAGTATCATTTTTAGGCTCCGCCCCATCAAAGTCTGGACATAAAGAATGAGCTTATCATTATCAAGAAAGTAACAGCATATCAGTAGACCACGTTCTACATGATCCAGCTTTAATAATGATTACTAATATTTTATTTATTTATTTTTATTTGACCTTTTCTTAACCAGGAATGATTCGTTATTAAAAATGACTCTTACATGAGTGTCCCGGCTCAGACAGGCAGCACCACATCTCAGACAAGGTTACATATCACAATTAATCAGTCATATATCTGACAAACTAAACTGTTTTACCTCAGAAAATAAATTATAGAATCATGTAATATATGATATAATAAACAAATAGACTGGTTGACATTGTTTGGGAGGAAATTATGCTTCAGAGATGTGGTTAATAACACAAATGACAAGTGCAAGTTGGCTAATGTTTTCAAGATACAGTATATGATTAAGTGCTTATACATATGTATAGGTTTATATTCATGTAACAGATTTATAAATACTACACCAGAATGAATCTGTATGTATTTTCATATGCAGTGTTTTGCAGTAGAACAATGCTGCATCTTAAAAACTGCAGCCAAGTAATACTTTTGATTTTGGGAAAATTTCACTGTTTTGCTTGTAGGACAGTGGTATCCATGCCTATCCATCATTTAATAGAATGTCATATTTTGATCATTTTAATTTTCACAGTGCTTCAGAATCCTTCTGAATGCCACTCCATACCTTTAGGACTTTTATTCCTAGCAGGTTAGACTGTTATTGCACTTCATAATCAACAAATACTTGCCAAAAGTTGTCAAAATACAAGTGAATCAAGTCAAAATAACTACAACTAGATTTTTCTCTTCCAAAAAGAGGGAGTGGCACACTTCTTTATATGTGGAAATAATTGTTTTAAAGTTTATTGGAGGCCATAATATATAAAAAAAAAAAACAACAAAAAATAACAGATGATGTCTCGAACAGTAACACACGTTTTTGCTTGATAAGTTAAATACACAGCTGGTACGTTATCTATATTATAAAAGGGCAGTGGACTCTGGGTGTGTGCCTCGGGCATCACACAAAATCTGGAAAGAGCTGGCTGCTGCTGTTTGGCATACTTATGTGTTTTTGGTCAAGGAAGAGACTAGCGAAAATGGCAAGTTGATAGAACCAATATTTTGGGAGGTATTACTAATTCTGAAATACAATAGCCCTACAAATGCCCAGGATCATAGAATCATAGAATTGAAGTGGGTTACCTACCAGTAGACAATAGGGCCATGTTACCATGGTGTCAAATTTCATGTGCAGAAACAGACATGCCAGCTGAGAGGTTATTCAACTGAAAATGCCAGTGGA
>JAPQRQ010000005.1:12065317-12087281 GCA_037367365.1 Apogon talboti | reverse complement strand
GATCAGACAGATTGGAAACAAACCTCCAGGACAAGAAAAATACATTTGCAGTTTAATTAACCTCTCAAAGGAGCAGTGTGTGGGATTTAAGCAGATCTGTATACAGAAATGGAAACTAATCTTCATGATTATACAGTGTAAAATGGTTTTTGAATAACATCACTTGCTTTGACTAAATTCAGATGTATCACAGTAAACTGTGAGTGGACTCTGAACTGTAAAAGGTGCAGGAGCTGAAATATTCCTTCTGCAGCTCTCCTCTGCATGTCTGTCTGTCTGTCTATTCATCTGTAAGTATTTATTAAATGTCAATCTCACGTTACACATTTGGCTTATTCATCTTATTGCTTATTCCTGTCATTGCTATGAGAATGACAGGAAATATTAACCATGACCTCCTCTTTCACCGATGTCAGGCTGTTGCTGCTGCTGACATAGCCCTTAGGACGCTGTAATATTAACCGTTTTTTATTCTCCATTACCTTCACGTTCTCCATCATTTCACCTTTGACTGTTGTGCTTTTGTACTTGAGTACTGCACTAGATAGCGTCACCACAACCTGCTGTTAATCTGCAACTCAAAAAAGTAAATGGTATATTACATAATTTTATGAAAATCTCCAGTACATTTTAGTGGAAACATGATTTTTGATAGATTTTTGTTTGCATTTACTGAAACTAGTGAACAGTACACACACACAAACACACACACAAATAAAAGCCCACATTAATGTACACACAGAGACTCAGTGTTGATCTGTTTGTCACGTTTTAATGAAAGCAGCAGGTCTCAGTTATTATCTGATGTGAAACACCAGCTTATCTGTCCATGTTTAGTGACCACCAGCAGTGTGAGGTTGCATGAATGACGTCAGAATTCACAGCAGTCATTTCAGTCATGTAAAAGGGCTGGTGGTCCATTACATTTTTTTTCCAGCCGTTTTCTCTGCTCTTGTCTCCACAGTTTATTTTTGTTCCTGCAAAAATGAAATGAACTGCTGACCCCAATAGACGTGAGATGGCTCAGTATGTGTGTATCACTGTGTCGCCTCTACAATAACTTTCTAAGAGGTTATCAAAGTAACACACTGATGTAGCTATCTCAGATCCCCTTAGGTCTCAAGACACATTTAGGAAATATGTTGTTTATTAAAAGACAATTAGGATTTAAAAAAAACAGTGGAGGCACCTTTTCCTAAAAGATGCAATAATAACGCCACAGGTAATTAATGTCTGCAGTATTTTGTGTGTCGATTTAGCTGCAGAATGGTCCTACAGAGTCAATAAATTTTCCCATCAGAATGAGAAAACGATTTCCCACATTTGCATCATGGACTTGGCATTAGTTCTACACAAAAAGAAAGGTGTATTTTATAGATAGTGTCTCATGTTAGTGTAATAAGCAGCTGTAAAATGGTAACAGCCAAATCAGGTCAGAGCTGGTTTTTTTCAGCAAACTGTCTATTGCCACAGTACTGTGGGACTAACTTTCTCATTTGTCTGTTACCACAGAGCCAATCAGTACTGTGGCAGTAGCCATTGCCTTTTTGTTTTAGGGATTTAAAGAAAAAGTACACTGCCTGGCCAACCACCTGGAATTAACCAAGCAAATAAGTTAGAGTAAGAGGATAGCTACTGTAGGGACTGTAGTACAACATATTTAACCGTAACGGATTCATTAGCTTTTAATTTCTTTAACAACCATCAGTTTGATAGTGAGTATAAAGATTGGAATGTGTTCCAGTGGAAAAAGGTCATGTGGTCTAATGAGTCCAGATTGACCCTGTTCCAGAGTGATGGGTGCATAAGGGTGAGAAGAGAGACAGGTGAAGTGATTACCCATCATGCCTAGTGCCTACAGTACAAGTCTGTGGGGGCAGTGTTATGATCTGAGGTTGATTCAGTTGTTCAGGTCTGGGTTCAAGCAACATTGTATGTCCAAAATTAAAAGTGCACAGAATGTCTTTGACAACTCCTACTTTCTTAAAAGAGAATCAGTGTTAATACTAATGTATTGAATCATAAATGAATACTTTCCATTTCTGTTAAATCTAATGCATTCTAATTTAAACGTCCTATGCAGTGAACAGAGCAAAACTCGGTCACATGTTACCAGTGTCTATTCTGTTCTGTTTTCTTCTGCTCTATTCTCCCACAGCCTGTTTATTGCTCTGAGCTCATAATGCTCCCCTGACCTTCTATCAAATATAGACATAACTCGCTGTTAACAAACACACATACATGTGGCTAATGTAGCCAGCCTAGCTTGGCTTTGTGAACTCCATTAAACCAGAAACTGATTGAATGGTGTGTGTGAAGGAGTTCACATACATAGGAGAGGTTTACTTTACCTACAGACTCAGACGAATGCTGTACTTCCAATGCATTTTCCTGAAGTGCTTATCTGCCTGTTCATATTGGCATCCTGTGCACGTGCACATTCATGACATAACATGTCATATTTTATAAGTGCTGAAATCTCTTGGTGAAGTCTTAACACCACGTTAAAGCTGCTTTGGCTTTGCTAGAAATCTGTAATATCTGCACACACACACACACACACACACAGAGCCATACAGATGTTGACTTTATTATAGGGATTTCTCTACATACAGACACCAGCCTTCTTTTTATGTAACAAAAACAAATACTGCACACTGTTCATTACATTGCTCTACTTTTGACATTTTTGATCCCATACCTCTAATATTAAGACTTTATAGTGTGTAGACCTTTAATTAATTTGGTTATTTACTTTAGTCAAAAAAGAGCAAAGGCAGACAGATTAAACCTTACTCAACATCCCTAAAGTTAAGCTCTTAATGTCTCATCCTGTCCTGTTTTAAAGGGGCTATGTGTAGTATTTCTACTTTCAAATATAAAAAAAAAACCAAAACTATTTTTGGACTATATTTGGAAGATTCCAAACAGATCTTTAGTTCAGGTATTGATAACAGAGCTATAATGTAAACGATCAGCTGATGGAGCATATGAAGATTACTAAACACAGTGTTACTTTAACTGGCTGTCAAAATAACCCGCTATCAGTTTTTGTTTGGAAAGGATCATGTAATCACAGCTAAAGCTGGTTCAATGAAATAATGTGTAGGACTTTTTTTTTTTTTGCTTTACCTCATAGCTAAGAAAACCGCCAATCAATTAGTTAATTTTGCCACCAGTATAAGGAAATAGCACGAAGTTGCACCTATCATTCAGACAAAATTCAGTCCTGTATGTAAATAAAATGTCCCTGCCTTTGCCCAGTGGTAGCAGGGACAGGATTAAACAGTTTGGAAAATGATTGAATGAATGAATGACTGAATGAATGAAAACACTTGATAGTTAGAGTATAGACAAGTAAAAACAGGCTATTGTTTTGATTACTATATGACAGGGTTTCTATCTTCTATAGCTTTACCCTTAAATATATATCTTTAGCTTTTGGACTGTGGAAAAAAGACATTTGTTATTGTTGTTTTTTATTATTTTGATTACATTTTATGAAAATATAGAGTATTATGAGTTTATCTGTACAAGTAATTATTCTATGTTACAGTTCCTTTTTCTGGAAGCCTAAGAAAGACTAAGGACCTGCTTCACTCAGAACCTGACCTTTTTCTGAGTAACATCTTTTCCTGGTTGTGTATTCGGGCCAAACTCTAACAGAAGGCAGTTTTCTATCAAATGTGAGCATTGTTGAAGTGAGATTTAAAAGTAATATTTTGGAGAAATGATCAATGAGCCATAGGTCCAAATCAGTGTTTGATGACAGTCTTCTGTGTCTAACTCCCAGTATAAAGGAGATTCATTTGTTTTGCTTCCTGTTCCTATAATGTAAAGAGCAGATCAGAACTAAATGATGTTTTTGAGCTGTTAAAAGGTGATCTGGTTTCTGAAACGAGAAAAAGAGAAGAGGAAGGAAGGAAGAGAGGAGATGAAGGCAGGTGGGTGGTTTGACTGAGCCAATTACTTGCTGAGTAATTTCCTCATTTATGACTTAATTATGTTATAAATGTAAATGACAACAGCCGTGGGTACCCAAAGGCCATGGCTGTACAGCTGACAGGACTGACATCCATGTGCACATTTTTCATTGACTGAACCATATTATTAATTCTTATTCTAATATTAACAGCAAAGCTTGATCCCAGCTGAATTGGTGTAAGAAGTAATAGGTGTCATGAAGGTGATGGATTTTTCTAATCATATGGGAACATTTGGACCTCATTAATATGTATAACTAGAGAAACACAAACACTACGAAGCAGCTGAAAAAGGTCAACAGAAAGAAACCAAGCTATTAATTTATGAAAACCTGTTCCTTCAGGAGGGAAAGAGCAATCACTCAGGGAGGACAACAACAGTAATATCATTTTGTGTCTGTGTGTGTATGTTGTGTGTTGCTAACTTAAACTAATTAACTGTAATGAGTCAGACCTTCTGGAGCTCCAGTGTTCCAAGTGTTTTCACTGCCCATCCAGGAGCCACCCTCCTCTCTGTTCTCTCTCTTTTGAGGACAGACAATCCCCTAAAATTGTTCTTTAAGTAATGATTCCTGACATTTTCTAGTACGAGGCAGTCTGTGTTTCACCTCTCTGGCTTCTCTAATTGTCGTCAGAGCTGCAACTGTGACACCAAAGGGGATTGTGGTCCTTTTCCCCATTGGCTTCAACTGTAAATGTACTGACAGTAACTGTAATGCCAGAGAATTAAAATGATATGAAGTGGAAACTTATTGTAATTATCCAAATTAGACAGATACTTCAGGTGATATGTGCCACATGTGAGGTGATGTGAGTTGAATGTTTAACAAAAACAGGCACCTCTTGGTTCACTTATACAGATTGATGCCCTAAATATTCTCACAAATGGAGATTTTTCAACCTGATAACATTAAATGTACCTATTATGCTCTGTAGTCTCATTTAGACATTTGTTGGCAACCAGTCTTTTTAAATCATGCAAAAGCTTAAAATTGTGAGTTATGTTTTGTATTGTAGAAAAACATGCAAACATTTCATAATCGTGTGTTAAACATGACGTACTGACTTCTAAACAAGAGAAGAGATATGCTCAAAATGTTAACTCATCCTTGAATTGCAGCCTAATTTCTACAAAGGATGAACCTACAGAGCAGTGTTCGAATTCCGTGGAAGCCAGAGGGAGCTCAGCTCCCATAGAGTGATGACATGGCTCCAATGAAAGCAACAAAGTCAAAAATCTGTGGGGGTCCCTCAAATGTCGAATTATATTTGGATCATAAATAAAGAAAATTTTCCATCCCTGTCCTCTTGCGAAAGTTGTACTGTGCGCAAAAGCACAAAAGTGCAGGGGTGGATGCAGAATGTGATTGACAGCACATGCACGCAGCGCTTGAATGAACACACTCGACTATATGAGCTCAGTTGATCCTGTCCTCATACCCTAACTGTAGGTCTATAGTCTACCATCTTTTTGTGGTGTTTGAGACTCATTTCTTTTGTTTAAAAGGAGAGTGTGGCACATTAGGAGAAATGCAGGTGTTCACTGTCTGTGCCGCTTCAATACCTGTAGATGTTACTGTCCATGGAAGGTTTTTCTGCAGTTTTTCTTTCACTATTAACCCTATCTGACAAATCGTAGACCCTAAATGCTCTAAATGCTTTGCTTTACAAATGTGTGATTCCACTGACACCTGTGCGTCTGTGGCTGTTGCTCTGGGAGAGCCGCAGGTTGTCAGTATAATTATATTTAGGCTACTTTCGCAACTTTTTTTTTTGGAGGTAAAGACCCCCTTAGAGAAAAAAATATAATTCGAACCCTGCTACAGTGCATACATGTAACAGACATGACACCATGAAATCTGACCAGTTTTCAGATACTGTGATTTCCTTCTGGTAATTCGATTATGATCTTAGCTAAGATGACAACCACTGGGTGTTTTGCAATGGGTCAATTATTCAAATGCTTAAAGGACACACTGTACAAATGTACCAAGTTCGATGTTTTGTGATTAGTGAATATAATTTTCACATAAGCTAAATGGCTTAGATCTAATAGTCAGACTGCAGATATATTTTCCTTCCATCTAAAATAAAATGCATCTAGAACAAGGACAGATCACTTTTAATATTAATGCTGTCTGAATGATGATATACAAAGGTTGTAATTTCTCACATTTGAGTAGCTGAAGCTGGCCAACATTTGCCAAAACAATTCAGCTAATGAGTTCATCAAGTGATCAAGTGACCTACAAGCTTGCCTTTTGCTTGTCTATTTATAGATTTGGCCTTTAAAACATTTAGAAACGCCATCATGTCATTTTCCTAAACTTTGTTTGCCTTTACTGAATTCGGCTGTTTTTACAACAGAAGCATGACAAATCAAATCCAAATCCCTTTAACGTGTACCTGCATGCTCTGAATATCAAAAAGCTGACATAAATAAACCTGAGAGGAGAATTTAAATGAGTGTGTGTCAGGAGTGACCCGCTGTGTTTGCAGACCGCCGATGCTTCCCGTAAGAAACACGCTGTCCTTTCATTAAACCACTACATATCAACACACACTCTACATTGATCTCATTTAGACCATTTATTAGGGAACAACACACACATGCACGCACACACACACACACACACACACACACACAATTGTATCCTCAGTATGTTGGCATGGCAACCGCAATCATGTGGCAGGGCAACCCACTTATGATGTCATGGGATGAGGGTGGGTTTGATTGGCTGCGTGAGAAATGGTGCTGAGGATGAATGGCTGCCAAGCTGAGCAGGGGAGTAAGCTGACAATTACCTGAAACACACACACACACACAGAGAGAGAGGGTGGGAGTGATGCTCTCTCTACCTGCACTAAGCTCCAGCCTGCATTGATGAGATGCAATCAGACAGAAAAACACATGAAGCTCAGTGGAGATCTACTCAACCAGATAAGCTTATAAAACCAGCGTTTTTGCAGTGGAGGGCTAATAAAGCCGGTCCATTGAATGCAGTAACGATGTCATGATTATCACTCAAATCACTTGAGGGATTAAACTGAGTGGAAATTGTTATGGTTCTGGTTTTATTTTTGTTTCATTTGACAGGAACAAACCATATAGGCATTGTTACATTTAAAAGTATGCAACCCATGTCATGTACACCAATCAGCCATAATGTGAGCACCGATGTGTTGGAAGCAAAAAATGAGCAACATAAGGAACTGAGTGGCTTTGACCAGGTCCATGTTGTAACGGTGATGACTGGGTCAGAGCATCTCCACAACTGCAGGTGTTTTGGGTGTTCCTGGTCTGCAGTGGTTAGGACAGACCCATCCCAATCTGAGGACAATGATCATCTGTGGGAGGTGTTGGACAAATAAATCCATGCAGGTCCACCTCTCTATGTCCAAGACTTCAGGGATCTGCTGCTGACGTCTTGGTCCAGATACCACAGCACACCTTCAGAGGTCTGGCGGAGTCTAGGCCTCGGGTCAGAGCTGTTTTTATGGAAAAATATTAGACAGGTGGTAGTAATGTTATGATCCCATAGCTGCTCGGTTGGTTGGTTGTTGTTCTTTAGATACTTTTGATTGGTACTAACCAATCTACACTGGGAATGAACAACAAGATCTGGAGATGTTCTGACTCAGTGATATTACCATCACAGTTTGTTCCTTGTTAAAGTTCAGATCCCTACTCTTGCCCCTTTGGCTGTTTCTAATACATCAGCTTCAAGGGCTAAATGTTTACTTGCTGTCTAATATATCCACCCACTGACAGGTCCCTTTGGAATTATCAAAAGTAACGCCCCTTTGTCTGTCAGTGGATATAATGTTATGGCTGATTGGTGTATACAGGACTTGTAGCCATCAGAGCTCATCCCTGGTTAGGCGGCAACACTAAAATATGCAACAACATTAAAATCTACAAATCCTAGAAGTCAAATTGTGCCATTTGTTCACCTCTTCATTTCTGACACAGTTTCAGAATAAGTACTCAGATCCTTTCTTATCACAAGCAAGAGTGGCTGAATTATTTTCAGTGGTGTTTTAACATCAAAAATACACACTAATGTAACCTGGTGGAGATCATCCTTGACACTACAGTACATAATCGCTTACGATATCTGTAGATGTATTTGTTATTTGTGTGATTACCTTTATTGTCTTTTCATTGAAATAGTCTTAATTTTTCTTTTTATTCTATTACGCATCTATTTTCAGCATGTGTTGCTATATGTTTTTTCCTGATAAGTAACTACAGGTCTCGGATAAATACAGTGGAGTTTAAATATAAAGGGAATTGAAATGGAAATACAGTAGTAAATGTACTTAATACCCCTCAACCAATGGGCCGAAGGGGTACTGTAATCGTTTTGTCGTCTGTCTGTCCGTCTGTCCATTCAACAATGTAATCGCATTATCTTAAGAATGCCTTGAGATATCTGTACCAAATCTATACTGTGGATGCATCGTGACCTGGAGCAGAAGCCTATTGAAAATAGGTCCATTCTGGCTGAGGGGTCTTAGTGCGCAGGACATTACGTTTTTAATGTAGTATTATTCCCTGTGTGAGGCTGAATTGTAGTTTGTTTCACATTCACCACACATTCAACTTTTCTGTACCAATCACGTCATCACTATAGCAACCATTTGATCCACAGTAACCAGCCAGGCACTAATCAACCTCCCATGATGCTCCTGTGTGTGAGAGAGAAGTTATGTTTAGATACTCAAACTAAAACTACAGTGAATAAGAAATAAAGAGATGCATACCCCCCCTCAGAGCCAATCAGCCTTAAACTTGTCACTTTGTTTTGACTTTATCATAGTGCCCCCTGCTGGGTAATCTCTTCACAATTAGAAGGTACCAGAACCCCAGTGTGATCCAGCTTTAATCTACAAACATTTCAATACATTTGGATGTCACCTTATCACTAACTTTACATGACTTGTAAAGGTGCAGTATTTATGTCATAATTCTTTTCTATGGATTTAAATGTCGAGTATCTAGGATTTAGGGTGATTTCAGAGGATGTAACGGAAGACAAGGAATACAATATTCATAGTTACATTTTAATTAGTGTATAACCACAGAAAAATGAGAATCATGTATTGGCTACCTAACAAAGAGCCATTTATACCTACAGATGGAGTGGGTCTGGAGTTTCTACAGTAGCTCAGTATGAAGCTTTCATCCTTTTTCCAACTCTATAGCAGGTGTCATCCAGCATTAAGGTGTTTGTTGTGTCACCTACTATGTACGAGTGTGGACCGGAGCAATTATCCCCTCAACTAAAAAGCCCAGAACAAACTAAACCAACTGTAGGTGCCATTTTCACTTTTATGTTTGTGTTGACATCTCTGACAAACATGTGACATTTGTTTTGTTATCACTAAAGTGGATTCAAGGAAAAGTATGGCATTTATACAGAGGAAAATATTAGAATAAATGGTGATAAATGGATGGGGAAATTAATTTGGGAGCTGCCACAAAAATAGTTCCAGATCTTTAAAGGTTAAATTTTTTAACTTCTTATTTGTATTTAAGCGCTTGTTGTATGTAGTTTGTTCCAATACGCAGCATCCTTGCTAGATGTCACTAAATATCACACACTGTATGTTCAACATTAAAATAGGAGTGTTACTTCTGTTGGTCTTGTGTGTTTTTCTGTCTCAGTGCTCATACGTCCCTCCGTGTGAGAGGGACAACCAGAAGAACAAAGACAGCGTCCTGTGGTGGGAGGATTACTTCACCAAAGAGGTCAGCAGCCAGTCCTTCACCTGCTTCTTCAACCAGCAGAGGAGGTGAGATACAGCAAGGTCTATTTTAAGGTGTGATACAGATAAATTGGAAACGGCAGATGTGTGATGCTGTGAAATTTTCTTCAGTGACAGATCATCATTTATCGAGGGGAATTACAGACGGCTATGCCAACCCGCAGTATTACTTCAGCGTCTTTTGGACTCAATATTTTAAACTATCCAATTTGTTCACTGCGACCTTTGACCTCCCAAAATGAGCACAGACTGTCTTTATACCTCCACATCTTGCAGCTTTATTATCAGGGGTTTATTGGTGGGTGTGTGCATCCAAGCATTTCTGTGTCATGCTGTATTGAGAAGTTTTCGGTGTCTTATATACATCAGGTCAGGTGTTAGAAAAAATGTGTGTCCTTTCTTTGTGCAGCTAAATATTGAGTATAAAGGGTAAATAAACTGCAGTGTCTTTTTGTGACACATACAAGAGATAAGCTGTAGGATATAGGGGTTACATCCAAATTATACTGCAGTGACACAAAAACAGTAAATATACTTATAGGGGTTATCTGTTTTCCTCTTTTGTTGAGCCTTTTAAGGGGCTCAGCCCTTCTTTATGCTGTAACTGAAAATTGATGAGACAGAGAAACAGAGATCTCCTTTACCGTGTCAGCTTAATCCACCTATTATTCGCAGACGGCGCTTACCTGTGACCTTGGCTAGCTTTATTTTTATCTCTGCACCAGTAGGAAAAGAATGAGGAAACTCTGTTTATAAATGAAGGCCCAGGGGGAGCTCAGTTATGGAACACACCCGCTTCTCTTCTCCAGGAAGGGTGGACACTCAAAATGCCTCTTAATTAGGAAAAGCGCTTGACGTATGAAGTTGTTTTAGAGGTGACATGAAGGTTATACTTCATTAAAGACTTTCAAAAGGTGCTGTTTTTACTCAATATATACACGAGAGTTGTGATTTTTACTCATACTGTCACCATTCCCCAATTGTTTAAAAGACATTTCAATGTTTTGTTGATATTTTGCGCATCTTTGTAGCATGTCAACAAATGCTAAAATTAAGTAATAAATTCAAAGATCTTTATACATAGCCTACTGACTGTTAAATTGTAGTAAGCAAATGTAATGTTTGTCCATGCATGTCCTGTTAGCTGATAAAGAATCACAGGTAGTTTAGTGTATTGGCTTAGAACAGGTCCTAAGGTACTTCAATAGCAGATAATGAGACACTGTGTGGAGATAAACTGAGGTGACGAAAGGTGAGAGCAGGCCGGATCAGCTAACAGAGAGGCAAAGTCCCACCTCTTCCAGTTGGAGCTCAAAGGACCTTATTTCAGACAAAAAACATTTTTACAGTCAACGTTGAGAGACAAGTAACGTTTTTGATGTTATGTTGTAATAATTTATAAATATAATGACTCACTGTAAAACTGTTGTTGGAGTATATGAAAATACATTAACCTCCTAAGACCCAGGAGCCCCACAGGTTTTTGAGTTTTGGCTTTTTTTAATTAAATAATGGTTTATATTGGAAACATCATGATGCAACAGTTTTTTCAGATGCATTCTTAAAAATTTTTATGGAATGTCATCTGCGGTGGACAGTTGTTTCTTTTTTTTTTGTATACAGCTGTGAATTTCTTGTCCTCATACATGGACAGTGGGTCCTAGGAGGTTAATAGAGAGACTACACTTGACATCATCCTAACTGGTTGTCCCCACAAGCTGCTTAAGACGTATCTGCATTTTTCAACGTCACCAGACTTGTTGGGATCGTCACCTGTTTTAACACCAGTTCACCTGGGTTTTGGAGAACAAAGTGAAATGTGCCAAGCTAATGGTCATTTTGGTGTTGGTGATGTGTATCACCCAGTACAAGTGATGCAGTCCACTAAGCCGCTGCACACAAAACTAGATGCTGCTTTACTATCTTTAACACAAACTTGACTTGTACAATACATACATAGACAAGCATATCTGTAGCTGATAGCACAATTTAAGCAATGTTAAAAAAAAATTGTGTCTTGCCATTAACTACCACATTTTTTATGTTTTATGCTTGACTGGTTTAGGAAGCTAAGGCAAGCTACCTTTGGTTCAGCATCAGCTAAATGTCACAAAGCAAATGTGAAAGTGGTGGCATCAGTATTAGCCTAACCATGCAAGTGTTAGCTGAGTCAGCATTATTTCTATAACCACATGTCACACATCTAAAATTTGCATCAAGTGAATTCAGTCTTTACAGCCTATACTTGGATTGCATGTAACTGCCCTGCTAAACTTATGTTTGCATTGTGCAGCACAAACTGAAATTTGATTTAAGTACTTTAGCCACTACAGTATGAAATCTGTGCTAAGCTAAAGGTCAGTTTGGATGTGTATCACATAATACAAATGATGCAGTCCACTAAGCTGCTCCCATATGATATGAATTTAACTGTGGCCCAAATTAATGTGTTTGTTTTTCTCTTTTTTCTTCATTTATAAGATGCCGTGTACAAGATAAACAGAGGCTGCAACCTATTAATCTGTACAAGAATTTTGTGTTTTTCAGAGTTTTTATCAAATAAGCATCACTGTGTGCATAGAAGCTATTTACATCGTTTGAAAAAAGGACATATACAGTATATATATCAAAGTGCTATTAGAAAAGCATGTAAAAGCAGCTACTACTAGACCTCCAGTGGCCTGTCTCAAAGATAAAGCACCCAGCTTTCATTTCCACACAAACCACTTCACCAAACACTGGTATTTAGAACGTTTATCACCAATACCACTACCAGTGCTTCAAATAAGAATTTAGTCAGATATCTGAAACCCTTCAAAGGCAGATTGAACTGGATTTACTTGAACAGAACTCAGTGCAGTGCAGTTCCAGTCAGACTGCATGAAACAGTTGTAATCAGACAATGGAGCTCATAAAAGATAACCATAGGCCATTATTCAGAGCAGTATCAGCTAATATCATAGTTCATGCTGGGCCGATGTAACACCAGGTATTTTACGGGTTATTTTTATGCTTCTTCATGTGATTGCAGACCAGATGACGTGTTGTGGCGCCGTTCCCATGACACCAGCGTCCTGCTTCACTGTGTCCTCTGGCCAATGGTGTCTCTCCTTCTGGGCACGCTTATTGTGCTCCTGACAGTGTGCGCTCGCTCTCTGGCTGTCCGAGCCGAGGCCCTGCAGAAGAGGAAGTGCTCCTACGAGGTGTGCCAAGACCTGGGGGGCGGGGCCTCAGATCGAAGGGGCAACAAGTCTGGAGAACCCCTGGCCATGAACTCTGACCCGGAGCTGTCGTCACCATCACGGACCCTGCCACTGTTTGCGGTACCAGTTCGACGCCGTGACCGAGAACATTAAAAGACACTGTGTTTTTGATTGATGATATACTCAACAGTGGGAGGATGCTGACAAACTGGCAGCTGAGGATGTCTGAAACCAACAACCCACTGCCACCCACGGGTTTTAATGATCAGAAATGGCAAAACCACTGTTGACTATGAGGATAAGAAGATGTGTCCCTCCTGCCTGTATTATGAGCAGTAACAGTGTAGAGAGAATCAGCAGCTTTCCTCTGATTTTAACTCAACTCACTGGATCAGTAGACACTCTCTGAGGCTGCTGACTCAAATCTTCTGATCCTTCCTCCAGGGTTAAAGAAAGGTTATTCTAATTGATGCCAGTGCTGTGATTGATGGGACACTGTATTAAATGTCAGGAAAAGTGAGTCAGAGTCCAGTCCTCTGGCTCCACTGCTGTCTTTACTGTAGCTCTTAAGTCTTTATAGGAAAAGTCTTTATAAACTTTCTCTATAAAGTTTCCCTTCTGTAGCTCACCACTGTCTACTGTAGCCACAATCTTTACTATTCAGAGTGCAGAGGTTCCGGTGTCACTTTCTGTTTAGCTGCTTAATTAGGTGTAGCCGCTTCCGAAACTCAGTATGATTATATGCACATGAGGTTTGTGTGTCATCTGTTTATTTAATTATTAAACTCTAAAGAAATGGAAATGAACACCAAAAAAAAGAGTAGTTTGTTTTACAGTTTAGATGCAGAAAAAGAGCTTGTTTTCCGATTTTCAGCTAAAAAAAAAAAAATTATTAAATTGTTTCACATTTATTTTCACAGCCACCAATTTAAGTATTTTGGTGAATGAAGATAAACAGTAAAACAAAATATTGCCTTTTAAGTTTGCTAAATTGGATAATTAAATAAAGAAGTGATACACACACCACATGAGAATCATGGTTTTGAGTCTTGTACTGGGTTTGATCAGGTTTAGGATGTGACACTTCCATAGACGGTGAGTTGAATATGTTAAAACTAGTACCAGCTTGTTTCTGTGTGAAGGTGAGGGTGATGTAATCTGTTTTTATTCTTAACTCTACAGCTTTGAACTTCTAAATCAGACAGTAACTAATGGAAAACAAAATTATTCTTCTTCTTCTTATTATTATTATTATTATTATTATTATTATTATTATTACAGCCAGACCTTCTGATTTAGTTCCACATGTTGACCATTGTTACTTAGTTACTTCTATTTTTTTTAATTTACTGACCAAATACTGCATAACTTGAATTGCCAAAGCGCTAACAAAGAATAACCAAGAAATTTCTGAAAGTCTAACTTATATCCAGGATACTACGAAAAATACACGTGTCTCTGTTTACTTTGCATTGCAAGATATATTGTTATCTAGAGAAGCAGTTAATCTCAGCATTTCATTTTTTACAAAACACTTAATTTACCACCAAATGACACAAGAGTGGAAGTATTAGCACCTTCAGCTTGGACTTAAGTACTTAATTAATGGAGAATCACTCACCAAGAACTTGATTGTAAAAGGTAAAAAATGCCAGTGGGATGTAAAGATGTATGGATGGATATTTTGTAATCAGTCATCAGAGATAAAAGTGAATAATTTAGGAAGGTGTATTATTTATTAATGTATTCAAATACAGTGTTGAATCATCAGAGGGTTCATTAGTGGACCCTGTTGCCTCTGAGACTCCTCATTAACAATGTGAGCGCTCTTTAAACCGTGAAGGTGAAATAGCAAGAACAAAATACAGGTGACACATACAGGATGTGGCAAATGTGAAGAAAAAAGTCATTGTCCTGTATGTTTCAGTAACAAGGTGTAATATATATGCCAAAATCAGCTGTTGGAATGGGTTCTGCTTTGACAATAGGTAGAAGAAGATATAGATTTTTTTTTATGTGGTGGGAAAAAGCAGCTACCTTCAGTGTGTCATTGTGACTCAATTTTAGAGTAAAATTGTACTTTAGCAAAGTAGAAGGCCAACATTAATCTTTTCCTCCAGATGTTGACATATCTTTGTAGCAATGTACTTCCATTCAGCCTCGGAGAATCAGGAAGTACTAATGCTAATGTACATGATCAGGCCTGGCTGATTCACAATCAGAGCTACTCTTTGTCTGCAGCTCTTACAGCTTTTATGATGAAACATCCAGCTGGAAACCTCTTTGTTCCAAAGTGCTTCAGTCAAGGGCTCCTGCTTTGTCTTGTCTATACAGCCAGGCCACTGCCTTTGTGAAAATAAGACTCACACAAATGAGATCTATATGTCAGACATATTCTTTTGGCCATATATCATACACTGTGAGTAAGGAAATATCACTCAAAATGATACACTTTACCACTCCACCTCTAAGACAATCCTTCAGCTCTTACCTGATGTAAAAAACCTGCATTTAGGTTTGGAGAAGCATCATGAAACAGAGCAAATCCTCACCACTTTGGATTTAATTAAGATGGGAATAAAACGATGGTGAAGCTTTGTGAGAAAAAGTTAAACAGACATGTTGGAGCTCAGTAAACACTGGAGGGTGTGACAGCTCCAGGATAAAAACAACACATTGCTGATGCCCAGAGGCCTTTCACATCGCCTTCAGCGGTAATGAGGACAAAATCTAGACCATGTGAATAAAATAGGGTGCTTTTATAAATCCCTGTGGTGCTGATGGTTCGTGGCTCCGGCTACAGATGGGTAGAATGGCTTCTGCTTAATTTCAGCCCCTGTCTAAACTGATGTATTATAAGACCAAAGTGACTAAAAGGAAATTTAGGTAAAGCTAAATAGTGAGGTAAAAATGAGGCTGTTATTTTGTATATTTATTATTTATCATTAGGGTGGAAACTTTATCGTTACCCTCATTCTGGACATTTCAGTGAGATGCAAACATTTCTCCCATTTTCCCTCAGTGTTTTGTAACAGTGCTGTTCTTTCCACAGTTTGTCATCTTTCAGCCTGACACTGGGCCACTTCTTGTGCTGTTGTTGGGTGTTTGTGTTTAGACAAGCAATAACACCACAAAATAGTGCACTTTTCTTTGTGCTGCTTGTGTCCAGTGGACTGACTCACTAGACTAGACTACTCTAGACAACTCCACCAGAAAAAGGCAGAATATTTCTCACAGGGACAGGATAGGCATTTCTTTGCTCCCAATAGCTGTATTTACAAACTGAAAATGGCAAATTTTGACAAAGGCTCAATTTTCTATGTGCTGCTTTTTTTGTAGGTACTTGTTGTAATACCACAGTACTCTAAATGCACTCATGTACAGTACATGTTCCACCAAAACAGACTCTCTCCTAAAAGGACTTAACAAAGACACTGTGGCTGCATCCTGCGCTCAGCACCAACCACCAACAAGTGTGATTTGTTTAAAGAATTGGCAAAACAGCACAGAGAACTCTAACCTTATTTCAAAGTGATAGTGGATGTGCCAGACCTACTGTATCTCCAGCCCTGGCACAGCACCGATGCAGTGTGGAGATACTGTACTTCTGGCAATGCACCACTGTTTGTCCAGTAGTGGAGGTTGCAGCTAAGAATAGCTGTAGAACAGGTGTTTGGGATTTTCGATCGTCTGTTGTAATGCATTTATAGTTTCCTCAGCCGTAGAGCATAATGTTCTCTTTACCTGTAACTCTTTAACTATACTAGTCAGGTGGTAATGTTTGGTTTTCTTTAGTGACTGCTGGTAAGTGTCATATCTGATTGGCTGCTCTGGACATGTGTGCTTACGATTGTTATTGATTGTGAACTTTTATTGGGCTACACAGGATGTTACTTGTTTATTATGGGCTGTGAAGCCACTTAAATACAGTGTTGGCTGTATGTTAGGCACATGCAACCCTGTCTCCTAGAGATGATATTTATATAGGCATACATTAACAGTCCCAAAAGCATTTGCTAGCTACAAGTTACAACCCGCTAACCATGTAATGTTTTTCTGTCATGTGATGATTTGACGCATAGCAGCATGTTTGTTTTGTGTGGTTTCTGACAAAACATCTGATTTTGTTCTACAGTATCTGCACATTTTATGGTACATGTTCAGTACATGCATGTTTGGGAAAGATACCAGAATTTGGTTTGAAGTGTCACTATGTAATCTGCTGTGTTATCTAGTAGTGAAGCTGCAGATTACAACCAACTGAATACCTCACCCACCCTCACCTCCAGTGGCTGTTACAACTGTTGTTTTGATGGTTCTGGGATTTCTGCTTTAGGAGATATTAACTCTGGCCCACAATCAAACATAGCAGAAAGACTGATGAATACTACACACTGAAAATGGAAAAAAGAAGTTGATTCAGAGATACTGTAGAAACATGGTAACACAACATGGCAGACTGTGTAAAAAGTGGCCCACCTCCTTTGTAGTCATACATTGCACATTCCAAGGCTAGAAAACCACAACAGTTCTTGTTTTCATGTGACTACATACTAATGAAAACATAAATACAAAAATAGTCAACCTTAAATCCTTAAATGCTGGACATCTAAATAGGAAAAGTGAATTACAATATGCATGTCAATATTCTCAGAGATCATGATCTTTCTTTAATCCTTCCCCAGAACTCTCCAGTCAACCTCTATCAGGCTTCACAGAGCCATGAAAAAACAAAATAGAATTAATTTGTTCAACAACATTACACAATGCAGGTATTACATCTCTCAAAAGAACATACCGTCATATTTACATGTAATACAGAGACAGAGTTTAGGTTTGCATGTATGAAGTTGTAAGTCTTTTAGGTGATATCAAACAGCAGCAAAAGGTAATGAAATAAAACTGTGTTGGAAACAGGGGAGTTGTCTTAAAGTTTGAAGCTAAGTTTCTTTATTACCATGGAGAAGCTCTAATAATAGTAGCAGAGGTGATTCACGCTGTTTGGTTTTTAATCTTTGAAGTGTTGCCTCCAAATTCCAACCACCACCTTTTACAACATGCCTGACAGTCTAAAAATGACCTGGCATGAAGCTACATGTTGCTTAGTAACGAGCACAAGAGAGAGCAACATCACATTTAGTTCTGTGTGAGCTGACTGTGGTTGTAAATACGTTATTTTCTCCTCAGGTTCAGCTGTTGTATCATGTTTTGTAATCAAGTTGAATGTTTGCTGCTGTAGCACTTTGGGCTTTCCTCCTCATGTGTGAATATACTGTATTTGTTCGTTTTCAGATTTGTGTTTGGTTTGACCTGAGCAGAAGTAAAAGAAAGTTTTTTTCTCCACCAACATTTGACTAAAAACAACTTGCTCACACTGCACACTGTGGATGGGGAGCTGCTGACCTCAACTGAGGATATAGTTGGCCGGTGGAAGGAATACTTTGAGGAGCTCCTCAATCCAACCAACATGCATTCTGTGGAGGAAACAGCCGAGAGACTAGGAGACGGATGGACCAATCTCCAGGGCAGAAGTCGCAGAGGCAGTGAAACTACTCCACAGCGGCAGAGTCCCGGGGGTTGATGAGATCTGCCCAGGGTATTTCAAGACTTTGGATGTTGCAGGGCTGTCTTGGCTGACACGCCTCTGCAACATTGCCTGGATATCGGGGGTGGTGCCTTAGAAGTGGCAAACCGGGGTGGTGGTCCCCATCTTTAAGAAGGGGGACCAGAAGGGGTGTTCCAACTATAGGGGGATAACACTCCTCAGCCTCCCTGGTAAGGTCTGCACAAAGGTACTGGAGAAGAGGGCACAGTTGATAGTTGAACCTCAGATTGAGGAGAAGCAGTGTGGTTTTCACCCCAGACGTGGAAATGTGGACCAGCTCTTTACCCTTGCTAGGGTGCTAGAGGGGGCATGGGAGTTTGGAGAAGGCTTACGACCATGTCCACAGGGGCATACTGCGGGGGGTGCTCCAGGAGTACAGGGTGGATGACCCCTTGTTAGTGGCCATTAAGTCCCTACACCAAGGGATCGTGAGTCTGGTCTGCGTAGCCGGCAATAAGTCGGACTTGTTCCTGGTGAGGGTTGTACTCCACGAGGGCTGCCCTTTGTCACTGTTTCTATCATAATTTTTATGGACAGAATTTGTAGGCGCAACCAGGTGGTGGATGGGGTCAAGTTCAGTGGTGGGAGGATCTCGTCTCTGCTTTTTGCAGATGATGTGGTCCTCTTAGCTTCATCGAGCAGCGACCTACAGCTCTCACTGGGGCAGTTCACAGCCGAGTGTAAAGCGGCTGGGATGAAGATCAGCACCTCCAAGTTTGAGGCCATGGTGGAGTGCCTACTCCAGGTCAGGGAGGAAGTCATATTTCAGGTGGAGGAGTTTAAGTATCTTGGGATCTTGTTCACGAGTGAGGGTAGGATGGAGCAGGAGATCGACAGGCCGATTGGGGCAGCGTCTGCGGTGATACAGACGCTAAACTGGTCTGTTGTGGTAAAGAGGAAGCTAAGCTGAAAGGGGAAGCTTTTGATTTACCAGTCAATCTACGCTCCAACCCTCATCTATGGTCATGAGCTCTGGGTAATAACTGAAAGAACAAGGTCGTGAGTACAAGTGGCCGAAATTAGTTTCCTCCACAGGGTGACCTTGCTCAGCCTTAGAGACAGGGTGAGGAGCTCGGACATTTCCGGAGGAACTCAGAATAGAGCCGCTGCTCCTCCACATTGAGAGGAGCCAGTTGAGATGGATTGGGTATCTAGTGAGGATGCCATTGTAAATATAAATAAATTCTTTCATTTATTTGCATTTTACAACACAAAACAAGGAAAATAAGTCAACAGGCACAGATCCCTCAACACAATCTGACAGAAGGTGCATCTGCTCAGTTCAACATGTTTATTTCATTTCTAAATTAGTGGTTATCCTGAGTCTTATAACTGAGTGTAGAGAGAAAGCAATGAAAATTACTAATGTAGCTTCATGAAAACACTGTCATCACCTGATGGAATCATGAAACAAAACAGATTTCAGGTATGAGCCCCCAACCTTAAACTTACTCAACAGTAATTATTTATTTTCTTTGTTTCTCTTATTTGTTATTCTCCCTCTTCCTCTTTTATTGGTCCTCTTATATTTCCTAATTTTCTACGGCTATAAAGAATTTTAATACCAGGTTTTTCTGGCACTGATATATAAGAATGTGTGGCAATTGGACCCTAAGTTTTATGTTAAAAAAATGAACAATGGTCAGCTTGTATGCAGATGACATTCAACTCTTTATCTGTAAAACAACTTGTATTGCTAGTTAATTTTAGAGGTATAGAAGATTTGTGTGTGCTTAAATGTAGGTTATGGGAGCAGACTCCTATGGGTTATAGGAGTCTGTTTAGCACTGGGAGTCTGCCATTGTTGACATTATTTTCCCATATCCATCATAAAAGCCTTAAACTATTTTCTATATAGTGATTTTTGGCTTTTTTCCACAAAAATCATAATGTTGACTCTTGAGCTTTTCAATGCCTCCCCTTTGTATCTCAACCACCACAATAGTTGACAATAGTCAGATAGCGTCAACAAACAACTGGCACCCAGCTTCACACAGACCCCAACACAAAACTGAATTACAGAGCCATCGGCATATACAAATTGGATATAGAGAATACTAAAAGTTTGCTCAAAATCAACTATTTAAACAAAGTTATTTCTGTATTAATAGTACAACATTATATCAGGACTTACATCAACTAAATGAAACAATCTGCTAGCCCTACATCTTTGTTTCTTTCCACATTTAAACACTTTCTTTCCTGTTTATTTTTTTTTTCAATAGAGCTTATCTTCATTGTTAATGATAGTTCATTTGGAACTTGTAACAGTAATTTGATGACAAATCAGACACAGAATGGCTAAACTTGTGCGACAGAAATCACTTGTTTTTGCTTATTTTAATTTGCTGCAGTATTAATGAACTTCCAGTTGTGTAATCCGAGTAAAACCTATTCGTATCTTTCTGTGTATTTTACCTGAATCATCTGTCCTCTCCAAAGAAAACATCTGATGTAGCCTCACCGTAGCGATTTTGTGTATTTTTATGAGACTTACCAAGCTGTTGTTGTCTTTCTGTCAGAGATAGGTAATGTTACATTTTCTATCTAAAGCCATATGCTAAGCTGTGAATTGCAGTAGCAATGAAATGCTGTATTTTGCTTCGTCACCTCAAAAACAATGATGTTGATTTTGAATTTATTGAAATGTGAATTTATTTTCTGATTTGTCCTCCAAGATAGTCTACAAAATTTTGGTTGCATTACAAATGTTTGACATTAAAGTAAATTGTCTGATGTCACTGTTCCTTAAAGATTCAGTGTGTGATATGCAGTTACATCTAGAGCTGAATTTGAAGATTCCAGCTGACTGAATACCTCCCTCACCACAGTGACTAAATAATGTGCAATGTCCATTGTTGCAGTCAGAACTATGAATATTACTTTTCAGTTTTCCAATTCAATCCTAAATCTTACACACTGGACCTTTAAGTTTTTTTTTTAAATTTGATGTCATTATTATTATTATTGTGAGAGTTATTAGTCCGAGTGGGCAGGTATTTTGTTTACTTGTTATCATGCCTTTATACTTTACTCTTTTCAGCTCCTCTGAACCTCAGCAGTGTACCATGTGACCCAGGTAGCCGCTTCAATGTGTTTTAACAATGATAACTATAGTGCCTGATAGAGATCTTTAAATAAAAACACATTTTGTGTTCAGCTACTACTGCTTTTTCTACTTCTTAAACATCAAGTCATGACATTTCTGAGTTTAAAAACATCACATCACTTAAGTCTACAGTATTATTAGCATAAGCACTTCCTTGTCATTGAAAGTGTTTGGAGGGCAGTACTTCAGTTGAGGGCACTGATGGGAGAATGAACCTACCGTATTTTCCGGACTATAAGTCGCACTTTTTTTCATAGTTTGGCTGGTCCTGCGACTTATACTCAGGTGCGAC
>JAPQRQ010000005.1:12034239-12047188 GCA_037367365.1 Apogon talboti | reverse complement strand
AGTTGTTACCCTGCAGGAGAGGAGTGTTACTGTTACTGTGTCTTTGTGTGTGTGTGTGTGTGTGTGTGTATGTGTGTGTGTGTATTGTACATACAGGTATGTAGCTGGCGTTGATGTAGTCGGAGCAGGGGTCATCTTCTAAATATGACAGTTTGACTCTGGTGGAATCATCTAGAATAAAAACAAAAACTGTTTTCACCTATAGCTGTAATGACATGTCAAATAGAGTAAAACTACGGTGCTTTTTGACTGTCACTCCTCTTATAATCATTATTTTAGGCAAAATTGCAATATTTAGAAGTTTCAGCTTCAACAATATGAAGATTTACTGCTTGGCTTTGTCATATCTGACAGTAAAGCGACACATTGTACTTTTTACTTTGAATTTTGGATAAAAACATTCATTAGTATGAGCAGATCTTGTTCATTTAGATGCTTTTCTTGATAATTAAGTCTAAAATACTGAAAGCTTACTGCTGCAACCTGGTTTAAGCCCAGTTTCTTTCATAATGAAACCCAAACAGAAACAGAAAAAACATTTAGATGACAGTTACAGAGGCAGAATAATCCTCTAATGATTCTCTGTTTCAAATATCTCCAAGTTTCAGCTATAGCACAAATTTGAGCTTAAATAGAACGCCGACAAATTTTAGACATGAACTCTGAACCTCTCACCTTCAAACTTCCATTTTATTGTCTAAAACTTAGTCACTTTCCCAAAAAAAGTATAAAATTCAAGCATTTAAGAATCAATGATAAACTAACAGTTGTTTTTCTTCTCACTAATTGTTAAACTGCTAAACTCAGTTGAACAAAGAGAAGTCAGCGCAGGTAACAGTATTTTTACCCTTTAATTAACTGGTTCTTTTCATCCAAACCTCCGTTTCCACTCCAGTAAATACCCTGACACAGGGTTTTTTTATGTGTTAAATGACTTCCACCTTTAGTCCCATTTAACAGCTTTTCACAGGCTTTTGTTGTTAAATGTGATGTGAAGCTGTGACTCAGACAGACCAAATTAAATTGACTTTACTATGAGTGTGTGTGCGCATACTGCTACTCCTGACAGTTAATTATGCAGTGTCTTACAGTCTTATTTTAATGTTGGTATTCAAAATTGGCTGGAGTTACACATGACTGATGTTTAATGACTTTTATTTCAAGTGCAATACTACTGGATACACGACTCTTAAAAATACTAGGCCTGTATTTTCTGTTTTAGTTCACCCATTGTTGCAGTTTTTGCAGGTTTTTAAAGCTCTTTATGTGTCATATTTTCTGAATTAAAGCCTCTATCCCTCAACACACACATATGGGACAGTATTTACATGGCAGGATGTTGTTGTAGCGGTTCTTCCCTCTGTTCTCCGGCAGTCGGGCGAGATCCATGGTCTGGTTGCGGCCCACGTCCTTAAGGTCCTGAACAAACACAGGCGCACACATCTGAAGGAGTTCTGTTGAGTCACCTCATTAACATACATTTGTAATACATTTGGTGTGTTTTACCTCAAACTCCTCAGACAGCAGGTAGTTGGAGTCGGCCTG
This sequence comes from Apogon talboti, assembly GCA_037367365.1. Lineage (NCBI taxonomy): Eukaryota > Metazoa > Chordata > Actinopteri > Kurtiformes > Apogonidae > Apogon > Apogon talboti. Next base: position 12,045,643 of record JAPQRQ010000005.1, on the reverse strand, counting down.
CAGCTTGTTGAGGTGAGACTCAAAGTGGCAGGCTTTAATAGGACTGAACACACAGACAGTTTTCAGGTTCACAAAACGTCAACGTTACTGAGATTATTACACTACTGATTCTGGAGCAGAATGAAGAGAGCCTTACCTCGTGACCCGTCGGTTACTGAAACAGAAGGAAAGACACATGCATAAACATTTATGTAATTATTACTATTATTATTACAATAAGTGACATCTTTTTAGAGGATACGCTCACTGGGGTTCAGTCGTAGCATTATTATGAACAACAAAAAAAATGTGTTTCTCTGAATTTTTGGCTGAAAAATTTAATATAAGTAAAAAAGTTTTTAAAAATTAAGGCCTGGTTGTTTTTATATATTTTAATGTTTAATGTTACTTATAGTAGCTTTAAATAAACAAATTATTGTACTGTCATTAAATCAGTTAATTTCCACTCTGTGAGCAGATCTGCTATTAACCTTCAATAAATTGTTGTTTTTACTTATAGATCTTCTCAAATTGTTTATTGATTAAAAATAGCTATCAGTTTGAGGCAGATAAAGTGTTGGTCTGGATTGTAAACATAAACTGCCTCAAAATCATATTGCACCTATTTCTGGTATATTTCAGCAGACTCCTATGACAATAATGAAATATCTGTGACAAGCTACTGTCATTCAGTAAATCCACCTTGATGACGTGGGGTTTAAATCAAACATTCAGGAGCCTCTTTACTCTTTGTCTATTAGAGCCACTCGTGACACACACCAGGCGGCTTTGATTGCACTCAGACTAATGAGCTGTGGTAAATAGACAGAAACATCTGCATAGTAATTATCTGACGCTGCGGACGGTGGCTGAATGATGAGGTAATCTGAGAGAGAGACAGAGCACAGTTTATTGAAAACTAATACTCTACACACTCACATATTGGACGTAGGTGGTATTGGAAACTAATCCCTCTCTGTCTGTCTCCATCTCCCATACTGAGGAAAAATAATTATGGATCGACCACCAGTAATCACACTTGCACTCACCTCCTGACACCCATATATATCCCTGAAGCTGGCACCTCCTTCCACATACTCATCCTCACCACCGGGTTCTCCTGCACAGCTCTGCACACAAAAACACAAACAGTATATAACAGTATCTGCAGAAAAACAATGCACTGAGGTTCATCTTTGGGGCATTCTGTATGTAAGAAATAGTCTATTGATGGACTAATTAACTTATAACCTTGAGCAACAGTGGTTTTATAACTAGTGCTTAATGCCCACAGAGAAAACAGACACAGTAGGTCACACTGGAGTTAATAATATCAGTCATTTAATCGCTTTATTTAATAGTTTATGTGCATTGCATTTGTATTTTTATGTTGGAGCCTGTTTGTTAATGGGGTTGTTTATGACAACTCCAAATGAGAAAAGGTCCAAAGCTCACAGCGTTCAGTGAATGCAATGAAAAAATATGAAATATGTTCTTTTCAGATTGTCTACAATGACAGACTAGTAGTATTTACTGTGCAAACTTTTCTAATTTGTCATTGGTGTATTTATTGTGTCAAATAGTTGTTTTTCACAAAGCTTTTCAATTTAAGTCCTTTTTGTTACTGTTGACTTCTTGAAATACTGATATAAGTGAACCTGTTCTAATGAGAAAGTGAACCTTTGCTATATCAAGATGAAGAACTAATTAAGTCATCGAAAGAAAGTAAATGTAACCACAACCTTTGCAGATTCAGTAGAAACATAAAAAATTAGTTCATTATCTTTTGTCCCTTTCTGAATGTGGTCCATAAGCTCAGACAAATGATGGCTTTTCTTAGAGTATGGAAGGTAAGAAAACAATTATAATTAATAATTCCAATTCTTGTATGTGTATGTCACCTGGTTTCTTGCCAACCTCACAGTGAAAACAGAACTTCAGCACCATATCAGCCTGTTTCCAGTCTAATGTAACTGAATAAAATCTCAATATTAAAGGTTTTAATCTGGTAAATCCTGTGGCCTTTGCTAACTGAAGTGTGGTGAAGGTCTGTGTGTTTTTGTGTACGTACACTTTGCGTAGCCTCTGTCGGTAGACCATCAGGGAAACGATGGCCACCATCAGGCCAATCAGGAACATCCCAGCACTCAAACCCTCCACAACGCCGCCCAGAGGCTCTGTCACACAACAACACAGGAAGACAGGGGTTGAGCCAGTGGATATGTGTGTTTGTGTATGTTGACTTTGTGTTACTCACCCGCATGCGTCCTGAGTGGCGTGGACAGGTAGCTGTCGGTGAACAGTGGCTGAGGAAACTCTTTGTGATTTTCATCAAACAGTCTGGTGAAAGCACGGATGCTAAGCCTGAACAAACATAACAAAGAACAACTGAAGTCTGGTCCTGCCGTTTCACTCACAGACACTCCATCACTGTTCATGTTCTTGCTTGTACCTGTAAGAGGTTTTGGCTTTCAGCGGTCCGTCACAAAAGGTGCCATAGCTGTCCCTCATGTAGAGGTCGTCGTCATGGTAATGATCACAGGCTCCGCCTAGCCGGTCCCCTCCTGCCCCCAGGTTAACCTCCACCACCTGATCAGGAGTTCAATAACAGACATATGTGCAATGCTAAAGCCATGTTTTCCTCATGCATATGAAGTACTTTGCAGTTTTCCAAATTACAACAGTCACTTCCAACCACATATACTCCTGAGACCCAGCAATACATGTTTGTCCTCTGTAAAAAAAAAAAAAAACAAAAAAACACTTTCCACTGCAAAGAACATTTTATGAAAAAAAAAAGGATCTGAAAAAAACTGTTGCATTTCACTATTTCCACATCAAGGCAGTTATTTAATGTAAAAAAAAAAACAACAAAACTTTTACTTTCCTGGGTCTCAGGAGGATATAACAGAAAAACAAACAGAATCTTAAACTTATTCCGCCGTTTCCTCTGTCATGACCAAACTGTGCTAATGTGGTTCCAGTGCAGATCTTGCTGCGTTACCTGTCCAGCAGAGGTCTCGGAGTCCTGAGGACAGCGGCTGGGGAAGTAGGCGGTCTGATAGGCTCTGACAGAGGAGTTGTTGACGTAATCGCGGTAGGAGGGCATTGGATGGCGCTGCTCCGGTTGAAGGATCTCATTGGCTGTCAGAGGAGATGAGCAGAGGAAGAACTGAGGATACTTTCACTAAAATCACTGTAGTTAAGAATTCACTGAGTTGTGGAATCAGCTTTTCATATTAGATGGACAGATTTAGGAAACTTAAAGGGGCTATGTGTATTATTTGTACTGCAAATATAAAAGTATCCTCAGAGTGTTCAGAGTAAAGAGTTCTGAAGTCAAAGATAACAATATAGTGGATTGTAGGGAATCTATTCATCAGCCCAAGGGATTTATGTGACCACTAGAGGGAGTAGTGAGTCACTCTACCAGTGTCTCATGGTGGTGAAAATTTACAACTGATGAGATGTGATGAAGAAACAACTTTAGACTCAAAGCAAGTGGGAAAGTAATAAAAATATGAATCTCTGTTGTTGTAGTTTACACCACTGGACACAGCTCTAAATGAAAAGAATGATTGATGCTAAAATGGCAGTGTTTCTTCTACAAACGTGAGTTTCACTGAGGCTGATGAAGGTAAAAAATGTATTATGTGATGTTATTATATTTAAGAGTTCAGTGTTCAGACGAAATTGCGACAGTTCTGATCCTCATTGGACAATTCAGTGTTGTGTGTTCTAGTTCATGACTTCCTGCTGCTGTTGAGTGTTTTAATATGTTGTATTAATACAACATATAATCTCTTTAATGTAGTTGGTTTTGAAGCTAAAAATGAATGAATTAGAGCCAATTCACAACTTGTCCTGTGTGCAATTTAGTGGAAACTCTATGGAAAAATATTCAAATTTTATTATGATGTCAAACCAATTAGAAAATTTATTGCTACCACCAAATCACTAAAGTTGTAGCATAAATGACTGATGTGTGAAGAGTCTGAGCCATGTTTAAGTGTGTTTATTTACCATCAGATTCAGCCACAATGACAGTAAAGTATCGTACGGCGCCGTTAGCATCATTGAACCAGGAGCAGTTGAAGCGGAACAAGATGGAGGATGAGGTGACCTTTGATGACCTTTCACTGACACGAACACTAGGGGGCGGCACCGGCGGCCCTGGGAGGAAACACAACGCAGTGACAACATTCAATGATAAAGTTAAAAAAGAAAGCAGGTGACAGTTCTGGCTCAACACTGTCTCTGTTTTTAGGTGAATTCTCTTTCTTGGGGGATTTTCCACGGTAGACACATTTTTTTTCTTTGTCTTTTTGTGTTTCTGTTTCCCAGTCCAGTTGTGTCAGGATGATTAATAATCCAACACAGGCAGAGGGAGAGGGATGTGAAAGATAAAGGTTGTAAAAGAGAGAAGGAGAAAAAAAAACTTTCCAGGCTGAGTTTTGGGTCACAGTAACTTCTTGAAAAAGGGCAGAGAGAAAAAATAAGCAGAAAGTGGCACATCAAGATGAAGAAGAACTGTCTCTGTTTTGATGCTGTGGACAAACAAACACTTGAAAAAGGTTGGGGTTTTTTTCCACTTTATCACCTTTTGTCCAAAAGTGAACTGCTTTTGACGTCTAATGGGGCTGATTTCTTACATACAAATGTTAAAATCACTACATTTATTTAAACTTTTCTGTTCTTTTGCTTTATGTAAAACAGTCGTTTATCAGGTGTAGTTAGAGCAGTAACAGGTGACTCAAACAGCTGTTAGAATGTGTTTGGTAATTGGTTGACTGACTTTCTAAGCAAACAGTAGGTGGCGTAGCACCAGAGGTGTCAAGTAGCAAAGTGCAAATACTTTGTTACCTTACAAAAGTAGAAATTTAGGTTATCTATACTTTAGTGGAGTAATTATGTTTCAACCGACTTTTTACTTCTACTCCTTACATTTTCACACAATTATCTGTTCTTTCTACTCCTTACATTTTAAAAATAGCCTTGTTACTCCTATTTCATTTGAGCTTGTTTTCATTCCGGCTTGTCATCGTTCAAATAAAAAAACTATCCAGATAAATTACGCCATCCAGATACAGTGTATTTGATTGTGGTTGGATGAGAAGTATAAACATATACTATTCCAACACATTATTGGTCTGTACACAATCCATCGCACCTGCATATGACACAAATCACATCACACTCCAGCAAGGACATAGCAGACATATGAAGACTAGTATGAAGATGTCCATGGCAGAAGCTCAAGAGAACTCCAGTGAAATGTCCAACCCAGCACCAGTGAGGAGGTTGGTAGCAGCCAGGAGGACCAGCCAACCCTTGGACATGATAGGACACATATATGGTCTGCATTGTACTAAAATGTATTAATTTTCAATGGGCATATATGAAACAGGTCGCCTAGTGGATCCCACGTTTCAACATTAACATTTTAATATAACATTAAAGTCGTCATGGCCTTTAGAACCATGTTTTTCTGGGGGGGTAGTACACTATAGGCCCCTGTGGCGCCGCATAAGCTTTTGTCCTCATGGCATTTTTTTCCCTTACATTTACTTTTAAACTTTAAGTAGTTTTGAAACCAGTACTTTTACAATTTTACTTGAGTAAAAAGCTAGAGTTGATACTTCAGCTTCTACAGAAGTCTTTTTAAACCCTAGTATCTATACTTCTGAGTAATGAATGTGAATACTATTGACACCTCTGCGTAGCACACAACCACCACTGTAGAAAAATGTAAAAGTCAGAGTAAGGATTTCTGTTTTCTATATAGACATGAGTGTACAGACTGCCTAATTATTACCTTAAAATAGAGTCTGATAACATCACCACAAACAACTACGTCTCAACACAAACTTCTTGTAAGCATCCAGACACTAATCAAATCCACTGTAGATATTCACTCAGACAATACAACTACCACTGTTCATGAAGAGAAGGCATAAAACCATTATCTGGCCTCACTGATGTGCAGATTAAAGACCTGAAAGTGGTCACACAGCTCTATAAAGGTCACCGAGGTCAGCACCATGACTATAGGTGTTGATTTCAACAGTGCAACCTGCTTTACCAAATAAAAGTGTGAAACTACTGCCATGGGAACACTGTCTAAACAAAGATAATCCACCTCTTCTCTATTTGCTCCTTACCTGCGTCTCCTGGGTAACCAGACCTATTTTAATGAGGTTTTATTTAAACATCCAACTCAACCACTGCACCTGAGGCTGTTTGTGTGACGTACAACACATGAAACTTAGTGAAGGTTCAGTACGCTGCATGGTCTGTCTCCCTGTGCAGGTTTTAGAAGTCAACACAATCTCCCATGACGTTCCTTTTAAAATACTGTGGTGCTGAGTTATGGAATTCCCTCCAACACCTGGTTAACATTTCTCTGTCTCTTTCTGTATTTAAGAACAAATTAAGACATTTTTTGTTTTCTTTACTTCCAGCATGATTTGTTGTTCTCCTGTTTTCAGAGTAAGTATTGTATATTGTTTGGGTGGTTATTATTAGTTTGCTTTGGGTTTTATAGTTTATGTTCCTATTTACCATTCTTATTAAATCTCACTTATATATGCACTTAACATACATTGATTATATTTGACAAAATTGGTTATTATTCTATTTCTTGTCACTCATTTGTATGTTCTTTGGTTATTATGTTGTTGTTCATGCTTACTTGGAAGCTTGACTTGCATTTTTCATGCTTAAAATAATTAAAAAAAAACCTCTAAGCGAAGTCCTGTCTTGATCAAATCATAACCTGAAATGCTCATCCATCAAACTTTTAAAGTATTTACTCTGCTGTCATTTCTGTTACCTTAATATTTGTTTGTAATCTTCTTCCATCCTGTCACCTCAGTCCTGTCTGACCTTAGTTTCATTTTTGTGAAGGCACCACATCCTCAGCCTCTGTGACTTTCTACCTATTTCTACCTGTATACACAGTCTGGCCAAATAGTCTCCACCTGGATTTAACAAAGCAAATGGATCAGATTCTTCCACTGGATAATTACTGTATGTGTTAGCTGAAACAAGTTATTTAACTGTAACTGGTGCAGCGAGTAGCTTCTCATGTCTTACACAACCATGGGTTTGCTGATGGGGATAAAGACTGGACCATGCCAGGATTCATCAGGCTCATTTAACATGTGAAAGAGTGACTCAGGGATCATGAGACATCATTTTCACACATGGATTGGCCACCACAGAATCCAGACCTGAACCACATTCATTGACGCTCTTTGGGATGTGATGGAGAAGACTTTACACAGTGATCTGACTCTGCAACGCAACTATGGACCTGAAAAATGTTGTAACACTGCATAATCACTACATGTGAAAGTTTCCTGTAATAAAAGCTAAAGGCAGTCTAACAAAATATCCTCCTGAGATCCAGGGAAGTAAAGGTTTTGACCTTTTTACTTTAAATTATGGCCTTGATTGGAAACAGCATGATGTTGATAATTCTATTTTAAGTCCTTTGTAGTAGACAGCGTTTGTGTTTTTTTAAGTGAAGCTGTGAAACTCTTGTCCCTTACAGAGACTGGGTCTCAGGAGGACACAGACATGTTCAGACTTTTACCAAGGCTTTATAAGTTCAGTTTCTGGCGAAGAGTAGAACAGTGTCTATGAACTCACTGTCAATCATGGTAACAGTGGTGTGTGTTGCCGGTGGACTCGTCTGACCGGCTGATGACACTCTGACTGTCACAGAGTATTTCCTGTACGCCTCAAGGTGGTCCAGCATAACCGTGGTCACGCCCCCCGCCAGCCGCAAAGCCGAGGTCAACTCCCCGTCGTCGTGGCGTCGACACTCGACCTCGTAGGAGTCGAAGTCGGAGACAGGAGGCAACCAGGAGCAGGAGAGAGAGGAGGACGAGAGAGGGAAGCAGTGAATGGACTTCAATGGAGATGGACCTGGAGGAAGAAGAGGGGGATGAAAGGAGGTATAAAAGGAAGGGAGAGGACAAGAGGGGGTCATTTAGAAAGAAGAAGAGAGAGAGTGTGAGGAAAGGAAAGGAAAGGAAAGGAAAGGAAAGGAAAGGAAAGGAAAGGAAAGGAAAGGAAAGGAAAGGAAACAAGAGGAAGGATGACAGAAAAAAGAGGAGAGAAGGAGGAATAACTTAAATTAATCTGTTTTTACATTCTCTTGTTTTTAGTTGCCTTTAGAGGAATACACAATCAGTCTAATGAACTAATAAACACATTTGGAGTGTGTGGTGAGTGATGAATCTGTTAAAACTAAGGCTTATTATTCTGATCAGACAATGGAAACCTCTGTTGATGATAAATGTAAGCAAACAGGAAGAAGGTGAAAGAGGACACATTATTCATTGTGATAAGATCAGATCTCATGATAAATGTATTTATTTGTGCTAAACAAGGCTGTGGGCTGTGAAAAACATTAACCTAATCTTAAATAATAATCACTGCATTGACAATGTGCTATGAACATCAGTATTTTTAACCCAGTGGTTCCTAAACATTTTCAGCTTGAGTCTCCTCAAAGTTATAAAGAACCTTGATATTCCACAATGTCTGTATTTTTACTAACTCTTTCACCATCAAAACAATGTGCATGAAAGTCAATTTTGTTCTGTCTTTTACGTCTTGCCAACATATCACCATGTTTAGTCTTCTAAGTTGGATTCATCTTGTGTATTTTACCCTTTTTTATCTTATTGCAACTTTTACATTTTTATGTGTTGTTATGGGTCTGTCATTGTTGTCTTGTTAAAACAGCATATATAAAATCTTCCAAGACAACACTCTTCTACTAATTTCATTTGGGAAATTACTTGACATATTATATAGTTGTTATGTATTATATTCTGACAGATGGATACCTAATTAAACTAGAAGCCCCCACCCCCAAGATTGGGATATATGGGTTTAAACAATAAATTCTAACAAATTTTTAATGTATCTTATAAAAAACACATCATAAATACTAAATTCTCAAGTCTTACTACTGAATATCTCAAGATGTGTCTAAATTATTATATTTAGATACATATTAAGTACATTGTCTCACTACTACAAATAAAAATATGTGGTAGAGTAAAACAAACCGAACACATGTATTAAGACACACAAAACTGTCTTTTCATGTATGAGCACAAAAAAAAAATACTAAGTGTGTATTCGCCCAGTTCTGTCTGCTCTGTGTGTCTTTATCTCGTTAATATTGACCTCAGCTGAAAAGAAATATGGAGACCACAAAGAGAAACTAGGTCAATATATTCATATTTATGAGTGCGTGCCCTGATTTTTTATTCCTTCAGGCGATCAGTTTCAATGCCTGCGGTCTAAATTCCACAGGCAAATAACATGTGATTGAAAATTGATCCAAAATAAAAAGTGTCAAGAAGAGTCCGAGTTTTGCTCATGTTTACAGTTAAAGCTTTTGTCATGTCACCATCTGGTGGTGAAAATGAAAAAGACATCCTACAACCAGAATTAAAATGAAAAGAAATACTATGTTATATATAGTTTACATATGGTTCACATATTCAGAGTCATTCACAGCTGTGACCTAAACACCATCTAACACTTTTGGAATAAACTGAGTCATACCTTATTCTTAACAACCAATAATGAATTTATCCAAAATATAAAGTTTTATTACTCTTGCGGCTCGGATAAATAAAGGACAGAGGTGTAAAACTTGATGAGAGAAACAATAATCTGTGCCTATTTTATACATTATTTTGGTATAATTTTGACAGCCAATCACTATCACTGAGTGAGATTCTGTTGCAATGAAAGTCTGACACAGAAAAAGTGACAATGGATTCATTGTACAAATAATCGTTAGACTAATCACTAATGAAAATTATTATAAAATGGTATTAATAATAATCTTTACATATTATCAACAAACACTTATGAATGACTGCAGCCTGTCTCCACAGGATAGATTTTCTGCACAGAGTCCAAAGAAGGGAGTAAAAGTTGTGTTCCCTTTTAGACCATTTAAATTACATTCTGCTGAAAGCCGATCATGTATATTTGCCCAAAATCTCAAAAAAAATATCGTCTACTGTTGTCATGTTGTTGCTACACTGTTAGCTCCACCTACTTGTCCTGACGCTCCTCTGGATTGGCTGGCTCCTGGCAGTGGGTTCACCCTTGGCTCCGCCACCACTGACAGTCATCACAGTGAAGTTGTACAGTCGCCCCGGAAACATTCCGCCCACAATACATCCGGTCAAGTGGGTGTGTATGACTGACAGGCGGTCTGTGGGGGTCCACTGCAGACTGAAGTTGTCATAGTCTCCTGAGGCGGGGCCAGACCACGACAGCTCGATGGTGTCATTGGTCGGGCCTTGTTTGACTGAAAGGTGGGTAGGAGGGTCTGGTGCTGGGCGTTAAAAACATGTATTTACTCTTTAGTACATTTACATTATAACTAATTACAACAACAAATATTCATCTGTTGACTTACTGGTGCGTCCCAGCGCAACTGCTCTATTGGTCAGTTCGCCGCTGTGACTGATGACCTCAGTGCGGTACAGCCTACCAGGGGTCAGCCCAGGGAATGTGTGACTTGTGTGCTCCGCCCCCAGTGTCTGAGATCCCAACGGAGTCCCAGATGCATCATATGCATATAGAACCACCTTCAGTCACAGAAAGACAACATGTAAGAATAAAAAGTCTTCAGACCGTATCAAATTAAAGACCAGTGTCCATCTGTGTGTCGTTTACCTGGTAACTACTCCACCCTCCCTCACCGTGCTGCCAGCTGACCGTCAGTCTGTCTGTCCGTCCTGAACTCTGAACCTGAAGAGATGAGACCGGAGATGGGACTGAGGAGGAAAGGGAAAAGACAGACAGAGTTAATGGTGGAAAAAATGAGAAAACATAACAAGCAGAAGGAAAGGCAAGGAGCAAAGGGAGAAGTAGTGAAGATGTAAAAATAGGCCATTTGAAATGAAGACAACGACAATGAAAGGAAAAGAGATGTAGGAAACCATGAACAGTAATGAGAAGGATTAAAGAAGAGAAGGAAGAGAAGGTGATGAAGGTCAAAGGGGAAGTGAAATTAAGAAGGCACATAAAGATAAAACAGAGGTTTTACATGAGTGAGATGAAGTATGAAATGGGAAATACAGTGACACTGATGATGTTTTATCTCCAGTGCTTGTACAGGTCCTATAATCTAAATGTGCAGTGTCAAACCTGTTCTGGCCATCACTGAGGAGTCGCTGCTCATTCCTCTGCTCCAGCTAACCACCTGCAGTCGGTACAGACTTCCTGCTCGCAGACCAGAGAATACACAGCTGTCTGCAGTCGGGCCGACTTTCTGCAGGTCAACCAGCTCACCTGCAGCCTGCACACACACACACGCACACACACACACACACACACACACACACACACACACACACACACACACACACACACACAC
>JAPQRQ010000005.1:11992960-12008651 GCA_037367365.1 Apogon talboti | reverse complement strand
AACTGGCTTCAAAGTGAAAACAAAAGTCATTGTTTCTGATTCTTCACAGTCATAAATATTATAGGTGAACTCAATCACGGCCTAAAACATTTACATTAGTGTCAGTGGTGGAATGTAATTTTACTACAGCACAGTAGTTCTTTGGATTGCAGATGAACAAAATAAATACACAACAAAATAAACAGAGTATTTAATACCATGAAACATATAAAATAGGAAATGATACACTACTGAAATATTCAATTAGTGGTGATTGTTTGATGTGCTCAGAAGTTGAAGATGATGTGCTGTCGGAACACTGGATTGTTGGACGTATAGATATGTATAGATTATTATTATGGTTGTGAGGATGAAGATGAGGATGATGATGATGACAATGACAAAGATGACAATGACTATTATTATTAGTATTATTACTACAATGTGTTATCTTCAATATGTGCTGGGTAATTGGTAGAATAGCTGCAGTTTATTGTAACTGATGGAGATTCTAAATAAACAAAACTTAACTAAACTTCAGTACCGATTAGAAGACTTTACACTTTGAGTATTTCCAGAATTTTAAGCAGCTTTTTACTTCGTCTTCTTCACCTCATGTTGGAGGCAAACACCTTTTACTCTACTACTTTTGTCTGACAGTTTTAATTCTGTCCATTGTCATGTGACAATTTTACAGAAATAAGTGTTGACTACATTAAAGGTGTTTTGATAGTATGTAAAATTGCTTTGAGTATAAATGTGTTTATTTATGATGTTGAAGTTGTTGATGAGTTTAAAAAAAAGAAAAAGGAACAATCTAGTTCAGCCTCATTTAATTATATAGATCACAGTGTAGTTCTTATCTCTAGATATTATATTGTTGATTGTATGCTTATGAACATGTTTTTATTTATTTATTCATTTTTTACTTATTTATTTGCAATTAGTGCTAATTTGTACTAATTGCCCTTTGGAGACTTTGTATTGGTAAAATGTGCTATACAAATAAAAGTGGATTGAATTAGATAAGTGACCATAACTACACATTCAGTTTTATACTTTTGAAACCATGACCTTGTGATACTAAATCATTTTGTGTTGTTTGAAACATATGAGTTCTATGGTACATGTATTAAAACATTAATCATCTGTAAACGTGTTGCTCCTTCCAGCCCATAGGTTTTGCAGAGTTTGCATTTGACTTCTATTATTTAACATTTCAGGCCAAAGCTAAGTTAAAGGCCGCGCTGCCTTTGTTTCAGCCGTTGGAGCTACTTTTAGTGATCCACACCTTTTTCCTTCCTTCCTTTTCCCCTCCTCCTCTCACTCTCTTGATATCTGACACTCATAGTTTTTTGGGGATGTTTTCAGCAGTATGTCACCGTCTACAATCATGGAACACTGTAATTACTGCAACTCATCATCTTCCTGTTAGTCTGAGATTCATTAATATTTATTAGATCAGTTTCATATTTGTCATTTGGGTCAAGACTAGTAGGATCACAGTCCTATAACCTGAGAACAAAAGGTCAAAAGGTCAATATTAAAGTGATAACCATAGTCATAGGTGACGTCCAGCCCGGATCTGATAAACCTGAAACATATTCTAGAGTTTATAAATGACTTGAGCTGGTTGATATGGACTAAAATAATTTCTCTGTATTTTCTATAAAGTGTAGTGAGCTCAATGTTAACGTAGGTATGTAAAATCAAATGTAAAAAGAAACATGAAAATAAAATGCAATGGTGGGATTTCTATAGAGATGAATAGACACATCTAAAAATAGCATATATCAAATAAAAATACATTATATATCATGGATGAGTCTAAGAGAGTTTACATTTGTTTTGTGAACTTTTCAGAGAATTTCTACAGACTGTCATTAAATAAATATAAAACATAGGTCTCTAAGCTTTCCTTCTCCACTGATGATCATTTTAAATGAGCTGAGAACCAGTGTAAATGTAATATTTTACAGAAAGTGCTGCATCATGGGTCGTTTTAAGCAGTACTGTTACTAGTGATTAAAGTCATCAGCAGTCAAAGTGTTGGTTTCGTTCACTTTAACCTTTTGTGTAATCTCCAGTATGTTAGATGTTAAACTGGTTCAGATTGTCTCATGACAGATCAACCTTCCTGATATCGAGTATGTCAGAGTCATAGTAACACTCATTTCCACCTTCACTTCAGCAGCTCTTTTTCATTATTTTGACAACAAACCAAAACAGCAAACTTAACGTCACCCCTGAATATTAAACAGAATTTCACCGTCTGTGAGTTGTGTTTTGTGCCAAGTTCAGCTGTGAACTAAAGCTCAGCAGTGGTGAGTCAGCGTTGTTCCATTTCTCCCAGTCTGCCCGTCCAAGAAACAAAAGCAGTGACAGATTCCCAGACAGCGTGAGTCAGAGCCCAGAGGTTTTTATGTACAGATTACAGGTAATATAGAGAGTAGATTAAGAGGTTACAGCACTACTCAGTGGCTAATGTTCTGAACTATAACAACATTCAAGTTGATAAGTAATACTGTACAACTATAAAAGAACCACGTTCCGTACCGTAGTGTAAGTAGCATTAGATGTACTCTGACTGATCTACAATGTCCACACAGATGGAGTTTAAAGGGATGCAACATTTTCCATTGTAATGCCAGTGCTCTTTATGGCATTTAACAGTTTATACAGAATGCAAGTTCATTTTTAATATAATTCAGGCTCTAATACTGTACTTAAGAAATATTGAATTTAGTGCTTATGGCATGAAAAAAACTCGCTTGTGAGTTTATAGCCGTTTAAAAATAATGACTTACAATTTATATGCGCATATGTTTTGACTTCAGAGTTTAGTTTGAGTTTAGTTTCTTTTTACAATTATATACACAAAATATACTCAATCATTAAATTCCCATAACTAACAAAGAGAGAGGCTCAAAATGAAGACTATAGTAAATCCTAACATTACCAATGTAAGAGACAGTGAAATGTCAGATTGAATTAATACTTAGCATAGGCATGCAACTTTTACTGACTAAAATAGGCTAAATGTAGTTAAGAAATATAAGGTTTAAGTCAACATATTTAAACCATTTATAGACAACATTTTAAGCAATTCCAGTAGAAAAAGCAATAAGACTTTAACAATGAAACTGTAAAGAAACAGCTTTTTAAAGATTTTAATTCAATTATCTGTAATTTTCCACCAAATTTTGATGCTAAATATATAATTTAATGATCCTTTAATGATTAAAACTAATGAGCTACTTTTTTATCATGTACATAACTCTTACAATGAGAGATGTTATTGAGTTTAATGGAAAGAAATAAGACAGATTCAAAATTATTCAAAAGATTTAAATATCTGAATTTAAAGTTCTGAAATTATTTAAGTAACACTAATAAAATTCTAGATAAAATCTAAATAATCTCATGTAAAACAATGATCTATTATTATTTACAAAGTTAAATTAGTTGAAATAAAGTTGGTTTTTATTAGGAATTTAGTTGCATTAGGTGCTTTTGTTTTCTTTAATTAAAAATTCCAGCTATAAATAAGGTGAATAATACCAAGTACCACTTTGTTGCTTATTTTTGGTCATATTTTTATGCTGTGAAAATCTCTAACACCCCTTTAAACTCCATCAACAGTCAACAGTAACAAAATACAGGACATGAACCACTACGTATAGTGTAAATTCACAATACTACGTCAGAGGCAGTGTGTGTTGTTGTAGCCACTGCTGCAGAGGGCGTAGAGGCTGGGATCAACGCACTTTCATTTCAACCAGTTCCAACAAAGAATAACAAGGTACAACTGCGTTAGTGATGCACAGTATTCTGCCATGAAGTGCTTGAAACTGACCAGATTCCTGAAGTTGACTGAAGGGAAGCGTGGGTCGACTGTGGTCCCCTGGAGGCGTGTTGGACATGTAGACAAGGAGATGTAGGTCCAGAGTCCCTCAATTGTATCGCAAGTAAATGAATAAATAAAAACAATCTGATACATAGAAAAAGAACAGTCCTCAAAGTCTCTCTTATTGTCTGACAACAATCCGATCCCAACTCTCCCTTGTTTTAGCAGCAAGATATCCGAGTTTGTGGTCTGTGGATTAAAATGTAACTTCCCACATCAGGTTTAATAGCACTTTATCATGTACTGTACAATGTTCATCCATTCACACAGAGATCAGCTTAGATGTATGTTCTTCATCACTGGCATTACCGTAGAAACCTCAGATCTCCAAAACAAGTCAAAATCCCAGGAACTGAAAACAACACCCTGTTTGATTTTTAGTAGTTTCACACTTATTCTAAAAAAATAATTCTCTAAATCACTGCTCCGTCAAAAAGATAAGGCAGTTTAACAGGTCTAGCATTAGAGGTGTGTCTGCTTGTTTTACATGAAAAAACCTTGGATAATAAATTTGGTGGAAAGGACACAAGTGTGGATAAATTTGGATCTTTCTCAAACTTAACGTTAACTTTAACTCCTTCCAGCTCCTGATAAGTTGATCATTTAGAGATAGTGAGGTTTGTATCCCAAACGGAGAGCTTTCATGCTAATCGACGAGCGGCTGCTAGCTGCTAAACACATCAAAACATGTAAAAACTGTATAAAAATAAAGTTATTGTTACTTTAATTGACCAAAATAAGTTACTCACTGGATAACATAATTTACAACTGCACATCAATGAGATGACTGCACCATCGTGACATTAATTATTTCACATTTTTGGTATAAAGCAACAAATAACAGGGTAACGTTAACTACTTTACTGAGTGTAGCTTCAACTCTAAACAAAGTAGCACAGATTGCCTCAATATTCACCATGTAAGTGCATTTATTTATGACCCTCTGCTGAAAATATTCAACAATATTCAAATATTGATTTTAACTATAGTGATCAATGTTCAATTACCTCCTCCTTTAGGCTGTTAGTCTTTTTGAAGAGTTATACTTTTAATGCGTCTCTATTGTGCAAATCAAACGGTTATTTCATTAATACATGGGAACTAAAACTCCAGCAACTCTTTTCATTGTAGCATAAATTTTTAGCAATGTGTTAAGGAAAATATTGCAAAGCTTGCTTGTAATAGCATGAGCTCATAGGTCAACGTCATGTCAACATTAAAGCATCAGAAGTAAACAACTAAAGCTAAGATTCGCCTCTACAGGAGCCGCTGCACCACAAGAACATGCATCGGGGTTTTAGAGCAGAAGCTTATTCAATGAGACATTGGTGTGTTAGCTATTGGCATGTGTCGTATGGCTAAAGTTAGCCACGTCTGTGAGATTAGCACTCCACACATTACCAGGCAGTGTTTTAATATCTCTAGTTCTAACTATATAGTACAAATAAATGCATTTTACAGTCCTGATTAAAAAAATATTAAAAGTGATTTAGATTTTATTAAAAATGAGGCCAAACACCTTCCTAAATTAAGAAGAGGACAAAAAAAGGAGGAAGAATTGGGCTATAAATATATGTTTTGTTTCATACCACACGCTTGCATTTACATTTATCTCCTCATTCTGTGTCTTTGTTGCTTTCTACTTGCACAGTCTTGTCTAACTCAACCCTTTTTAGGTCACTGGCTGATAGGTCATGAACTATTGTGAATTGGTTTAACAACTGATGCATTATTTTGCAGCAAACGTTACCTAGTGAACAGTGGAAGAAAGCAATGATTATCCTGGTGATATTAAAATGGAACTGGTCATTGAAATTACTCATGGTACATGTTATAAGATGATTTTTTTTCAGTGAATTATTTGGTATCCCTTCTTATGTATTTACCCAGAGGAAAGTTTTAGTGCTCCAAGTATGCTCTGTTTATCTTTGGAAGACTGGTTTCTCCTGTTTCTCCTTAAATTCACTGGGAGCAAAAAAAATATTTACACGAGAATATGCACATTTTAAAAATCAAAGTCGCTTAAATTCACTAACACCCACCCTCTTATAACGATTATTTACCAATTAGCTGTCAATTTAACAATTATGTTGCTAACATGTTGCTTAGTCGGCGATGTTGGAACATTGAGCAGAGTACCAGACCAGCAAAGGGCAAAAAAATATTTGAAGATGTAGTTTTCTTACAGGGATAAGGAAAGAGTAATGATGGTAACTATGTGTCCCCCTGTGTGATATGAGTATGTATCATTAAAAAACATAACATTGTGCAATACTTGACCGAAGTCCACAGCAAATTTTAAGTGGATTTTCTAACTGGCAAGAGTTTAGATCACATATTTCATATTCATTTAGTTTGGGATCAGGTCTGTGTGAAAACCACTGCTAATAATATGAAATATGAGCAACTCTTGACCAGTTTCATTGTGTCAAATTGGCCCTCAGTGTAAAACAGGCTGGAGAGAAAAGTATGTGAACTGGTAATGTAAGGAGTGCTGAGGCCATAAATGGTACTGAGCTGGAGAAGTTTGTAGAGTAGCTAAACCAAATCAGCAAACAGTCATTTTCCAATAGACTTTTATATGAGAACACCATGTTACAAAATATTTGTATTATCTATAAGACACAGAAACACAACAGTGTCACTTAAACATGTACCATCATTTTATCATCTATGTCTCCATGACAGAAAAGAGGTAACAGGACAGTCTGTTTGGTTAGAAACGACAAGATCCAATAGTCATCTGAGAAGAATGAAGTCTCTCGAGTTCATCTGAAGAATCAATCGCCGACGACAAAGAGCGGAAAGAGCAAAAGAAGAATTCCAATACATTCCATTTGGAGATCTTTTCCTTTGCCGTCATCAAGCTTCGCTCACTGTAGTCCTCATGTTGTCCACCAAACTCAAAAAACTCCACATTTTCATAACCTCAGAGAACTCACAGAACCCAGAGATCATACCTGCTAAGGACACTCTATGTAAGCACACTTCCAGCTCAGAGCTGAAGAACCAGCGGTGGCACTCCCTCATTGTCCGGTTTCTGCAGAGAGGCGGGCCTCATACAGACTCAAAGCGTGATGGACAAACTCATACTGCTCACCCGTCTGGATCATACCTCCTCTGCACACGCATGGAAATAAGACAGAAATGTCATTAGTTTTTCAGATAATGAAGTTAGAATGATTGTTTGGGGTTTTTTTAATCAAGATACTGTATGCAGGATGTGAGCATGGGAAATTATTTGATATGGACATATCTACATTTAATTAAACGTTGCTGTGTCCAGACTAGGATTAAAGTAAAATCAAATGCGCTGAGATCATGCAGTAGCTTCCAGGGATGAAAAATGAAGCCAATGGCAAAGCCAATATTGAAGTAAGTAAATGTGAGCCGTAGACCACCATGTTAAAATACTCAGGTTTATAGTACAAGTTAACCTGGTCACAAAAACTTATTTCACTCTCTATAGTTAATTTTTCTGTCCATGCAAACTGTATGGGGAATGAATGACACTTTTTATCACCTGTTTTTAGCTTTACTGTCCCTGAAGAGAAAGAAAAGATTTATCTTTGGCGTCTAGAGTTCATTTCCTTGTTCGTGACAACATGGCTTTTTAAAATTTTTTAAACACTTATTTGTTTTGAGGCATAATAAGGTTTGAGTCCCGCTATGAGTGACAGATTGGTGTTGCCTGTGTCTCCTGATTGAACTTGTGTGCGTGAATTGTGAATAAATCGTACCCGTATTTCTAACCGACAGCCTTAGTGTAGTTGGGACTGAAGTTTTGTGGTGTTTAATATAAAAGTGTGTAGCAGTGTCTGCAGTGGTTACAGTAAGTTAACACTCTATTCCCATCTCCACAGTTTCATCCAAATATGGTCACTTCTGTTACCAAAAATCCAAGATGGTGACAGACACAAGGCTTTATGTCCATTTCTTTTATAAACTATTTGAAACACTTTTATTAATGTATAATTTACATGGGGAAAGGCAGGAGTTGACAGTGCGTGACCTTTAATTTTATTGTCCAGTAATGATTTTTTTCATCTACCTGCTTTTAGCTGTGACTTATTTTTATATCAAATGGGGAGAATACACATGATGTCTAAATGTTGTGCTTAAAACATTTTGTGCATTTTTTAAAACAACTATGATTAAGGTTAGAAGTAAAATAATGGAATGATTGCACAGAATTACAACACCCACAATTGAAAGTCAAGTAGTGACATGTTTTTTTTTTTGTATTACCTGTCGGCTCGGAGCTGGCAGGTGATGCTCAGCACATCTACCACTCCCTCCAGCTGCAGCTGTCGACAGCCTATCGTCGTGGCGATGAAACAACCTGTCCGTCCAATCCCAGCACTGCAAACAAAGGACAATGGGTAATCGAGTTCTTTATAGTATAAAATGAAGTGTCTGTTGTGGTTTGTACCTGCAGTGGACTATAACTGGACCCATAGAGGCAGCCGACCGTCTGTCCGTCTCAACATCTGTCATCAGCTGCAGCAGCGGCATCGCAGAGTCCGGGGTTTTGTGGTCAGGCCATGATGTGTACCAGTAATGCTGCAGCATACGGGTTTGATTCCCACACTGTGAAAATATTAGCCCCAACTTTAGACAGATGACTTTCTTTGCTCCATGACACACAAATATTAGAGTAGGTTTGTAAAAAGTGCAGTCACCTTCAATGTGAGGCTGCGAGTAGTGTAGTGTTCACACTCTCTGATGCTGTTGACCAACACCTCAACCTTCCCATAGATCCCCCTCTTCTCCGGCCAATACAGAACACACTTCTGCAGACACACAGTCAAACGGTATACAGATCCACTGCTTAATGACGCTTCACTTGTGCATGTACATGAACTATGGATGTATGTAAAAGCAAATTACTGTAAAACTGTCATCATTATCCTAAGCCTACAGACAGATTTCATGTATTTAATTCCATTTATTGCTTTATTGGTCAGGGACAGTGGTGGGCTATAAATGAGCCAGAGTTAGCCAGCAGGGCTAATATTCATCTGCTGTCTCTGGTTTGAGGTTAAACCTTAAAACAGAAATAAGGAAAAAGATTTAAAAAAAAAAGAATACAAATCATCACTAAAACATTAATTCATTCATCTTCTGAACCATTTTATCCTTGAGAGGGTCGTGGGGGTGCCGGAGCCTATCCCAGCTATGTATGGGGCGAAGGCGGAGTACACCCTGGACATGTCACCAGTTCATTGCAGGGCCGACATACAGAGACGAACAACCAGTCACTCTCACACTCACATCTATGGGCAATTTAGATGAACCAATTAACCTATGAGTGCATGTCTTTGGACAGTGGGAGGAAGCCGAGAACCCGGAGAGAACCCACACAAACACAGGGAGAACATGCAAACTGCACACAGAAAGGTATTTAAAGAAGGGAGCATATGAAGTGAAATGATGTTTTGTGACTGGTTATAACTTTAATGGATAAGTTTAATACACTTCATCAGATCCCACTACCTCGTTCTTCTCCTTTAGTTTGGTGATCATAACAATGACCGGGGACTCTTCCTGCCAGGCCATCTGCCAGAAGTCGTTCACCGTGTTCACCATGGGACCCTGAGTGGCGATGTATGCCTTGTCATCGCCAAGGTAACCCTGGAACCCAGGAGCCAATCACACAACAACATGAGCAGTGAGGTGGAGGATAGAACCAACTCAGTTCACATGAGGAGAAACAATTGAAGGTTCTTTAAGCCAACAATAAGTGGAGAGTGTTGACATGTGTGACCTTCTGTTTTCAGGGTTTTAAGTTTTTCTTTGTATCAACTTGTTTCTTGACTCCAAAGGGACTTTATATACACAAGTCAAAGAAAACACACCTTGTAGATACTGTTACCTATAAGTACTGTACTGTAAAAATAGCACTAAACTATTTGTTATTAATTCATGCGGTCTGCAGTACTTGCTAAATATGTGTGTGTATACTGTACCAGTATATAATACTCTGTATCCTGGCATGTTGTGTATTAAATCCTTGTCCGCAGACTTTTACTTCATGAACATACTAAAACTCAGTTTTTGCAGGCAGGATGAATACCTCCTCTGATCTCTCATGAGGTCTGACAGTTAAAACTGTTTCAGTGGAGCTTCCTGACAGGAAGAAAACCCATTGTATTAGAGCCTGAGAGCGACAACACAACCTTCTGCAGGAATATACTTTCACTGCATGTGTGCTCATATATGGATATCTTTGTGAAAACCAGTTTACATTTGTAACCATTGAAGTCAGGACCTGATCTACAGAGTGAAGACATTTTGTCTTATCCTCAACTTCACATGAATCTGTTTGATGGTTCAAGCTTGATTTGGGGGTTAGGGATAGAATAAGTGTCCTCTCATGATCATTTAGTGTAAATATGTGTGTTAATGAGGAAACCATTGAAAAAAAGGTTGACATTCCAGGTTTATGATGAGTGAAAATGACAACACATTACTATATAACCTTTTAATGTGTTGTTTTTTTATTGTTCTATTTGTATATTTAATTGAGATTTTATAGTTACCTGCCTAGGGATGCCAATTAGCATTTTAGCTATGATCTGTTGCAATACAGATGTTCATTAATGTACAGTGTCCAAACTAAATAAACTAATAAATGAATAAAAATGTATTTGCAAAATAAAAATACTTGGCCTATGGCCTATCATAAGTATATTTTAATTCAACAGATGCAGTAAGTCATGACAATTAACATCCTCATAGTAAATTTGTTATTCTTCTGAAAACAAATTCTTGTATAAATCGCCACTAATTAAAAGAGTTAATACCTACCCGTACGTAGTTAGCATTGATGTAGGAGCTGAGCAGGTCGTTGCAGCTCTTGGACTTAAGGATTACCCTGGAATGAGGATCTGAAGGAAGAAGGATGTAATGGAGGGGGTAAAATAGACAGGTTTAACAAAGAGAAGAGAAAAAAAGATTATTATCTGACTTCTACATCTGCTGTTGATTGAAAGTAACAGCGTTGATATTGTACAGGGCATGTCAAAGAGTTTTATCAAGTAATGTCACTGTCCCAGCTACAATAAAATCGTAGGAGTTTTGCTGGAGTACAGAGGCTGACATCATCCCAATCATCCAACTGACCTTTTCTTCTTCTGTGCTTTAAGTCTTACAGTAGTTTTAGTGCCCGCTACAGGCAGGACTGTCCGCTCATTTAAATAGATAAGATAAGATAAGATAAGATAAGATAAGATAAGATAAGATAAGATAAGATAAGATTTATTCATCATATGCACAGGTACACATAATACAATGTGAGGTGAAATGTTGTTTTTTTTACCTGCAGTCAATAGTATAATAGAAATTACTCAGGATTAAAAAAAATAAAAATATGAACATATATCTAAAAAACACACACTTAAACTCACTCCTGACATTAAACTTATCTTTACTTGTTACAGTTACCTTGTTGTGTACGCTCTCTCGGGCTCTGTCTTTAAGGTTTTTTTGCCCCTGTCAAAGGCTTGTCCTAATATGTGATTGAGTTTCGCCTCACAGCTTTTCAGAAACGCTTGAGAAAAGGCTGAAACCAGAACACAGGATGGAGCTTGATTGACGGCAGCTCTAGGTGAGCATTCCTTTCCCTTGATTGGTGGGAAGGAAGGAAGGAAACGCTCCTCGCCCTCCTTCTCCCTGGTTGCATCGATAACCCCGCCCATTCTTCAAAACATGTATGTAGGGCACAAAAATCCAAAACCTTACATATGTGTGTTACATAATGTCATTGTCAGGCTATGTGCTCATTGGCCATGTATGATCTGAGGAAAACATGTAAGTATTCAAGTTTGTGCATATGCATGTTCAGGGAAGAGGGAGGTGTGATTTTCACTGTCCTTGGAAGTTTTGGCCCATGACCTTTAGCCCCTCCCACTCAATAAAATAACTTCCTAGTTCAGCAAGTAATGAGACGTGATGATTGTTTTGGAACAGTTACCGGCCCCTAACAACCGTTTATTGCCTAAACACAAATAAACACACATATTATTGGTCATGAGGAGGCATGTGCTGCACTGTGCCTTGCTCATAGTCTCTTTGGCACAAACAGATGTAGACTTTAATCTCTATTTGATGTAAACCACATGTACACACAGTACTCACTGGGCAGTATGGTCTTGTATCTGTTCTTGGTCCCATGGTTTGGAATATCCAGCTCCTTGGGATCAATAAAGTTCATGGGAATTTCCTGGAATCATAGAACAGACACTGACCATTAAAATGTGAGGACAAATCTCACACGTGGCAGGTAAATGCTTCATTTCACTAGGAAAGCCATAAACACTAGATGGACACGAGAGCGCTGTTATAAAAATGGAGCCAAAATCCAGTTACGGGAGCTGCTGTGTGTTTCTGAGACTGATTTACGAGGCCAAATTCTACATGGTAGAGATGTGGTGATTTTCAGTCACATATCTCATGAATTCTTACCAGTGATTAGTCATTACAGCTGTCATCATCAAATCACTAATTAAAAACACTCTGATCAGAAAGATGATGGAACACAAATCATAAAATCTACCTAAAAAAAAAAAAAACACCTTTGGGAAAAAGTTATATCATGTGTCCTTGAGATTTTGGGTTTAATTCACTGAGTAACATGGAGGCAGTTGGATGTAAGGTTGTAGAATATAGGAATGTTGTAACACAAAGCCTGCCTCACCTCTGTGTGACAACTACCTGTGTGTGTGTTCCCGGACTAATGCAGACACACAAACAGTGACAGGTCACTATGGTGACACTCAGATCATAAAAGAGTAAATAAAAGTGAGTCAGTAAATTCACAAGCTAAATCACTATAGTTTTAATTAATCTGATAGTAGAGAATGCATTAACAAACATTTATTCAAATGAAAATCTCAATATCCAAATTAAAAGTAATAATTCATACAATGAAATGTGTTTATTACTTACAGCAAACTCGGCGTGCAACTTGTGCGTGTTGTTGATGATGTCGCGAAGCTGCTGTCGTGTCAGCACACGTCCGGCGGACAGCAAGTACTCCCTGGCTGCTGCCTCCCTGGGAGTTACCACGGCAACACTGAGAGGCTCCACAGAGCCCAGTACCGACATGTCCAACACCAGAGAGACATTAGAGCCACGTCTGCAGAGGGATGGAGGGGGTGAAATTAATACCATATAACAGTTAGTGACAGCAAGATGGAATTAACTCACAAAACACATATCATTATCTTCCTTTTTTTTTTCTCCACCCCTTGTTAACAAATGAGAATTTGGGGAATTCTCTTCCTGACTTTGACCTTTAACCTACAATAGCCAATATTTAATCTCATTCATTACTGTCATTATGGGTCAGCCATGGCTCAGGAGGTAGAGTGGATCGTCCAATAACCGAAGGGTTGTCGGTTTGAATCCTGCTCTGTCCTAGCCATGCGCAATACGCTTGGTCAGAGGAGGTGTTTGGCGCAAACTGGCAGCCATGCTTCCATCAGCCTGCCCCCTAGTTTACCACCACCAGAGTGTGAATGTGAGAGCAAATGAATCAGTAATGTAAAGCACTTGCCTTGAAAAGCAATATAGCAATCCATTATTATTATTATTATTGGGAACTCTCTCACACACACACACACACACACACAAAGACAATCTGATGCCCCTGTGGAAATAAGGCTGCAAACAGATATGCAGTTAACAGTGAACATTACCTGCTTGGCAAAGTTAATCAAAGCTACTCATCGAAAAGCTTTCATGTACAGTATACCATACAGTCAGTTGCTTCATTCATTCTTCATTGAACTGTAATGCCTTCTTTGGCACATGTGCAGACATCATGGATCTGCAAATCTGCTGACATCACCAAGAACAGGACGGCTTATGAGAAGCTGTGTCTATGTCTACACCTGCTACACTCATCTGAAAGTGTCAAACTTCAAGCCCTGGTTTTGATTCTTTAGAGGAATTCAGGAAGTAGTGTTAGAACTCTGAACAGTACCCAACCCTGGTGATAGTTGTGTCATGACTTAGCCTGGACCTGAACATAGACTTGAGTCAGGAAAAATGGCCCATATGACATTATGGACACTTTCTGTCACTGCAGTCAGTGATTTGTTTCAGTCGATGCACTTTTAAATCAATCAGTCTTAACATTTAAGAGCAATGGTTTTCCAGTTATCAGTATGGAGTACTTGTGGTGCATAAAGGTCTCCTGTTTTAGTTCACAGAAAATAACAGTGATCCATAATCAAACACAGTAGTGCGACTGTAATGAACCTTACAGACCCTACCACCCCCATGCCCACTAGGTGTAAAAGACTCAAAAACAGAATAAATAATTTTTCTGCAGTTATACAATGATGAAAACATTATTGTGACAACTATTGTGACTAAATCGTATACTCTTAATCTTTAGAACTGATGTTTTTAGGACTTTTTATCATTTTTTAGTATTTGTGTGACATTTTGTGTTTTTATACAGTGCTGCTAAACAGAACAGAGCTGCTAAACTGATTTTCATGGTTCTTGTGACAGTGACAATAAAGATCTACTTTATTGTATTGTATTATATTGTATTGTATTGTATTGTATTGTATTCTATTCTACGAGTGACTTACATTAAATTACAACTTACTGGATGAAATCAAACTAATTCAATAAAAAGTTTTTACTATTTTTCCATAGAAGTTTACTGTACTAAATATATTATTAAAAATATTTCGCACAGAAAGCTAAACATCTATATAGCTAAATCATATTTAAGTATATGGATCAGAAATATAGCCTGTTTATTTCTTTAGATATAGATTAGAGATAATGATAATGGTTTAATGTCATGTCTGATTTCAACACAAATTTTAGTATTAGGAGGAGGAAGAGGTAGAGCAAGAGAAGAAGATGAGGTAGAAGATGTAAAATAAGATGAGGAGGAGATCAACAAGAAGGAATAAATCGACTATGAAGAAGCCAACACCAAGGTGTGCTTTGATGAGGTGTGTGTGGGTGGACTGTCTCCGTCTAGCTACGTGTCGGCCAGCTTCCTCTTCAGGATGCTGTTACTTCCTAAATGTCTGATTGCTGATTGGCTGCCATCCAGAGTGGACAATGCACACACATACACACAGAGAGACAACACAGACACCATGAAAAACATCCTGTTCTCACTCTCAGCCTGAAATCTTCCTTCCCTTTTTACCTTAAGAAACACAGCATGTCCTGCACACTTTGACACCCTCGCAGTGAACGCTGATGTAACCAGAACAAAATGGCCTCTGAGCCTCAAACCTGCAGTCAACGGAAGAGTCCGAGGGAGCAGATAAAGACTAAAGTGCTTGCTGCTGAGCTGAGACGCAGATAAAGATGTTTTTTCAGCTATGAAACTACTTAAGAGGGAAATGAACTGAGGCCAGATTTTACAGAGCAGCACTGACTGTACAGAAACGCTGACACTAAAAGGGTCAGATTTGACAAATGAAGCCAGTCTTATATCGGTGCAGTTCCATGTATGTACAGTATAGGTATACAAGGTAACCTCTATATGTCTCACTGTAGATGTAATATGAACTTAAATTAGTAACACATTTAAAACATTTGGCGTATTCAACAGTCTCTGCAACTGAAGCTTCACACATATGTACATAATACACATATATGTATATATAATAGGACTGGTCACTACTGACTAAATTTAATATAAAAATTGCTTCTCATAATTTACCTGATGACATAATGACTTGTTTAATATTTTTAAATACATTTGTACACAGAGGGAGCTAAGCCAAAAGGCGAAGCTCTCAATTTACCGGTCGATCTACG
>JAPQRQ010000005.1:11978095-11992612 GCA_037367365.1 Apogon talboti | reverse complement strand
GCCTCGGGATTCCCCCGGAAGAGCTGGTGGAAGTGGCTGGGGAGAGGGCTGTTTGGGGCCCTCTGCTGAGGCTGCTGTCCCCGCGACCCGGACCCGGATAAGTGGGAGACGACGACGACGACTATTTGTACACAATATTTAACTTCATAGTAAACTGTAAGCTATTTGCAATCTTGTAAAATCTCAGCTAAATTTGATTATTAATTGTGTCAAACATTTGAATTTGAATAACATTTCCAAGTTCAAACATTTGAAATAAGAAATAAAACAACAAAATTGTCCTTTTCTGGAACAAGAACTCATAGTCACGTCATTTTACTGTGACTTCAACTATTTTCTTGTAATGTTTCTATTACTGCTGTCAAATGATTACAATTTTTAATCAGATTAAACACAGAGTTGCTGTGGATTAATTTTGATTAATCACGATTAAATAGCATGCATGTTTAATCTATATTAATCGCATTTCATTTTGCATGAGTAAACAGACTCAAGAAAGAAGGGAATATATATATGCACTTAACGTATTTATTAAACACCTTCAAAAGTTTCAACAAAACAACTTGAAACAACTGTTCCGTCTTGGGTTTTTTTGTACTCAAATTTCCCATGGAGAGGGCCAACGTGTTGTTTAGCGTCTTCTATCTTTATCGGTTGGTTCTGCTGCCTGTCACTACCGGATCAAATGCCCATGTGCGCATGCGTGATGGTAACTCTACTTGGACAAACTGCCCGAAATGCATTGGCAGAGATGTTCAGTGTCATTCTGCACTGCAGATGGGTTAATTACATTAAAATCTTTCATCAGATTAATCATGATGATGGACTAGTCTGCATTAACGTGTCAATTTTAACAGTCCTCGTTTCTATATACTGTAACTTTATTCTGTCGTGTGTCATATACTGGAGCTCAAGTGAATCGACACAGCCACTACTGTGTATTTTCTCTGCAGTAAAGTTGAGTTAATATCACTGAACATTAATAAGATTACCCCTACACCATCATACATCAAATGTTATAACTGGGCCCTATGTTAGTTTAGCTACATCTCAAAACGGAGCACAACAAAAGGAAAATTAAAACTAGATACCAGCCAATGTGACTGTGACAGTAAATCATTTTTGATTTGAGTTAACGAATCCTGTAAAGTCATGTTGTGTCTGCAGTGTGTCTGTTTACA
Organism: Apogon talboti; assembly: GCA_037367365.1. Classification (NCBI taxonomy): domain Eukaryota; kingdom Metazoa; phylum Chordata; class Actinopteri; order Kurtiformes; family Apogonidae; genus Apogon; species Apogon talboti. Next base: position 11,991,431 of record JAPQRQ010000005.1, on the reverse strand, counting down.
GTGACATTTCCTATAATCGGCCTCTTCCCAGGTTTTTTCACTGTGCAATCAAGAGCTAGTTTGTTATCATCTCCATCTGACAGACAGGTCATTACAGTGGTCAGAAGTCTTGCTGCATCCCAAAATGTAGCATAGCCCTCCTCTTCTTCTTTTGTCTAATTGTGTTGCAATTAGTGCGCTACTGGCATCTGCTCTGCTGGAGTTTGGACCAGAGTTCTGTGACTTCAGATGTAAGCTCATAACACTGTTGGTGGTACGGAGAGTTGTGACATATTTTCAAACGAATTATTATTATTTTTTAGCAAATACAAGATATTCTTTCAGAATATGAAACTATTTAATTGTACTTATAAACAGCCAGAGACAAACACCTGAATTTACAAATAACAAGTGGAAATATCTACTCAAAATTGTGACGTAAACTTTTATAAACATCTATGAACATCTGACACATATTTGTTTCCATAGTGATGAATGTGATGAGCACTGACTTTGTAGTACATTAATGTTCTGTATATTTTGCTGCATACTGGTGTAGAGAATAGCATGTAGTATCCAGTATACTGGTATATGTAGTAGATAGTATCCATTAAATATGCATGCAGTATGCATCATGTAGTAGTCAGTTTATGTGTATGCACTATGTAATATGTAATATGTAGTATGTAGGACACAGTATATGTGTATACAGGATGCAGGATGCGATATCTAGTGTGTAACATGAAGTATGTTCAGTATATGCAGTATGTGACATGTGGTATCCAGTATATGTGTATGAAGTATGTAGTATGTTGTATCCAGTATAAATGTATGCAGTATGTAGTGAGGAGAACTCAGTATATAACCAGTAAGTGGCAGTATATATGTGAGCATTATGTAACAAGTACTATACAGCATATACTGTAAAGTCATTATATAGTGTGTAGTATACTGTATGTGTCAGTAGTATGTAGTAAGTAGTATCCAGCACATATGTATACAGTATGTATATAATGTATAGTATTCAGTATATTTGTATGCAGTATGTGGCATGTAGTATCTAGCGTATGTGTATGTATGCAGTAAGTAGAAGGCGATGTCATATCCATTATAAACATATGCAGTATGTCATAACCAGTATGTAATATTGAAGTATCTAAAATTTCATATCAAACAAATCCAGTGTCTTGTTTAAAGCCATACTAAGAGGGGCAGAAAGGATTTTTGTTTCCACAGTTTGTGGAACTGGTCCAAAAGTGTGGTTTTAACAGGTTAATGTGTAAACTATCACCACGCTCTAAGCTGATGGTATTATTAGAGAGCTGTCAGTAGTGATATAGGGTTAATGTGAATAGTAGGAAATGGGCTACAACATGTATAAACATGGGAACAGTGCTTCAGGAGGACATTCTAGAGTAATCTTGTGAACATTATGGTGCATTCGGTCAAATGGGCGGCTCTAATGTACACTTTCCACACTGACCTCTGAGGGAAATGAGAAGAAACCCCACAAAGGAAATCTGCCCCCTTCCACATATATAAACACCCGTCTGAGGACACGTACACACAGCTAAGATGAATGTCTAACCAACAAAAAGCCACACTTTATACAGTATATTCTCAACCACTTAAATGTAGAATTGAAGTGCACGTACACATTTCAACACCTGACTGTTCCCAACAATCATAGGTTAGTGGTTACTGTGAACACACACACACACACACACACACACACACACACACACACACACACACAGCACTCTTCCTTTTCTAAACACGGCAGACAATCTGAGTTCTCATTATTCAGCTGCCGTCCAGAAACATAAGGGTTCAATCAGTGACATTTTCTTGTTCCCTAAAATGACCTGTATCTAATCTGTAATATGAAGCTTAGGCATCTCCACACACCTGTCCATCAAATATCTCTAACACATAACTGATCAACTGCAGCAAGGTTGGAAAAATGTTGAATGGTTTTCCAGTTATTCCCAGACAGACAGACACCCAGACAGCTACACCCCCCCTACATCTAGGTATGTTTTATAACCCCATCCAAGGTGCGATTTGTTGGGGTAGTGGGGTGGGGATCAACCCCCGCCCCCTGCTTTTTACATCCCTACTTCTGCTGAATGAATTTCATCCTCAGTGGGACAACCCTGTCAATGATTAAAAACCAATTGAAATAAAAGTGTTTTGTGCCATCTCCACGCTCCCCGTGTCAACAACAGAGTGCCAAAATGGATTTAGTGTCATGAATCCCATCCTCACTGATGAACAGAACGAACGTGTTCACGCTGAACAGTCTTCTCTTCAACGCCATTAATGGTCCAGGCGTGTTAGATGTGCATTCGTTCCATGCTCAAAAGAGCATGAATTATTTGGACATGATGTGAAATCTTAATCCATTAGGCTTGATGTTCCGTTTTACAGTCTGATTGAGTTGGCCCTTCTCCATAAATCCTCTACCATGTTGGCGTGATCGGACAAATCGCACCCTGCCCCCATCATGTGTAGCGGGTTACAGAGTGTCATTCAGTATTCTCTGCGGGCTTTTCTGTCATTTTAATGTGTCTTTAAAGCACTTCAACATGTGCTAAATTGCTGCTTAAAGTGGAACAGTATATGTGTCATTTAAGATAAAGTAACCTTTGATTAGTCCTGCACTGGAGAAATTTACCACGTTACAGCAGAAAAAGCAAGAACAATATTAACAGGGGAAAAAAATCTGTATGTTAAAAATGGTCAGAGATAGTAAAATAGTAAAACAGCAAAATAGTAAAAAGTAGAAGACAAGTGCACTAAGTGAAAGGGAATTTAGACCACAACATCAACACAAGGTAATAAGGTTAAATACACAGAGAAAGCATAAATAGAAGACATGTACAGTCGTATTGACTATTTTACAATAAAGATCCTGGAGTGTAAAATCAAAGGAGGGTGGTCTACTGACTGGACTGACTCTTAAACCATCAAACTGCAGCATGTCAAATAGTCCAGAGGCTTTTGTCTCAATTAATTAACCTCATGTTTAGACCAGGATGTGTCATCCGAGTGTTGGTGTTGTAAAACTCAAATACCAATACAGCCTGTGTGATCATCTACTGTTACTTCTGTCCTGAATGAGACACCATTCAGGGTTCAGAAGGGATTCAATTCATGTGTGTAACTCAAATACAGTGATTAATGTCATCTTCCATAATTAGTGTTTTGATTTTAAGTGTCTTAAATATTGTTTAACCTGTTAAACCCTGGGCCATTGGTTTCTAGTCTGAATCAACGCAAAACAAAACAATGGTTTACCTGATAGCGTAAGTTTCATGAATATAAAATCAAGTTATGATCGGAAAACAGCAAAGGTAAGACAAAATTCACAATCATCCCATCGCAATGCAATCTTTATGTTTGCTCTTCTTTGTCTCGTTCAGTGACTTGTAGAGAAATAATACTTGAACTCTCTGATCTGCTTAGTGTTTTGTTGTTTTATGAAATTATTCATGACATACGGTGGTGTCAGACTGTTAGCTTGCTTTAGATATTTGTCCATTTAAGTGCTTGTTGTTTGGATTCTGCTGTTTTCCAACAGTTGGTTTTGTTGAGGGTTTTAGTTGGCATTCTTGTTACATGGACGTATAACATTTATATTGCTACAAGCATCACGTAACATTACCATGGCAACACAGACAGGTTAACATCAGAGTTACCTTTCTTGCAGTCCTGCGGCGGGTTTCATCCTGAAGGGGGAGGGGCAGGGCTTCAACTCGTTACTGGTTATTGCTGGAGGAGCGCTGGCCGGGGGGGTGTGGTCACTGTTATTGACAAGTGGAACCGGGGTGGGGCTAATGAAAGGACAGGCACAGTGAGTTCAGTTGAATATCACAGTCCATTTATTTGGTCAAAGTGTGAAGATTATCGTTTAGTTAGTTACTTCGGCAGAGGGACAACAGGAGGCGCGAGTCTGCGGCAGGCTATGATGGGCTGCTGCTGGGGAATGGGCGTGGCTAGAGCAGGAGGGAGCTCAGCTTGGACCATGCTTCCTGACGTCACAACCTGGAAATCATAAAGATGTAATAAACAGTCAAGAATGTGTTCTTATGCACTTACCAAAGCAAAAACAGTTAAGGCAGTCAACCTTGGTGCCCTTTGACTTCTGGGCGGAGTCTGGAGGGACACGGGGGCTTGGGTGGAGGTCGGGGTGGGGGGCTTTCAGCTGTCTGTCAGAAACCTGAACCTTCTCTTTTAGTCGGTACAAAACCTGAGGAAGGACGCAGAGAACAGACATCAACAAAGGTCATAACAAAAATGTATTTTACCACAGAATGGTCTGAGGGGATTGACAAAGAATAACATTTGAATATTTGAATGGTAGTAGGATGGATGTCCAGGGGTGGATGTGGTTCAGGGACATCCATATGACAGAGAATCACGTATGAAGAACCATATGAGCCTCTGAAAGGGTGAGTTGGAGTTTTTATTCAGGGAACTGAAGCGCCGAAACCTCTTAAACCTACCAGAGTTCACAACAGCCTGTGTTGTCGTGTCACTGTGGTGTTTTAAGACGTTAGTGCAGATTCATACCAAAAAATAGTGGTTTGAGGCAGTGGTAATCCAAGGCAAAGTCCCGATGGTTCATAATAGAGTGAAAACCACACTTCCGTTTGAGCTGTTTCACGTAAAAAAAAAAAAAACATTGTTTTTTTAACCACCACTGCTGTTTCATCACAACTGGAACATAATTCTGTTTGCAACTCTGTTTACTAGAACTTTAAACATAATATGTCCATTTTTTGTTAGGTGTTTTTAAATGATTTTTAAGTTTAATTATTGTTTTGTTGTATTTTATTGTTAATATTTGATGTATTTTTACTGCATTTATTTAAAAGTGAAATAAATAACATTTGCACATTTTGTGTTGTGCTGATTTTTCATTGTTTGGTGACGTTCACAGACTCAATTTGTATGCCAACAGTAGCTAGTGTTGTACATGGAGATCAGTGCTCTGTCCTTTGCCATGTGGAAGAAGTACAACCCCTGAGTTGCAACTAAACACTGAATATGGCAAGGTTGGACAAAGACACACTTTTGGTGATGTGGCATTTTGTTCTGTAAAAATGCACCAATTTTAATACCATCCCAAAGGCACTGTCACTGCATCCTGCACTCAGCACCACCCAGGACAAGAATGATTTGTTTAAAGAACTTTTTACCCCTATTCCAGAATGATAATGGAGGATGCCAGAGCTCCATACCAGGCTCAGCACGATGAAGGGTGGAGTGGGTCTGGCTATGTGAGACTAGAACAAAAACAATAAATCCCATCTGCAATCTCTAAATGATAATCCATATACAAGTTGTTATCTTAAATAAATGAGACAGTAAGGGAACGTCCTAATTTTAGCATGGTAGTATGTAAACAATTCATACATGTAAATTCATTCAAAAATGTTATATATGTTCTATTGGAATTATAAAGTTTGGTTAAATATTATTTATATTTAAATAAGATACTAAAAAAAAATAATAATAATAATGTGTGGTTAAAGTTGTTCTTTTTATTCCTGCTTACTTGAATTTTGAGTTTCTCCCAAAGTGAAACTTTCACCTGGAATAACAAGTTAAACATAAGGATAAATTATCTGAAAAATTAAACAGGAAAACTTAAGATAAATTTTTCCTATGTCTTGAAGTCAGAGGAGACGCAGAGCATAATACAAACTGGATGATGAGTCTCAGTGTGAATACTATGTACAAGTACTCCCTCTTGTGGATTAAATATTGATTCGTTTGCCTTGCTTTAGAGAAGAGGGGGTTTCCTGTAAAAAGCAGGAACAATGCAGGTACATTTATTCAAATGGTCTTAAAGAAGATATGGAAGCTTTTTAACGTAAATCGTTTAATATAAGGGTTAAAGGTTGTTATTACGTCAGGATTTGGATTCGGTCTTCAGATGAAATGGTTAATGTTAAAGTAAGGGCATTCATTATGTTAATGACTGTCCTCACAATGACAGTAAGACATAAGCCTCTGTGTGTGGGGGTCTGGGCACTGTGACCTTTGACCCTACCAAAAATAGACTAATAGCAGTTGACAGTCCCAGCCAATCAGAACAGCCACGGTGGAAGGTTTAGCCGTGTTACATGATGTCACTGATGTGTGTATGTTCTCCATTTAAGAGAAAGGCTTTATTACCATCAAGCATGTGATGACAATGACGAAGATGGTGAAGAAGAGGACAACGGCATAAAAACCCTCTCTGCTCCACACGTGATCCCTCTGCTGACCCTGCAAAACGTTCTTCTACAGGAGAAAAAAACACAGAAAATAGACAGAATTGACGCTATTCCAATGACAGGTTTGCATGACAGAAGTAAAACAAGTATTTATGTGCATATTAACATGACAGATATGCAGCACTATGGGAGAGAAGACATGCCGACTCCTTTCAGCATCAGGCAGTACTTTTATCTAACAACTGGAATTATCACATCACAAATGCCTCTGACAACCACAGACGTTACAGCTGACATCCATGTCTGTCCAGACTCAAATATGTGTTGAAGACATTGAAAGTAATAAAAGGTTTCAAGTACATTTTTGTCCAAATAGTAGTTGCCATACACAGTTTGATCAATAATGATCTTTCAGCATATTGTAATTCAAGTGGTAAACGAGGACATGAGACTTTGGCATCCATTCTTATTCCTTTCATCCTGTTATTCTATTGGGATGTAGTAAATTCTACACTGTGATACCCCAGATTTGTCTAGCCACAGGCATTTTCAGACAGGTATGAGGGTAAAATAATTGATTGACAGCTGTAAGTTGTACCAATTGTTGAACAGCATTTGTCAGAAGTACCCTGGGCATGTCTGTGTCTCTTCATGGAAGCTTGGAAAAGTAGCTTCACCTTTCTATAAATAGCATGAGATGACACCAGGTCATGTGTATTTACATTTAGGCTATGTTCAGACAGCAGGTCTGAATGCACAATTTGGATTTTTTTGGTGAAATCCAATTTTTTTGTGTGCTCATTCATATTACACGTTAAATACGACTTCTATCAGTTTTGAGTATGAACTGAATGGGACCCTGAAGTGACCGGCATGCGCAAAAGAGGTCCTGATGTAATACATGACCACCCAGTCACGTACTGTTTACAGAAATAAATATGTTTTTCCGGACACTCCTCCACCTGGGACGCAGAATTGTGACGTTTGTCACATTCAATGATGAAGGTCGGATAAATGCGACATGGCCGTTCAGACTGAAATCACATTGCAAAATATCGGATACGTATCAGATTTAGGACCACATATGAAAGTGGCCTGGGTCGGTTTTGAAAAAAATCTGATTTGTGCTGTTCAAACTGTCTTTACCAGACCGGATACAGGTCACATATGGGCGAAAAAATCAGATTTGGACCACATTTTCCTGCAGTCAGAACGTAGCCTTAGTGTTTTCATTTGGACTTAAAGGAAAGAGCTGCAGATTCAGGTTTGATTCTGACCTGAGGACATTTGCTGCATGTCATTCCTCTGTTCTCCACTGTTTCCTCACCCTCATATCTTGTCATATATGGTGCTTACAAGAAGCATGATGCTCTTGTTGCAACACTTTTGCATCGTGACAGTCATCATGGGATTGTTTTATTCAATTTGCACTGATGTGTATTTGCATTTATTCATCTTGCCTGGTGAAGATTTGATGTTAAGGTTTTCAGTGGACCTTTAGTAGGGACATGGTGATCTGTTGAACATATGCACGCTCGATGACAGATACACTCCAGCTCAGATTTGTTACTGTAATATTATTACAGCAGAAGTGTTACATTTCTCATCGGAGGGAGTGGAAGTGATTAAATTTAATGTCATCTATAAAGTAGCTGTGTTCTTCCTCAGGCTGATCGATGGGCCTTTAATAGTCCCATTAAAGTTTTAGCAGCAGCACTCCGCTCTCTAATAATCCTAATCCATCCTCTCTGCCCGTCTCCATGGCGGCTACAGAGCTGCTGTTACCTAGGAGACAGAGAAACCGCCACACGAACAGCTAAACACACAAACCTCAGTCGAGACTTCAGTGATGCCGAAGTGTCCCAGGTGGCGGTGGAGGATTCTGACGTTCAGTGATTGGATGACCTCCTCAGCTGGGCGGGGCTCAGTGACCCCTAGCCTATCAGAGGACACGAAGAACTCGATGCCATTCTTCCTCTCCTGCAAAATTCATGAAGTAGTCAAATTACGTAAACATTCCAATAAATTTAGTGTGAAAGGTAAAGGGAGTGTTTCTTACATTGAGCCGGTTGATGTGTACGTCTACTGCAGGAACGCCCAGAGCTGCTGCGACTCCTTCCCGAAACCAACGAAGAAGACTGACATTCAGCCTCCTCACATCCACAGCCAGATACTGAGATAAAGACAGAAAGTCACAGTCAGACCTTCACAAGTGTCATCCTATTAGGTAGACATACATTATTAATTATTATTATTATTATTATTAAGTTTATCAAGTATCATTGGGGAAAGCCTTCATTTTTTGAACCTGAAGAAGGTATTTGAAAGAATACGTTACAGCAAATATTTTCTTACTGATTTTATATTTTAGTTTGTGTTAAGTTGTTCATGCAGTTCATGTAGATGTAGTTCATGTAGACACTACAGCATAGTGCCGCATGTCTGCCGTATTAACATGTTCATTTTTAAAGTATTATAAAATAAATTACATTTTATCATACTCCACAGCAATAATTTACCAAAAACCCTATCAGTAGGTGAGTTTCCATCCAAATCTATCTATTAATTTCATTAAATCTGCCAAGGCAAAAGTACATTTATGCACATTTCATTCAATACACATAGGTAGAGCAGGGTGATATGACAATATTGCTTTTATTCCAATGTTATGGACGATTTACAATTTTAATCGATTATTTTCTGGTTACATGAACTGAAGACAAAACATGATTCAAAAATGGACTTTATTTAGAAAACCTAAATGCTATATTATGACTGGAGAAACACAGTCACAATTAATATATTACATAAAGAAAATAGGATATATATGAAATTTTTGTTGAGAATGAAAAGTGTTTAGAGGAATAATGTTGGATTTTTGTTTTGATTTTCAAAAAGTAAAACCTTGATTAATCTAATGAATTCGATATATTACCCAGACCTACATATAGGGATTCAACAAACTATTATCATTATTGATTCATCTGAAAGATATTTACTGTATACAATCAAACCTTTAATTAATAACAGAGGTGTCCCTTGGTTTCTGGGGGCTGAGGTAAGGAGTCCCCCCTGCAGAAAATGGGACACTTTTCAATTACAAACACATTATCTCCAGTTTTTCTCCTGGTTTTTCAGGGTGCAGTTATGGTTACATATTTGTGGAAGACTTAGGTCCATGGTTGTGGAATCTGAAGGTCCTTTCACAAGAAATTATCTTTTCAATCAAGAATACAGAATATAGCATGATTCTGGGCCATTTCTTATATCATGTCTGTATATAAAGACTGGAAAATCATCCAAAACATCTAAAAAGCTTAAAACAAACCTTGCTGAAGTGGACTGTGTTCCAAATACGATCAGCTCTGGGTCAGGTCATTTTAGTTTTGATGCTGTACAGTCCACCATTTGTTTTTAGGCCTAAATGTTCCAATGTTTTACAATGAAATGATCATACACTGTATGTGTCCTGTTTTATTGGACTGGTCTGTGTGCTGCTTGTCCATCCCGCAGATCCAAATAATTCTGGTCAGAAACACTAAATACGACGCTCCAGTTTTACCTTTGTATTTTTAGCTTCACACATGGTGAGTGGATGATAAAGGCTGAATCATCAGTAAATGCTGTCCATTCTTACTGTAAGCCTACATGACGCAGGATCGTTTCTACGTCTACTCCAGCTCTGATATTTCATCTCCCTCTCTGCTATGATCCATCTCCACTCTCACTCTCTCTCCCCCTGTTTCCTCATGCATCGTTCCTTCTTGTTTACCGCCTCTGGTTTTCCCAACAGCCTCTCAGCTTTCAGAAAAGGCGATACAGGAGACAGGGAGAAGCCCAGACAGATGGAGACACAAACAGAGTCTGCACATTAGTGGGAAAGACACAAGAGGGGAAAAAAGAGGGAACTCATTTTTGGACCCTACGGGTTTATAAACACACCCACACTTAAATTAATTTAGGATGATGTTGCTTAGATACAAAGACTACAGGGCACCTCCTTCTTTTTCCTCCACTTCTAAAGTTTCATATCTCAGTTCAGTTCAGTTGTTCGTCATCCATCGTACTGAGTTTGCACACAAGGATCGAAAAAGGATGTAGGAATTAACTTTACCTTAAATTTTAATATTCCATGACACAGAAGCATCATATGATCATACTGTGACATTTCTCAGTTCACAAATCAGTTCCATGCAGCCAGGGATGCATAAAGTAAGAAAAACATATAAACAAAATATAACAGGTGCAGACTGACTGAGGTCTGAATAGAGCCGACACATCAAACCGGTGAAATGACAGATGGCTTTTAATGATGCATTTAAGTTCAGTGGGATTTATTTCTCTGAGCCAAGGGGAAAACAACAAGTTTAGAAATCATCCACTGATTCAACAAATACAGCCCAGACGTACAAAAACAACAATAACAGTTGTGCAAAGTACAGAGTTCATCAAAGTTATTAGACTTCTACAATAAATCTTTATTACTTTTCTTTATTTTTCTTATTTTTTTTTTATCCGTGTTTATCTTTAGTTAAATTTTCAGGAACTGACTGCTGCTTTTGGTCTGTCTAAGTGTTAGTTTTAGATTTTCCAGTAATATGGGGAAAGCTTTGACTTATAGAAGAACATGAATGTTTATTAAAGGTCCTATATTGTAGAAATCCAATTTATCCATGGTTTCAGCTAAAAAAATAAATTAGTTTTCACTGTTAGGTTTAATTTAAGTCTTCGTTTTGATCAATATAAATAACAATGACAACACCGGTGTTAATGTCTCAGTATCACACATAAAAAAGAACAAAAATATAATAATAAGGATAAATAATGTATTTACCATAAATACCCCTCATTACAATCTTTCACTGATATAATAATTAGGAACAAAAAGTCCCTACATCTGCTGAAATGATGAAAAGTTTAACTTATGTTCACACTGTGTCTAACATGCATTATCCAAGTTGATTTTCTCTAAGCATGTATTCAGACATATATGAAGTGCAACAGGCTGCTGCCGTCACAGTGGAGCTGCAGGTTTGAGCTAGTGTTGTGAACTAAACACAGCTGACGACAGGACCAACGACAGCACCAACTTGACCACAACGAGGAAAAGTACAGTAAGCTCTACTAAAACATTGTTGTAGTTGTGTTTTTACATTTTAAGGTTTTTTTCCAGTCTTTCTTAGCTAATCATGTTCTGACTCTATTCTACACAGAGATCAAACGGATATCCATGTTTCAGTGCAGAAATAAAATGTTTTCCCAAAATGGTGGTGTTTTCTATTAAATAAGGTTAGAACAAACTGACCTGTGCAGCTCTCCATCTATCAAATGCACCAACTGCTACTCTTACAGCAACAGTGCGTGTGTGTGTGTGTGTGTGGCTGTGTGTGTGTGCGTGTGTGTGTGCGTGTGTGTGTGTGTGTGTGTGTGTGTGTAGGCGGCTGTTCGCTAATGGCTAAAACAACAACATGTTCTGTTGCCACTTAATTCAATATCAGGAACAATAACCACAGCTAGACAGGATCAACACAACCACACACACAGATGATGCTATTACAAATCTGCGTCTGGTTTCAGTTTGTTCTCTAATACGAACTCCTGTTTTTTGTGTTTTATACCTGAAATCAACCAACACACACATCATATCTCTAGCAGTTGTTGACATTTCATCCATTAGTCCTTTTTTTAAGTTTATCAGTAAGTGTTCAGAAAATAGTGACAAATATCCACCATGGGTTCCTAGAAGAGTAACAACTGACTGACAGTTAAAAAATATTTTGATTTAATATCATAAAAAACTAAATATTCACATTTCTACTGGAACTGGACGAAAACAGCAATTTTCTGTTTATTAAAATAGTAATGATGTTCTGCCTCTTAAATTATTAATTTAATGATTTAATCTCAGCTCTACTTTACAATAAATCACCCAATACTGTATATACAATAGGATGACTAAGATAGAAAAGAATTAAAAGTGAACACTGAGCAAGCAAAGGAAACAACCAAAGAACCACGACATCAACAATAAACACCAGCTATGACAACTATAAATCAAAACCACCTTACCAGGTAAACATTGTTGATCGTCCCTGTCTTTTCACTGAATGAACACAGACATGGGCAGAGAGAGAGCGAGAGAGGGAGGGAGAGAGGGAGGGAGAGAGGGAGGGAGACACTGCCTGCCTTTCAGTCAGAGCTCAGGGACTTTTCGCTCCATTTCCTGATCTAGTCATTCTGTGATCTCTGATTGGCTTAGAGGGGGACGGAGTTCAACCTGCCACCTGATTGGCTGTCATTCAGGTAATGCCATTATCCCGCTGTGCTTCCTGTCAGGATCAGGTGCTATTTCTGTCCGACACACACAGACTCACACAGAAAACACAAGGTAATAACCGCTAATTAGCCGATAGCCCTTGGGGCTGTGGAGAGGAGGGGACAATCCAATTTGGACCAATCAGATAACAGAGGAGGGAGGGGGTGAACAGGGTAAAAGGAGGTGGAAAAAATAAATGAAAGGGTCTGAACAGGAGGATGGACAGAAAGAAAGAAAGAAAGAAAGAAAGAAAGAAAGAAAGAAAGAAAGAAAGAAAGAAAGAAAGAAAGAAAGAAAGAACAATCAAATCCAAACTGTACCTTAACACTGATATAGGCTTCTTTTCATATAGAATATACAAGTTTTGTAGTATTTATATCTACCAACCACACTCTTGGGCCCTTGTTTTCCGTGAGGGTCCAATTTACCAACTGGTAATTCAATGTGGACACTGAAGTCCATCCTGCAGCTTTTGTGCACTTACATTGTGATACTGCCGACTACATTCACGGCATCTGTCCTCTTCATGTGATCTTTATTTCAGTCATGTTAGAAACTTCAGACAGTGACAATGTTCTATTAGTATGGATGTAGTCTTAATTAAAGAAGACCTTTAACTAGATGCACTTGATGTAGATGCCTGTAGATATTCACTCAGTAAATCTGTCAAGTGTTGTGGGTGGATTTTTAATAGTTTGGAGCAGGAGAAATTAATTCAATCACCATCCATCCCTGCTCCAATCGTTAAACGTTTTGACACTGACAAAGCTATATATATATATATATATATATATATATATATATGTCTGAAATT
>JAPQRQ010000005.1:11934214-11962027 GCA_037367365.1 Apogon talboti | reverse complement strand
TGTGTGTGTGTGTGTGTGTGTGTGTGTGTGGGAAAAAACAAACAAACAAACTGAAATCATTCTGAAAATTAGGCTTCCTATTAAAGGCATCAGTCATAACACAGGATCTTTTTGGAGCTGGTGGAGTTTGCTCAGTTATAAATGAAAGTGACCCATAAACATAGTTCTGTCCAGATTACAGGAAAACACACAAGTGAGATTAGAAAACACTTGGCCAGACAATAATTGTTTATCAAAGTAGCTTAATCAACAATAAAAATACATGTAAACTGCAGTACCAATGAATATTCTGTACATTTTCCAAAGCAAAGGATACAACCAGTAAAATCTTACTTTAGAAGTCTCATAGAATATGACCAGACCTTTACCAGTTGGTTTTGTAAAGACACCTAAATAATATGAATCATTTTTCCCCATGCTTGCTGTTAAAGGACAGAGCTTCCAATGAGAGGAAGAAGAGGACACAGAGGCTCCACTATTTATTCTTGCCAACTTATTCTTATACAAGTGTGCCTCTGGCTGCAGAACACCCTCTCCTTCCTTCTCATCTTTAGAAGCAGGTCGTCGTCCTCCTCCTCAGCACATTCAGCTGCTCCCAGAGAGACAGACTGGACAGGACATCCCATCTGTCTGTCTCACTGCTGTCACAGCATCTTTGGTCAGGACGGAGGCTTTCATCAGTCTGCAGGCAGGCTGAGAGGAAACCCCTGCGCACTGACTCAACTCAGCCAGCCGTGATGAATATGAGCATCACTGCATAATTCATTCTGAGTCTTTATTTAACCTGTGAGAAAAGAAAAAAAATCTATTGAGTGCAGTCCTTTTTTACCAGTGGCATCCTGCCTCGCACTCAGCTGCAGATGGAGGAGACCCGAAGTCCTGATGTACAAAGACGCTTCGTCCTTTTAATACATATCTGTAAATGATAAGATCCTTTCTGTTTCTAAAGAGTGTGACACACAGTGCATGCTTCTAACAAATGCCACTATCACTGGGAAATATAAAAGGCAACTCTATAGGATGCTTACATTCTGTTTAATGCACCATGTTCTCCAGAATTGGACAAAAGTCCCATCTATAACACACTGCCACCAGATACTTGAATATATGTTAATTTATATTGCATAAAATATGGGGCCCTTTCATGTTGTATGTTGGTTTGAATATTTCTGCTATTTTTATAAGAGATTTTGTAAAAAGTAGAAAGGTAAGCATCCTGCCTTATGGACATTTAGTTTTTGGTCAGGTGTCGGTTATGGTCTCTGGGATTGAATCTGTGGGTATCTATGAGCTGAAATGTCCTGTCTGGTTCTACCTTGTTCTATTTGTTACTGTTGAAAAATAGAAAAGAAATCCATGCATATAAAAGTTGTTTCATACAGAAGTGTTTATAAAAGGTAAATCACAATAAGCTGGAGGAATGTTTACCCCTTGAAAATACATTGAATTTACTTCTGGGGACTTAATGTAACCCTGCATATTGATGCAAAAGAGATAATAAGCTTACAATAACATCATACAAAGTACGTTTGGGTTCATTCCTTAAACATGGTGTGTATGTACTGACTACTTTCATCACCTCTTGAGTATTTTTTCAGATTTCCAATGCACCAGAAATTCCCTCATGTCCACTTGCAGACTACCCTAACTCTATTCATCAGGTTTTTTGGGTCCCGATGACCTTAAAGTGAACATCAGATCAGTCTGGTCAGAATGTGGCCTGATATTACAATTAGATATTGATAACCAGTTCATGGTTCATGGTTCATCAGTTTTCTATTTAATTATTTCATGAAATTCAGAATTAACATGGAAGTAGGAGGTCACAGGAGGTGTCACTGCCTCTGGGTCAGTCATGTTAACATTTACTGCATGTATATCTATATGTTGCACAAGTTAATATGACACTTCTTGCTGGTCCAGACAGGACTTCTGACTCTATCTGACTTGGATCTAATGGAACGTTCCTTTTAACTATAAGTCCATCCTATACAGTTTGAGACATTTCCTGCCTGATCTCCAGTCAGTCTGAGCTGAGCAGACCACAAGTCCGGGCATCTGTTAGAGTCTGATGTTTGTCCTGAAAGAAAATACACTGAAAGGAAGACTGAGGAAAAGACATATCTGACAGCGTGTCTAGCCACACTGTCTGATAGCAGAAAATATGAGCAGATTTTTCTTGGCAGCATGTCAAGAAAGAAGTCTCGTGGAGGAAACAGCCTGAAACAGTATTTTCTAATGTGATGCAGACATGGTCGTTGAGGGATAACTCGTCCAGTCAGTTTCCCAGGTCATGTCTTGGACATTCTTGAAAAGAATCATGTAAAAATGTATATTATATTCATGAGACCTTGAATTTTTAAATGACAGTAAAAACAAATTTAACCTGAAACACAAAATAAAACATTTATTTCAATGATATTTATTGCAACGAGAGCTGGGCAATACGAACAAAAGATTTTGATTGATTGATTTTTTTAAATGATAGAGTGATACGAGATTGATTGGTTCAGGATAAAATGTGGTTATTGCAAAATATTCTAGTTAAACTATATGCTATATAACAAATTCACCATATATTACAAGAACCAAACAGGTTGCATTTAGATTTTTTTGTTGATCTAGAATAATCTTGATTTTGCAATATAGATAATTTTCATGATTTTCAGAGAGCAAAACCTTGATTAATTCAAATAATATAATGCCCTGATTGTGTGTAAAAGTATAATATTTGTCATCATCCCTTTGCAACTTTTGAACAAAGCACCTGAACTCAATGTGTCCCAGGAATTTGATCAGTAAAGTGAATCTGGTCCTGCACAAAAAAGCTCTTAGTGGCAAAATGAAATGACAGTTAGAGATTTTTCATTTGGGTAAGAAAACCATGTTGCTTCATTCATTTGATAACTATAAACATTTAGCAACAGTAAAGACTTCCAATCCAAAAATGATGAAGTCATACAGTGTGACTGCTGCGTTTTCCTGTAAACGATGCCTTTTCACTGTAATGATGTTCAGGCACCACAAAGCTGAATGGGTCAGCACTGATGTGTCTGAGGAGCTGACACAGCCTCCGTCTGTCTCTTTGGCTTCTGTTCTCCCTAGTGACAGCGTCCTGGTTGCTATGAATGATGCTGAGCTGAGCCGCAATCTGATTGGACAGAGAAGCCTGCCCTGGCTTGCCTCAGTGGCAACCGCCAGCCAATCACAGATGGAGATGCAGAGGGCTGACCCAGTAACTCTGGGGGGAAACGCTTTCCGAAAACAAACACACGGTATAATAAATAAATAAATAAATAAAACACATCAGAGAGTATCTGAGAGTAAACAGAGAAAAATGAGTAGATGATGATATGTTGGTAAAATGAAGAATGGTTCCTGCTTTAAACCCTGTAGTCAGCATTTTCACAATCATGTTCAGTTACATTTCAGGTCATTCTATGGAAACAACTATTTTTTCTGTCCCCAGCCTTTACAGAGGCATCACACTTGAAAAAGATTTTAGAGATACAATTTATTTAGACTGAAATCTAAAACAGTATGTTGTTGAAAATATTACCCCTTTAAGTTTTCATCTAGAAGTGTTAGTGCCTGCATCATATACAGAGGTTAAGTGATGTTTGATGTTTTTTTCTACTGTTCACACTGCACTAATGTATACATAACTATCAAATATGTGGTGTGGAATAAGCATCATGACATTTAGAATCAAAGTTGTAGTCCCCAAGTCACTGGTGGTACCATGTATTGAAAATATTAGTGAAATTAAAAGCACACAGACAACATCCCTTGATTTCTTTTTACATATTTCATGAAAATCTATGACAAAAGACACATGATTAAGTCTACTGGCTTTTTTCACTTCTCATTGTCAAATATCCCATGGTTTTAGACAAATCTTGTAGTTGAATTTACCCACTTTACAATAAAACAATTCATTGAATGACATAATTTAATGTGTACTATTACTGACAACGTGGTT
Organism: Apogon talboti; assembly: GCA_037367365.1. Taxonomy (NCBI): domain Eukaryota; kingdom Metazoa; phylum Chordata; class Actinopteri; order Kurtiformes; family Apogonidae; genus Apogon; species Apogon talboti. The sequence continues at coordinate 11,958,045 of JAPQRQ010000005.1, read as the reverse complement.
TGATTAACTGTAGTGGCCACTTTTTTTTTTACTAAAATTGGTATTAATGTTACCTTCCTTATGGTTAAATAAAGAGGATAAGCTGTGTATTCATACAGCAAATGACAATAATATAATGGAGTGCTGTAATTTATGGACATTATGACCCTCTCAAGAAAACATTTGTTGTGTTGACTGTTTATCTGGCAACAGCTAACACTTGTTATCACATTACATATCATTACATTATTTTGTTATAATACTATGTGAAAAAACACTAAAAATTGATTCTGTGTTTTGTAATTTTGTCGATTTCCCTGCTTAATTTGATGAGAGTAAAGTCTTTTAGAAGTCGACAGAACCTTCGGTAAAAGACAGATTGGAATAAATGTGGCTGGGAGTTGGCATTTCACTCACAGGCTTTGGGTTTATTTCACATACAGTAAGTTGAGGCGTTGCAGACAATTATGTCATGGTGTGATAATTACACTCCTGAATAAATGTGTAGTGAAAATGATGTAAGACCCAAACCCCTTCAAATGCTTGTCACTAACCAGCAGAAAAAAAAAAAGATGAATATATTTCATTATTGGCATATACGATAAAACAGAGCACATTTTCACATTTAAGAAGCTCCTTAACAATTCTAAACTACCAGCTACCAAGAGCTCAACTTCTGTGAAAATGTCTGTCTCATATTTCTAAGTAAAAGTCAGTGGTTTCTACTTCTGAATGAATACAGTGAACATCAGCGAACTGTAACTAAAGTCAACCCAGATGTCAACCTAATCTGGCCCCATTTATTGCAACCTTGGTGGTTAAATTTGACCTAAATCCAGTTTTGAGTGTTCACACAGGAAAACCAAAGTCCATTTAGTCAAACTTGCAAAAATGTTTTCCATTGCTCATCAAACTTTGCGTCAATGTAGGTTAAAACGGCAGTCAAAACACAAAAAGCAAATCCGTTTCTGTGGCATCATGTTAGGAGTGAAGACTGAAGCTTCTGAATATTTAGAAGATCCACCCAGACCTGTGTGTTCAACAAAACTAGGAAAACTCATCTCGAAAATACTGACCTGAACCTACTGCAGCACTAACTTATCCATTCAAGATTATTTACATTAAGTAACTAATTAAGTAGGAGTAAAGTGAATTTCTCGGGGATTTAAAGTCTGGGAACAGCATTTTGTCTAGACCTAAACACTGAAGATATTAATGTATTGATCCGTACTGCAAATGATCAATAAGTTGGCTGCCTGTTTGCACACATGACTGTTAAAAATTCCTGTGCAGCCTCATGTAATGTCACATACTAATAGCAGATCTTATTTCTTCTGATTCCATGTCTGCACCTACTGATTCTCTATTAAACATTTTATATTTAAGATAAGATAAGACTTTACTGATCCCATCATGGGGAAATTTCACAGTTAACAGCAGCAACATACAACACACAAGTGCAGAGTAGAAAAAAAAACACAAATGAGCAATGAAATACAAAAGAAAATGAGAAATTTGGTGTTTATATAAATATTTATATAAACAGAAAATTAGAATTAAACATTTAGAACATTTAAAGAGTATTTACATATTTACACTGTAGTTGCACATGCACATGGTGTGATATGAGGGTGGGGTGGGGGGTTTTACTGGGAGCTGTTATATAGTCTGATGGCTGTGGGGAGGAATTACCATTCAACAATATTTAACAATATCAACAATAACGAAAAATTTCAGCAATATTCCTGTCATAAGTTGCCCTTATCTTTAATGATATATTTCCATCTGAATCACCAGATTCCTAGAAATTCCCTGTGATATATTTTGGCATCTGATGCTAATATTTTCCATGCACTACATTAGCTTGAATGGCTCCAACCTACATTTTTTGCTGGATACATATGAATAGACAAGACATGACATCTGCTACTGTAATGGATTTATTCCCATCGCATCTCAGAGGCATCGTTTTGCATATTTTATTGCAATAATAATGCGAGTATGCAAAGGGGAGCTGCATGTGTTTTAAAGCATGATAGATAGGGATGATTGATAGGAAGTCTATCGATCACAAGCTTGGTGTTTCAGTTGAAGAGGGCAGACAAATATGATGCTGTTACCTGTGATCAGCAGCTGAGTCCAGATCAGACACAAGGACAGAAACATGGTGAAAATCCTCCTCTCCTTCGCGTCTGCGGCTCGTCCTTGTTTTCCGCGACTCCAACTCAAATCAGTCTGCTCCTGGAGGTTATTTCTCTGCAGTCTCGTTCAGGAAATACACCCCCGTACATCGATGTGTGAGCTTGTAGCATGAGGGAGGAGACGCCGTCGGTGCTCCGGAGATCCGATCACCGGCCCCCCGCGACGCTGCGTCCCCGCCCTGCAGCGCGCTATTGCGGCCTGGCTGAGGGAGGAAGAGCCGCTGTGCACCACCACCACCACCACCAGCAGCACCAGCAGCAGCAGTAGCTCCGAGCGGACCGGAGGGTTTTTCCCATGTGCGTCTGGAGAGGAAGAGATGTGCGCGCTTCGATGTGGTTCAGGTGGAGGATGATGGGACGAGGGAGGGAGGAGAAGGCGTGGTACAGAGAGGGGAGAGAGAAAGGTTTATTTATTTATTTACTCTGCACTGAACACTGATCACAATGTTAGAAAACTAAAGTTCATTTAGAAGGATACACCTCCACCAAGGACCTGTCAGTGTTAGTGAATTGAGAAAAAAAAATAGACTCCATCCTTTTTTATGAATGTGCTCCAGTCATGGGTTGGTCCTTGGAACATGACCCACCTCCAAGTCTCAGGAAAATCTGCTCAGTTTTTGCACAATATTCCTGAAAGTAGCATTGTCATATCCACAATGATAATATATTTTATTGATTAAATTATTTTAAGTTGTTACTTCTTATGCCGAAATGTAAAGCCTTCAAATTCAAGGCTTCAGTAGGTACTTAAATATATCCTTTATGAAGTCATGTGAGATTGCAGCATTATGCTCAACATTTACAGGTTAGATTCTCTGTGAGTTCATCGTTATCGTTTTATCTGAATAGTTTTGCAAATACTAAGAATTGTCATTAAAGTTAACAACAGCTGTGAGTTCAGACAGATGCACCATAACCTGTTCATTCAGGTCTGTCCTGTTTGTGAGATAACCTTCACCTTTGACCTTTTGCCATCACGAACATTTCAGTTCATTCTTGAATCCAAGTGAACATTTATGCCAAATCGTAAGACATTCCTGTAAAGCCACTTAGGCTTGTTATGACAAAAGGTCAAAGGTGAAGGTTATCTCACAAACGGGACACATTATGACACATCTGTCTGAACTGACGGCTGTTGTCAGCTTTATTGACAATCCTTTGTATTTGTAAAACTGTTCATATAAAATGATAATGATAATGAACTCTATCTGATACAGAGTCCTTGACGTGAACTTTTATCTTGATGCCATAATATCACATGACTTCATAAATGATATATTTAAATTACTACGAAAGCCTTGAATAATAAGGCTAGTCCTGAGACGTCAGATTTTAGGCTTAACAGAAAAAACCCAAAGAGATTCTATTGAGATGCAGTAAAAAGATAAATAGATACAAGAGAGGCAATATCAACACCTTCATATAAATCATCAACCAACACTTGTACTTGACAACTATTCCTTTTAAAAGTTAATGACATAATCTTTGAGACATCTAGTGGTGAATCTGCATATTCCAACACACTGAAGAGCCCCCTCTCTCCTCTATGGTAGCCACAAAAGATTAGAATCAGAATTAGTTTTTCCTGTTTTGTTTTTGTTTGTGTGTTCATTTGTTTTTTCATGGAAACAATAAATCTGGTCCATTATCAAGCATTCATACACATTATTCCATTATACAAATGTAACATGTAGTTATACAAATAACAGTCTTGTTGAGTAATTATTTTTACTGGTGATAAAATCTGTTTTTTTATTAAAGGCAACAACAGTTAGGTTTTTGTCAGAATGTACTTCCTGTCTCCTCAGCCACACTAGGAGGCCACTTGACAGGAAATGACATATTAACAATGGCATGTGAAAAGTATATTTATGGATACTGTCATATCATAACCACATTGGATATGTCCTTCAGACAAGACTTTAGGTGCTGGTTATGTAGCTGATGTCTCACTTGTGCCCCCTGCTGGACAAAATATGTCCTAATGTGTTATCAGTCATTTACAAGTTATGTCATTGGAGTCATGTGGTCTGTTTGTGGGTCTTTTTTATTTAACTAATGATGGAGGAGATGAGCCTCACAACTCATGTGTTAGAGCTTTTTATGATACTTATACCGCTGATTAAATCACTGTGTATGATTCATGCAATACAAGGGTTGACTTATTGTCAGGAGTTGGGCTATAAAACCAGGAGCGGTTTCAAAAGACACGTTTCTATTCCTTTCATGAGTGATCTTTGTGCCATGAACAACAAAATATTTCCACCTGCATAATATATTTTCTTCTTGTATCATCACCCACAGCATAATTAGTAAAACAAACCAACTCAGCGCCACAGATATTTTGTTTTCTTTTTGAAGGTTCACAGTATGAAAGAAAAAAAGAAAGAAAAAGGAAGCAAACAAACAAAGGTGCACTTTTTGTCTCCAGAACCCTTTTCCAGGGATAAAACATGTTGATGATGAGACCATATGCATCCAAAATACAGAGAACATGGGCGACACCTGTTGCTGAAACTTATGAAGTGCATTTCACTCATTCAGTTAACATTTCACTATAATCTGGATCATTTCCCAGGGCCTTGAATACTGCTGTCATTAGACCTCTCCTAAAGAAGAGTAGTCTTGATGCCACAGTACTGAACAACCATCGGCCCATATCAAACCTGCCATTTTTAGGTCAAGTCCTTGTGAACTTTGTTTACCAACAGCTCTTTGACTTTCTACTAAACACCTGCTTTAATGATTTCCAATCAGATTTCAGGCCCCATCACAGCACTGAGACTGCTCTTATCGAGGTGACAAATGACATCCGTCTGAACACTGACACAGGTAAAGTCTCAGTCTTAGTCCTGCTGGATCTGAGTGCTGCGTTTGACATAGTCGACCATGTGATCTTGTTACAGAGGTTAGAGGACTGGGTAGGCATCTCTGGTCCTGCCCTGAAATGGTTCACGTCCTATCTTGAGGACAGGAAGTATTTTGTTCAAATTGGAAACTGTGTGTCAGATCAAATGGCAGTGACCTGTGGGGTCCCACAGGGGTCCATCCTGGGACCCCTTTTGTTTAATCTTTACATGTTGCCCCTCGGCCAGTTAATACGCAGTAATAATGTGTCCCACCACAACTATGCAGATGACACTCAGATTTATATATGGCTGACAGCAGGTAAATATGGGCCTTTGGGCTCACTCTGTCACTGCCTCCAACAGATCACTGTGTGGATGCAAAACAACTTTCTACAGCTAAACTCAGACAATACTGAAGTCATTGTCTTTGGCCCAAAAAAACCAAAAGAAAGGGTCAGAAGTCAGCTTGAATCACTTACATTAAAAGCCAAAAATCAGGTTAGAAATCTAGGGGTAACAATGGACTCAGACCTTAACTTCAACAGCCACATTAAATCAATAACATCATCAGCCTTTTACCATCTCAAAAACATTGCTAGAATCAAAGGCTTACTGGGTAAACTGAACTTGGAGAGACTTATCCATGCATTTATCTCTAGCAGGTTAGACTACTGAAATGGTCTTGTCACTGGACTCTCTAAACAAGCTGTAAGACAGCTACACCCAGAACGCTGCTGCTCAGGTCCTGACTAGAACCAGGAAGTGTGCCCATATCAGTCCTGTGCTCAGGTCTCTGCACTAGCTTCCTGTGGCTCAGAAAATAGACTTTAAAACAGCTCTGCTCCTGTATAAGTCTCTCCATGGTCCAGCACCAAAGTACATCTGTGACATGTTGGTCCCATATGAACCATCTGGGACCCTGAGAACCTCAGGGACAGGTCTTCTGCTGGTGCCCAGAGTCAGGACTACACAGGGTGAAGCTGCGTTTCAGTTCCATGCAGCTAAACTCTGGACCAGTCTTCCTGATGTGAGACAGGCCTCTACTCCAGCAGTGTTTAAGTCCAGGCTGAAAACGGCTCTGTTCAACTGTGCATATAACAACTGAAAGCACTCTAGCTGCACTCTTCTCTTTTACTTTACTTTAACTGATTATTATTTATGCTTTATTGATTGTGCTTTTATTGTAATCATATGTTTTTAACTTGTCTATTTTCCAGTTTTGTAAAGCACTGACAATTGCCATGTGTATGAATTATGCTATACAAATAAATCTGTCTTGTCATTTATGAGTCTATAATCAAACACCTCAGGAAATGAAAGCCTGTGAATCTATTTTGAGCTCACACATTTCCTGTGTTTTCTACAAGTTTCAGACTGTAGTCACAGTGGTATTTCAGCTGTTTGACTCAATGTTAGTCCTAAAGGTCCTTCATAATCATATAATTTTGCTACTTTGACTTGTCTAATGTATGCTGTTTGTCTGTAAATAGGTTAAATATTAGGCCATTTTTCACAATCATACCCCCCTGAAAGCACTTGAATTTCCATATCTTTTTCTTGGTTTGAAAATTAGATTATAATTAAAATTGTAAAAGCAATAGATAAACAAATAAAAATGGCTTTCATGAAAGACTTCAATGAACTGGTGTCATGTCCAAAGTGTACCTCGCCTTCAATCAGCAACACACTTTACCCACTTTATTTCCACTTTATCTGTATCTTTATTTTGCGATATTATACATACCATGTATCATCATGATTTATGGACGGAAAAGGGTAAAAACATTCCAGCTCCAGTTTTCACTATTCTGAATGTTGTTTTGTTTTGTTTTCTTTTTTAATACCATATATCAAGACTGGAGATTTCATGGATTTGGCACTGGGGGGTCACATATAGTTCATCTCCCCACATGCAAACTTCCAACCAAACAAAACTTATCCCAAACATCAGCTATAGCACATTCCCATTCCCACTGATCTGAAATGTTGTCCATGTCAGTTGTTGTAAACACACACACACGTGATATCCTTCTCCAAATTTTCATTTTCCTGCTGCAGGAGTGCTTGCTTTATTTACAGACCATACTATGCATTACAGTCATATTTCAAAACACAATATTGTAAGGCAAAGCCTTGGTGGTGACAGATGATCCATCCAAAGTGGGCCTAGGAACTCTATCTCATGCCAAGTAATAGCTATGGCTCAATTATTGATTGATTGATTTATTGATTGACAATGGCTAATGTTCACCTTTGACCTTATCTAAAGAAGAAAAACAAAAGAAAAATAATAAAACATGAAGGGAAAGAGGTTAATAATGTTTTCTGTGACCATTAAAAGTATATGATGCTTTGTGTAACCTTTTGCAATTTTATCATGCTATGTGTAAGTTTGAAATGTGAAGTGCAGGGAGTTTGTGGTATCTTTTGCTTTCCTGTGCAGGTATATGATTTCAAAGTGGTTTCCTGTGAAAGAAGAACTATCATATAAGGGTCTCGCTTAACTGCATAACCTCGTAACAGTTCTTGGAGTGCAGGTAGCGGCATAGAAAAGTACATAGATTATTTTTAAATATCCTGTGTACGTAAGCATGTTGCCCACCATTTCATTCCACATACGATGAATCTGTATTATCCTTATTAAAGAAATTAACCAATGATGTATACATTAAACATTAAACTGCTCAAGTACCCCACGAAAGTAGGCTGAATAGTAGGCTGTGTTCTTACAATATACACTTTAATTTTAACTAAATATGGAATAAGCATTATGACAAAAATTGGTGCACAAGCACTAGATAGCAAATAGGTTGCAACATAGCACAGTAGGTGTGTAGCTCAGTGGTTAACACACTGTGTTGTGATACGGAAGACTTGGTTTCAAATCCTGACTACAGCTGTCATTTTTTTCTACACATTTTCAAATGGCTGGTGGTAGGTAAATCCACCATTGCGATAAACATCACATTAATATTTATTTTAAGTTTAAGGGCTTTTTTTCTTCCTGGGAGAATTGAACACTGTTAAAGTGTTCTAAAACATTTATTTATGGTCATAATGTGATCAATATTTCAGAAATGTAGAGGTAGAGCATTTAAAACAATGATAATGAAATTCCAATGTTGAATTAAAATTGAGTAAAAACTAATTCTGATGCATTTTTATACACTTTTGATTACAGTATAAACAAAATTGACCCTAAAGATTAAATAGAATATCTATTGCAATTATATTTATTGCCTTATAAAGTCATATTATGTCATTTTTCATTAGCCTACCTTGTAGCCCACCTTCTATTAGTAGTTAAACACCTTAATTCAGTTTGTCCCAATACTTTTGTCCATATAGTGTAAATTACAAAGGCACTGCTGCTGCATCCAGTGTCCAGTTTTGACCTTGTTACAGAGTGATAGTGGATGTGCTCAGATCCATCTCCAGAGTTGGAACAGAAGTCACAAAGTGAAGTGGGACTGGACAGTTAAGTCCACATTTGACTCCTGAATGGAAGATGGTATTTCCCTCCTTCCTCAACCTGTTTTTCGCATTCAGGAAGTTGGCAAGATATTTTACATGGTCAATTAAGTCTAAAGTAAGAAAAAAATCACTTGATATTTACTAGATGAACAGGGCATCATTTCTATCCAGTACTTTAACCTGTTTCATGAGTGTCACCACTAACTGTTAACACTGTGAACACTTGCACTGTTGTATGCATTCATACAAACATCATTTCATAAGGGTTTATAATACAAACACTTTGTAACTTTAGTGTCCTGTCTACCAGATCACTGAGTCAACACATGCCAGGTTTTTTTTTTTCCCGAGGCGACTTCAACTCATTTTCAGGGATGATTCAACCCAGTTGTTCAAGGTTAGCTTCCTGAATAGGCTCATGTTGTTATTCACAAAAACATTCCCTGCATTCCAATATCCATACTACCTCCATCATTTAGGGTGAAGGTTGGTATGTCCCAGTGCATGGTGTGTCAAATGCTATATACGCCAAAAATCCCTGGATGCATTATGCACAATGCAACCCAGTAAGATTATTCTATCTACTGCTACCCACAATCCACTGCAATAAATATATGAAGAGGGTTGAAGGTAAAGGTGCCCACTGTAAAATGGTATATTGGATGGAATCACAGAAGTGTGGAGCTTTGACATGAGTATGCATTCAATATATTTTGGAACTGAAAACCACATCAAATGTCCACAAACAGACAAAACAACATACGTTACATCTATACTGTCATGACTTTTAAAGGGGTAGGAAGTAATATTTGTACATGTTTCTGCACTTACAAGGCGTTGGTGTCGTTCTGGGATCCCGTCGTTTGTAGATCTCACCCCTCCTGAGCTGGAGCTGCACACTGCTGCTGCCCTAAAAGAGCTAAAGAGGTGAACCAGAGAGCTTCAGTGTGACAGTAAAGACTGCCATGGAAAAAATGGACCTCCATATCATCTACATAGAGAAGTCAGTGTACAGTCTGCTAGCATAGATGTAGACAACCAAGACAAGACAGGCTTCCTTCCACATGTCATGGGATTTTCAGTAAAACTAAACGTGAATTTACTCATTATTGTTTTGAAAATATTAAGATAGTTTGAAAGTTTGTCTATTAAAAGTAATATTTCATCCCATAACGTAGCCTACCCAGCCCTTAAACTAAATAGTTTGTCAAAGCTTTTGTCTAATATTCCTTTGTGCAACTCTTCACACGTGATATTATGTTGTCATTTCACTGCTATTTCTTGTATTTATGTGGTTTATGTATTATTCCACACATTCAGATACATACACTATTATTCACTAACTCTGTTTCTACTGTGCTTATTCACATTTACCTTTTATTGATAAACTTTTCCACATCTCCTAAGTCTTAAAACCTGCAGACTCTAATACAAATTCCGTGTAAACACATGATAATGCATGAATCTTACATATTGAACCTTTAATCCATCCATTTCCTGCACAGCTTAGTCCTTGTGAGGGTTACGTCTAAACCTTTAATGTGAAATCAAATTCTAAAATGTACAATATTAACGTGTGAAATTAAAGTATAAACCAACACAAATGTGTATGTAGGTTGAGTCAGATATAAGATTCCTCTTTCCCTGAAAATAATCCAATAACCAATTGTTGCCAGCTTGTTTTAGGATGACCTGTGTCGTCTGCATGTGCACCGCTGCTACTTCAGTGTAAACATGATCCGTATTTATTGTGTCACATAAAGCTTATTTTGCCCCCTTTTCTGGCCTCACCGGCTTACTGTTACCATGAGTCATTCCACCGCAGCCCATCCCCTCTGCTGTGTAGGAACAAAATGAGGGCTGGGTTTCCTCCGGGCAGCGATAGTAATTTGACTCTGGAACCAGATTAAACATCATTCCTCTGTTTTTTTCACCTCCTTTGTCACTTCTCTCTCTTCGTCTTCTCTTTCAGTTCTTCTTTTTACTTTCTGTGTTTGTTCAGTGAGGTATTTATGAGCAGCACCTTGTAAAAACATGACACAACATAATAAACATGTTATAATCAAATGTCTTTATCAATTTGCATTTGTTCTAAAGGTGCAGTGAAACACACCCTGACACAGTAAACAGGCAAATCTGGCCAAGCAAGAAACACAGGGAGCTGCACTACAAGCACACATGACTTAGATTTGTGGCAGAGTAGCTGTGATAAACCTCATCCTCTTGAAGACGTCTATAAAAGATCCGTGCAAGTTGTTTTCAGTCTTGTAAAAAGTCCATCAGAGAAGAGCAGAGATTTTCAAAGACTTACTAAATTATTGTGGATCGTGTTGGCACATGCATCAAAACCACAGACAGTACAAAAAACACACAAAAAAAACAACTCTTCTCTGTTTTCTCTTTAGCGTCTATGTTGTTTGACACTATCAGCCTTTCACATTCATGTTTACATGTTTCACATTCAGGAAGCTATTGACATTTCTGTGAGCACAAGGTGTGATTTGGATCAAAATAAAGTTGACCTGACAGAGTTTTCAGTCCCTCATTGGTTCCTCTCAGCTTTGTATTCAAAACAATAGTCCCCTTATCTCTAAACGGGTTCAGAAGCCTGAGTAATTTGTGGAGGAATGACGCTGGATGACAACTGATGCAGAGATTGTTGTGCTTCACCACTGTGCACAGACTTCATGGAGGATTCAGAAGATACAGGGCCTGTCAAAAGTTTGGAAACACCCAGACTTCTATCAGTTTTAAGAGGCAAGTGCATGTTCCTATTGTTTATATACAAGAAACTAGGTAATACAAAGCATGATCATTGATTTTGACCAGTTAAATATACAAATGTTCAGATATTGGTACAAAAACACCCAAAGTTTATTTTAATCGAAAAGTCATTCCTTAGCACCTTAAACAGTTTTACACCTGCTTGCATCTACACAGTTAGTTTGTCCAAATATTCACTTGAAATACTTGTCTATGCTTCTTGTAAAAAAAAAAAAGTGTTCTTGACAGGATATTTCTTTTTGGCCTTCCTGTTCAGTTCATCCCAGAGTAGTTGAGTAACATGGTCCGTGACTGATGACACTCCAGTGACTGTTTTCTCAATAAATATCCCTCATCATCATGTTGTGGGTGAAGATGGTGTTGAATTATAAAAGGCTGCCATGCCGTATTTACTGACCTGTATCAATACTGAACTATTTAACCGTTTGTCATTGTTTATCAGTCAGTTTATCAGTTTATCATCAGTGCACTGTGGGGTATTTGACCTCCATGACTTAGCATGTTCTCCAAAACTGTAGAATACCACATACAACAGCTACATGTATTTAATCCAAACTCTGCTGCTATTGCCTAAGGTGACATTTTGATGAATACTAACCATTATGCACCAATATACAGACAATTACATACACTGTACCCCATAAAGTTGGAATATAACATTTGTACATCTTCTCATGAAATTATTGTGACAATGTGGTTCATTCTTGATAGATAAAGTAACTGTGATGGTATGTAATCACTGAACCAGGTCACAGATGATTACTGATGTGTATAAATAGGAATAAAAAGAGGAATGTGTCTGAAAATAAAATTATTACATCGTTACTTGCACACTGTGTCTTTTATTTTAAAGATTATAAATCTTCATTACCTAGTTTGTTAAATACAGGGTGTCTCAAATAAATTGCAAAATGAAGTGGGGTTTACATTTTGTTGCCCTCCTCTATGCAGAAGTAACTCAAAGACCCTTTGTTTTCTTTCCTTTTTTCTTTAGAATGCATGTTGCTATATCGCTTACTTTGCAGGCTTCTTGAAATAAATAAAAACTGTAGGTTCCTTTTTGTGAGACATTATGTATTAACACAGAAGCATGGAGGAGTCCAACAAATGATAAAAGACCATGTATTCCAAACTTTTGAAAGCTGTTGACATGTAACTCCATATTTAGAACATGAGCAAGAAGAAGAATTCATTTTATCTCACAAGGTCTCATTCTCCACGATAACAGATTTTACACAAGGCAAGTTTATTCATACTAAGCAAGCATTTCATACACAGAGGCAATTCTCTATGTTTTACACACACACACACACACACACAAATATATATATATATATATATATATAGAGAGAGAGAGAGAGAGAGAGAGAGAGAGAGAGAGAGAGCAGCATACATAAAATTACTGTAGAAAAGAATAAAATTATTTTTTAAAATCTATATTAAAATGTTTAAATGTCCTCCAAAATTTCATAGCAGTGACAATTGATTGAGACTCATATTGCAGTTTCATATATGGATGTATGCAAAGAATAATGTTTTCAATCTGGATATAAAAGCATCTACATTTAGGACAAATCTAATCTTTACTGTGGTCTGGTCCAGTTGCCTTCTGTACAATGGCTAAATGCTGCTTCTGCATGTTTAGTCTGAACTCTGGGCTGGTTTTGCTGACCTGAGTCCATAGATCTAAGAGTTCTACTCTTAAGCCTGGTTCCTCCTGGTACTGGAAGCAGCTGCAGCTCTGTCTGTGTTGCCATGGTAATGCTACATAACTCTTGTAACAGTATACCCATGCTACACACCCATGTAACCTAAAGAAAGTCAACTAAAAGCACAATAAAACCAACACAGTGCAAACAACAAGCACATAGACAACAAGCTTAAATGGGCAAATATCAAAAACAACCTAACAGTCCAAGACCAGCGTATGTCATGAATAACTTTATAAAACAGACCAATGCAACATACTTTTTAGCACTAACACTAAGCAGATCCAACAGTACAAGTGTTATTTTTCTAACACTAAAACTTAATGAAGGAGCCAAAAAAGTGCAAAAATAAAGGTTATTTTGAAGTGATGATTGCAAATTTTGTCTTAAATTTACTGTTTTCTGATTATAACTTGGTTTTATATGAATGAAACTTCTGCTATTGGCTAATCCATTGTTTTCTATTACATTGAAATTGATCGTGACTACAAACCAATATCCTAGGGTTTAACAGGGTAAACATATCACTAATGTACTCTGGGCCTAAACCGTCCAGTGATTCTGTAAACTAGTTGTACCACTTTAAAATCTATTCTGCTGAAACTGATTGGAAACCACTGTGAAGATTTTAGAACTGTGATCTGTTCTCTTAGTTATGGTTAAAACAAGGAGGGAAATTGTGTACAGCTAACAGAATCACAGGGCAGTCAACATCAGAACCAACAGTAATATAAAAAATAATAAATGAATGATATAAATATCACATTGAATTGTTTAAAACCCAACTGCAGTGTGGACACAGGGATTCTTCTGTGTTTGTCCTTGAAAATCTGCAACCAGATGGAGGCACCACAAACTCCCTATGGAGCGGATGGCTCAGGTTGGCCAAGACTGACTGACCCGTCTTCAAAGATCTCACCATGTAAAGGTGTAAAGGATCATACAATCATACCCCGCTACTTTACAACACATTTTACAATGCTTTGCAGTCATTCCTATTTCAAAAAGACAGTGGTGAGCACTGATTCAGTAACATAAGAATAAAGCACTTTCATAAAGGTCTGGTTGATATTCTGTTTATGTTGGTAGGAAATGTATTGATCGCTGTTAATGTTTAATCAATATTTTAATTGGGTGTGGAATTCATTCATAATGCCTAAAACAGAAAGTCAGAAATGTGCATGAAGTTTCGCACATGAGCACAAATCCTGCTGAAAAGCACGTTAGCCGCTTATACTTAACACACACATTTACTGAGGTTACCTAAAACAGGATCTTACAGGTATAAATAAGATGAGAATAAAAATGTGGAAACAATAAGGAATTTGCCCATCATTATCTAACGCCTTAGTTTAGTTTTCCTTTACTGGTACAAAAAGGACATACGTGTTCTAAGGGCCAATCCCAGTTCACCCCTTGGCCCTCCCCCTACGCCTCCATTTTGCACATTCACAGGTCGGGGTGTCCCAATTCTTGGTGAGTCAGAGGGGAAGGGCTAAGGGGGAGGGCTGTTTGGCCCTCGAAACAGAGATTTTTCAGGACCACACTACAAACAGAGGGGTATGAGAAATTTCCCATAATTCTGTTTGAATCATCAGCAAGATGGAGTTAACCACAGCTAAGAAGTGCAGCAGTGTGATGAAAGAAACACACAAATCTAAGTATTTTCTCCATAAATAACTTCTAATCATTTGATCGTCCGTTTAATGCCGTTTCAATGTATTATAGACCGCATTTCTGAGGTTTCCGCTATGCCGCAAAAAGATGCACAGAGCTCATGCAACAGAGACGGTTACAGCTGACTGCTGATGACTTAACAGGGCTCAAAGGGTTGTCCTATTTCATAGGGGAATATTTCAACCCCTACCTCTTGAAACAGAGGTGCAATGGGTAGTGCCAAGTCCAAGGGCCAAGGGGTAGGGGTAAGGAGGAGGGCCAAGGGGTGAATTGGGATTGGGCCTAAGTCACTGTACAATTACTAGCCCCTTTTACACAGCACTTTTCATTTGTGGGAATATTTCGCCTTTATTTCCGGAATGACGTCTGTGTAAATGAAATGGTGGATCATTTGGTCCCACCTCTGTCATGTCTCTGTAACGCCTCTGGAGGTAGTAACAGAGCTGTGGTAAAGGTGGAGTCATGATTCTGGAATGCTATGTAAAAGGAACACCTCTCGTTCTGCAACCAAGGTGTGATGTTTGGATCACATATTGCATGTATGACCCCCACCCTGGGGGGGATTTAAAAATGAGCGTGGGCCGTGTACAGTAGACAAACATATCAACATGACCAGAAAGATGTTGAACTGAGGAGACACCGAGATCCGCGAGCTGTTGTCACTTTGGGCAGAGGACCCTATCCATGGTAACATTTGTGGAATGGTGTGGTTGTTTTGAGAGCCAACACCGCTATGCTCAGAGTATTCCAATGCGGAAGTTACACAGCACACTACATGCTGTACTGTGTCACTGCCCCTGCGATTCCAGAACGCAGGTCCAGCCTGTCTCACATTTGTTTCTCCTTTGGCTTGGTTGTGTAAATCGGTCAATGGTGGAAAAAAGGTGGGATCACCATTTCACCTTTTTTCTGAAATCTCTGTGTAAAAGTGGCTTTTGTCAATTAATCACTTTAACTCACAGTTTAATCTGTATATAATTTTTACGAGTAGAACAATATCTTATCTTACATTAATGCATAAAAAATCACCAGAATACAGAAAATAACATTTTAGCTGTCCAAGGCGTTCTGAAGCACCCCTAGGCTTTGTGTTAATGCTTCCAGTGTTCAAATAAAACCTGTCACTGTCTGTAACAGAAACACACATGATCATTGTTTACATTTGCAGAAGTGCTGCTATGTACAATATGGAATTATTGAGCTACTTTCCTTTTTCCTACAAATCCTTTTTCCAGGGATTTCAGTTGGTTAAGTGAAGTAAGGCATGTTTATTTCCCGGATATTGGGTGTTTTAAGAAGTCATGTGGGGACACAGTACCCTGGCTTTCACACACACACAAGTACATACACACATTGGAATTTTCCATTTGTCTTCCCGGAATACAGTTTAGTCCTCCCTCCCCTCCACTCCTCACATTTGGCGTATTAAATACCGGATGTCTATATATGGGACATCTCTCCTCCCTCTCCTCCTACTCTTCAGCCTGTGTTGCTGATATTTACTGGAAGCCCCGCCCTCCCCCGGCGGCGCCTCCCCGTCCCCTAAAATCAGCGCACCCGGTGTGTATATTTATTTGCTTCAGTGGGATCATTGCCGAACTGAGCGAACATTCACTTGACGTCTAGTGTGTTTTTGTGATATTTAAGAGTGTAAACATGGCGCAGATCAACACCTGCCTCAAAAGGACCTTCACCATCTTCAACATCCTGTTTGCGGTGAGTAAACATTGGTGTCCTCAGCTCTGAGGTCTGCACACATTCACTATGGGAATTAAAAGTGCGTAGTGCACTGGACAGAACAGTGTCACAGGCCTGTCTGGAGATTTGGATATGATATGATATATTAAAGACCTTGTATTCCTTAAATGCGCATAACAGTTAAGAAAAGAGCATAATATAATAAATCAAACTATTTTCATGTTATTGATGTTAAACTTTATTGAAGAGTAAAACACGCACTGAAAAGCCAAATAAGCGAGGTAAAGTTACAAATATGCATTAAATCAAGACCTTCTAAGTTTATTGACCTTTCATCTGTGCGCATGTTTGTCAGTATCAAATTTTTGCACAGTCATCTTCAACGCAGACAATGTTAAACCTAAGTCTTCTGACCTTTTATGACCCTCTTGTGCACATTTCCCGATTCCAAACCATGAAAACCTACTGATTTAATTACTTTCAGGTGATTGTGTGTGTGTGTGTGTGTGTGTGTGTGTGTGTGTGTGTGTGTGAGAATGACTGAAGGTGTGGCCCAAGTTGATTAATACTTGGTAATTAGGCATGCAGAATTCTTAGGCAGCTCAGGGAAGGTGTTTTACTAAAGAAAACAGATTTACACCTAAGAATCAAATTCACAGGTACCACCAAGGATTAGGGTCTGTAGGGAAAAATATATGACTTTGGTGATGATATGCTGCAAACCATGCAAAGCCTAAAAATATAACACTGCAGGCATTGATTAATATTCTTACAAGAGATTTTAGTTTCCTGATAAAGTTGATGAGAAAGGTTCAGGCCATCTTTTACATTTTAATAAGTTTTTAATGATAACAGTATTGGTTTGTTTTATTTTTTACACTGATATACAAGACAAACAGGATTTTATTCTATTTTTTTTTATCCAAAACAAATCTAATGCAAAGAACGAATGTTTATTAGTGCCTTGTGAAGCAAACATTGTTTTATAGTGATACAATAGGTTAATTATTTTTGTAAATAAAAAACGGGCTAATTGGCTTTGTTATGGGGTCCCTATCAGTCAAGGGCCCTCAGAATCGTCACCACTTTCATCCCTCTTACAGTGCCCCTGTTCAAAATATGTAAAATGTCTTTAGAAATGATGCAGCACTCATAAAATGGCTGAACTGTTGAAGCAGACAATCAAATGGAGGGTTGACGAGGTGGGGGGGGCTTAATAAGCATGGACACCGGGCCAAGGTTTAATGGAAAGACTAAATGTAAATGAGGGTTTTATTGCTGTCATTAAGGATGAATGTTCTGGACACATGCCGGACTGAGTATCAACCCGAAGAGGCTGTGGTCTTCGTTCAGGACAATGCCCCTTCACATGTGTCCAAACAGTCCACTGCTTTGCGTGCCAACAAAGGCATCAAATGTGACCACTTAATGATCCACTGAAATCCGGTCAAGAACTTGTCTGCTTTCCTCAAACATGACATTTACAGCAGTGGAAGACGGACACCAAGGAGCAGCTGTTGGGAGGCTGTGTTTACTGCTTCAGCAGAGGTGGACTCTGAACAGATCCAGACACAGTAACTGAAGACTGTCTGTTTCTTAGAAAGCAGAAATGTTCTGACGTTTTCTATTAAACAAGGAAAAAAAAAACAGGGAAAGAACATTTCTTGAAATCTTGCATAATTGTGGACATTTCTGTTTTCCCGACACAGACAAAAGCCACTTCTCCTTTGTTGCTTATTTGACCCTTAATAACATTTTGCATTGACTGAGTTCATTGTATTTTTATTAATAATACAACTAATACAGAGAAATGCCTAATTACTATGCACACAGTGTAAACCAAGTTTTCAGCTACAGTCTTTTTTTTTTTTAAGCTTGTTTCAAAGTTCTTTGACACACTATCAGTGTTTGTCAATGTCAAATTTGTGCAGAGTCATCTTCAGGGCAGCAATCTTTGACCATTATGAAACTAGATTAAACTTTAATGTTTGGTTGTTTTGTTCTTGATTTAACTAGTTCTCTAACTCTTGCAGCCTAGTTTTGGTATATTTTTGTACATATTCTTTGTTTTCACTAGGAAAACAAGTAGATGGTTCGCTACTTTTTTGAGCATACAGTCTGCCTTTGCTTTTATTCACTTTTAATTATTATGATAATGTTCTAGAGGTGCTTGATTTTGGCTTCAACTATGACTAGACTAACGAATGGATCATTTAGTCAATACTACAGTAGGGAAGGCTCTAACACCTTTACATAGATTGACTTACTAAACTTGATTGTAAAAGAAGAAAGCTGCAAATAACTGAAGGGTTAACAGGTCAGCAAAATAATCAGTGATTTTCTCTTCATTGTCGCACAGTTTAAGTCTGCTCTGGGTTAAAGTTTTGTAGTTGCTGCTCTGGTTTCTGTTTGGGGTTTTAAGAGCTGCTTTCCAGTCCGTTTTGAGCAAAACAACAATTAAATGTAATAGAAAGCAGCTGTTTATTTTCCCTGTGTGCACACATTGAAGCCCAGAGAAATGACTTCACTCTGTCCTGAATGAACTGGTTCAGTCTTTGATCGTCCCTGGGCTCATTGTTACCTGCCCATCCTTTTAATGGGTGTGTTCGTCTTTACATGAGCTGCAATTAAAAGCTGAGTTTTACAGCTTCGTGAGAATTCACCGCCTCATTTGAGCCACATGTGTGATCAAGTCACAGAACTAAGCATGGGGTTATGGAGGCTGTATTTTCGTTACTATGGGAGAGCTGCATTATGCAAAAACTGTTGCACATATTTACATGAAATGTGGAGGAAGAGTAGGGCGTGAGCCAAGGACGAACACATTAAATGTTGGAGCAGCCTCAGCGGCTGGAATGTGTTTGTGCTTTTCTTGCATTGTTTTATAGGATGTTGGATTGAATTGAGGCCTTGGCAGAAGTATGGGCTGTAGGAATGTCTTTTTTTCTGTGCATAGTTCATGTCAGGACTGCAGTTAACGGTTTCATTTTTTTGTTTTTTTTGTTTTACTCTTAAACCAAGTAATGGTGTCATTCATAAGGCTGTCACATATGAAAAGCTCCAACCAATAGCTTCTAAATATATATTTAAATCTATTAAATCACTTATTGCTACAGTTCAAAGTAGAATATTTTTAACATCATGTAATATTTATACACAAATTAAGCATTTTTATTAAAGTATCCCTTAAGTCCTGGACATTTCCCCTTTGTGAGGAACGTGTCCTGTGTGTTTTTAACTTTCTATGAGTCTCATATGAACTATGGTTTTTGTTTCAGATTGTCGGTGGCCTTATCATTTTGCTTGCTCTACTGGCTCAGGTCTACACCAACGTTCATGGAGGAGAAGATGTAAGACCAATCACTTACCATCACTGTAACTGAACTTAAAAAGCAGAATCTGAAACTGTCCAAACACTAACTCATTGATTGTTTCCCTTGCATTCAGATGGTGAATCGGACCGTCGGCCTCATTCTCCTCTATGTTGTGGGCATCATCACCATGGTGATCGCCATCCTCGGAGCCTACGGAGCCCACAAAGAGAGCAAAGGGGCTCTGATAGCAGTGAGTACAAAGAGACATATAAACTCTTCTCTGTTGATATTCATTATAAAGCTACTTTTCCTGAAATAAGCCACATGATTATTTCCAGATCTGTATCATCTATGAATGTTTCTTTTTCCACTTTTTTTGCTCCCTTTACACTCCCTCCCTTCTCTTCTTTCCTTTTTGAGAATATCTGTAGCACTCCATTTAGTTCTGAGTAAACAAGCATGTTTGAACCTTAATGACACCCATTGATAAGTTATAGTGGTTAAGAGGATGTTCCAGTCGTCCTCAGCAGACTGACTGTCTCTGTTTGTCTGCAGTTCCTCGTCTGTATGGTCATTGGAAGTCTGATGATGCTTCGAGCTGGAGTCACCAACGCCATTGCCCGACCCAATGTAAGGACACTGAGTGATCTGCTACTAAGGTTATATGTATAATGCAGTTACTTACTGGTACAGAAGTGCTTTGTAAAAGATCATTACACACCCCTGAATGTATGTGCACATGCTCCAATAACAGAATTACACATGGCCATATGAGCTCAAAGTTACATAGCCGCCTTCCAGATGCATCACACAGTATTTATTTAACATTTACTAAAGAATCATTGTAAGCACTAGTTGCAGCTTTACTCTAGGATCCAGAAAATATTAAACTATTAACCATTAAACTTAGTATTACAATTAGAAGTTGCAGTGATTCTCCTAAATTCTTGCAAATCAATTGATAAACATTAACAAACACAAATTACAATTATCATCTCTTACCTGCTATAATCCAATTTGTAATTTATAAGTATATTATTCTATATTCCATAAATGAAAGCCAAAATTACATACAGTATAGCATTACTAATAATTCCAAGTTGAATGAACTAACAACATAACATTTCTTAATGATGACCTCATGAAGGTTTAATGATATTACGTCATCCTTTGTGAATGTGTGTATAGTGAAAGTCACCGTTGGTCTTCTACTGAATCATACAGAATTGTCAGTAAACCAATTACCAAGGGTCTTTTCATCAGACTTGACGTGATCTAATGCGGAACCAGCAGATGGCAGGCTTTAGTAATGATTAACTCGTGCTTTCAGGGTGTGTGTATGCAAGTGGCAGGTCCATGTGCTTATCCTCAGCATAAAAATGAAAAGGGACAACATGCTTATGAATAATAGACTGAAGAGCAAAAATCTAAAGAATAAAGAAAGTAAACATCAAACAAAACATCTATTTAAAAATTTATATTCTATGATTTTTACATGCTGGTTGTGACATTAAAGTGTAAGAATCACTGTAAGGGTTAGTTTGAGCTATTTATTACTGTCTGACAGTATATTTAAACATCTCCAAAGTAATGAAAGCATATATGAAATGTAACTTCATGCAAATGTGTAAATAAATCACAACTACCTCATAACTTGAGTAAATGTCAGCTGTGTTTGTAGAGGAGGTACTGAATGCTCTCTCTGTTTTTAAGCTGGAAAATGTGTTGGATGAGAAGTTCCATCACCTTATACCTCTGGACCAACAAAGCGAGGACGTAAAGGAAGTGATAGACACCATGCAGACCAAGGTAAGACAAGTCCACACACACACAACAGTTTAAGGAGGGAAGTGAACTCCTAACAACACCAGGGAGCAGTAGTATACCAGAAAATGGCCTGCAAATTTCAGAATGGCCTTTGGTCTGGTCAGTCATTGTATTTTTACTGTAAATGTGTATTATCACATATCTCCTTGCAACAAAAATGCTCTAGATAAGGCTGTAGCAACACTGACTTGTATTTTACCTCTATATTTATCACTTCATTTGTTTGAAACTGAATGTTGTTTGTTCACAGTTGTCATGATAAATGTCGCTTTATACAAATTTTCAGCTATCATTACATTATCTGCTGTCTTCATTGTTGCACATACAAGAAGTTAGAATTGGCCTGAGTACAGCTCGTCTACTTCCTGTTTATTGTACATTGAACTGAGTTAGGTGGCCCACTACATACTGTATCTCTGCAGTACAACACACTGATATAACTGTGAGGATAAAGATAATGTTGGGTTCATTTTCAATTATGTTGAAATATTAATAATGACCCCTCATTGGAAAGCAGATTCAGGCTTTTTGCAGATTATTTACATTTTTTAAAATGCTGCAAACCACCTAGGAAAGTGATTTATTTTGGTAAAATGTTTACATCAGGTTACATTTTCATACACAAAGTTTTGTTTAATGACCCTGAAAATAACATAAGCCTACAGATGAAAACCTGTTTCTCAGACCAGTTTGCACTCCCAGCATTCCTCACAGGGCGGCTGGGTGTGTCCCTGGCACTCTGATTGGCTGCCTGCCACGATGCAGCATAGATGGGAGGAAGTAGATTTCTTTTATCACCAGCAGTATTTACAGCAGCAGACTGCAGACGTTTATTCCCTTATCCTGCACAGGTTTATGTTTTTGTCACTTCCACATTTACAGTTCCAGTTAAATGTAAAGATTATAACAAGAGGAACTGATGCTTGTGGCCTATCTGTTTGTCCTGACATCTTCTCCTTTTTGTCCTCACTCCTTTAATTTTTCAGTAGACTTTACCATAGTCAAAATGAAACTGACCGCTGACCTGGTTAAACTATCTGAGACTTTCTCATTCCGTCTGTACTTTCTGTTGACTGTCAGATAAAACAGTTCACAGGTTATGTAGCATACCCCTCCATACTCTGCGGCTCTTAAAGAAGCTGAGATTAAAAAAAAAACAAATGAGAAGAACAAATGACAACAACAACTGAAAACCACAGCCATGCTGAGTGACCTATTTTGTTTTTAACTCACACATCAACCATGAAACTGGTGGAAACAAAAGCCCACATCCTGCAGCCTCCTTCAGGATGTGACTTTATAAGGTTTCCGCTCAATGCAACAGGATGGATTTGGCATTTGAACTGAATAAACGGATTTTGGTCCTGGTAGGGATCACTGCGGTTCTCCAGACAGGTCTCAAAATTACCAAGAAGTGTTGAGCTGTTTTTATTCTGGCTCTTATAGCCTCTGTATTTTACCTCTCAGGTATATGAATTTATCACCATCGTCCACTCCTCATATGCAAAGGCTCAGTCTGTCTGTTGAATGCATAGGCCTACTCTTTGTGCCGTTTCTTGTAAGGCATTCACTTTTCCTGCAAGTCTTGAGGCTGGTGTGCAACCAGAGGAAATTCCAGATCGTCTAATTTACCCTGCACTGTCCACTGGATGCCTTTTCCTGAGCGGGCATACGATCCTCTTGTTACCCAATCAAGCACTACTAAAAAAAGGAGAAGTGATAACAGACATCATGGCCTTACACCTGTTGTGACCATGAGCTCTTCTGATAGCTTTCAATCATGGATGATTTGACAAGAGAATCATTCCATAATATCCACCGGTCGTCCATAGTGTTGCAATATGTTCCAGATTGATTTCCTGTCGACACTGAATGCTTTTGCAGAATCAACAAAACATACATAGAGTGGTGATTGGCGTTCTGACGTCTGTTCTACAGTAATTCTGAGTGTGGCAATCCTGTCCATGCATGATCGCCCTTTTCTGAAACCAGCCTCTTCATCTCTGGCTTCTTTCATTCTCTCCAGTATGATGTGGGTGAGGATTTTGCTGGGTATGGAGAGTTGGGTGATTCCCTTCTGTGTGTTGCACTTGAATCAGTCTCCACTCTTAGGCAGTGTCACGAGCAGCCCCTTCTTCCAGTGTGATGGTATCTCTTTTGTGGTACATTTTAACCCAAGTTAACAATTTTTGGATTTTTGTAACGATTTTCAGAACATTTGCATAAAATGGGAATACAAATCCGTTGGAACTTCCAAAACTCCTTTATATCAAGTAAGAAAAGAAATACAGGCTGTCCTCAAATGAGGACACTGGGTTG
>JAPQRQ010000005.1:11919674-11934146 GCA_037367365.1 Apogon talboti | reverse complement strand
CCAATCCTTGTCATTATTTTCATCGTTTTTTATGCTGTCCTCAAATGAGGACAGTGGGTTAAAATGGGTTAAGTTCAGCAGAGTATGTAGTTGTTCATTTATGATTTTTCCACCTTCATTAAGGGCTTCTGCTGAGATAGTTTCCTTCTGCCACCATTATTTACACTTTTCAAGGCCTCGCAGATCTTTTGTTTAGTGATCTCTGCTGTATTGATGCTTAGAACATCTGGTGGGAATTGGGGAGGATGCTGTGGTGACGGCCCATTAAACACCTCCTGAAAATGTTCTTTAATCTTGTTCTGGAGACGCAGTCTTCTGAACACTTTAAAGGCAGCAAAAGACAGAAGTGGACGATAACTGTTGAGGCCCTATGCTCCACACAGATGAACAAGGATTTACTCACTACCTTATGTCATCTCAAATATGGTGCTTTCAGTGGGTGAGAAGACTTTAGAGTTTACCAGAGATCAGTGGTTTATTGAATGAATCAGCAACTATTTTTACCATATGTGGAGTTTTTCAGACATACTGACTGGTTTCTTTGCAGGTCCCCTCTGTTGTAGAAGTAGTAAAGTAATAGTGTAAAGGGAAGATTACTGTTGAGTAATCAAAAGTCAAATATAGTATGTCACAGTGCAGGGTTTTTTCCTGTAACTCAGAAAAGGGATGTAGAGGCTATATTTGTTTCCTGCCACTTGCTTCCTGATAAGCTGATGAGAGACTGAACTAAATGACAGAAAAATCAGTGGTCAGAGATTATAACCATAACTCTGTGGTATTGTTTTATCAGTGTTGCTGGAGTCTGTAGATACTTACCCCGAGTAAAACTTGAGGATAATTCGCTTGAAGTGCAGAGCTGTGCTGGATCCTAAAGCTTCTCAAAACTAAACTTCATTGTGCGTTTGCCTCTAATTGACCTAGCACTACTGTTTGTGCTGCAAGTGTTGGCAGTAAAAATGTCAGATCATCTACTCTGCAAGTGTAAACTCTGTGGAAGTAAGCTTGTCTGCATGGACGTATTAAAAGGTCATACTGTACCCTATGTATTTAGTAATAGAACATTAGTGCATCTCACTTGTACATTTTAAAGGTGCCGCAAATAAGCACTTTTACTAACTTTCCCAGAGGCCTATATCAATGATATCAGCCTGCACACTGATTTTAATGAACATAGATTTCACAGGTTGAGTTTTCACAGCATGCCTCAGTCCCTCTATTCTGCTTTTTAGCCACCACTCGCTTAGAAATAGTCTGTGAACATCAACAAACCAGGACATGTGCATATGTCCTGGTAAAAAATTTTATATATATTTATTTATTTATTTTTTTCCCAATCAGTAAGATTATGGAAGAACATTTGCTATGTCTAGCTTGTATTCACTTCTACATGTGTCACAGTCCTCTGTTTATATCACAAGGCCAATGATCCTCCTGTGTGTTTCTTCTTCTTTTTTAGCTGCACTGCTGTGGTCTTTACAGCTACAAGGACTGGGAGAGCAACATCCCTGACTCCTGTCTGTGTATTGAGGAAGAGGAGGAGGAGGGGACATGCCAGGTCATCAACCACAAAGTCAGTATCAATGCATATCATGTACATCATAAATGTATATCTATGTTTATAATGTTACTGATGGGTTTTCTTCTTACTTCTCATCCAGCATCACCAGCTGCAGAAGTCTGTCTACAGTAAGGTCAGTAAAACAGTGTTTAACTTAATTTAATTAGAGAATTTATTTCTGAGAGTTACAAAATAAAATATAGAAGAAAATGATGCTGTCATATTAAAAACAATGAAACATGCCATTTCTTTTTCTCCCTCTCCAGCCCTGCTTCCCCATCTTGCTTCACTACGTTACACTGTTCGTTGATATCATGATTGGCATCGCCTTCACTCTGGCTCCCCTGGCAGTGAGTATTTAGACGCCTTTTTAGCATTGAACGCTTTAAAAAAATAAGCCCGGCCCCACCCAAGCTTCATAAACACTGGATCCTACGTTGACCGCATTGGCAATAATTAAGAGGATGTTGCATTGCGCCGGTTTTACTTCAGTTTTCCCACCATTTCAACAAACGAGCCCAGTTCCTTCACATGTAGCACAGACATTATTGACGATGTCAGCAAACGATTGCAACACAAAACAGCCTCTAACTTTATAGAAGTACACAAGCGAATCCTCTATAGTGAATTTTTATCTTTGAATTTTACTCTTTATAAAGTCCTATACACATAACTCTTTAGGACGTCATATTAACTGGATTTTCTGTGTTTTTCTGCAGCTGCTGGGCATGGCTCTGTCCTCCATCATGATCCACCAGCTGCGTTACCCCAACAGACCCACCGTGCTGGCAGTGCCCGCCGTCTTCACCCCACAGCCTCCAAAGTACCAGGAGCTGCACAATCCTCCTGCATACTAAGTCTGCTGCAGGCATGATGAACGCCCCTCTTTTTCTTCTGTCAAGGGTTAAACCTGACGTACAGCTTCGGGAAACGGAGTGGTTTTTGGTGTATCTATGTTTTTCTTTGAAATGGAGGCAATATTCTGGATTAACTTTGAGAATCACCTGTGAGATCTGCAGTGTTTGACAATGTCGGACTGTTTTCTCATTCATGTTTTTCTCTGAGCGCACCTTAACGAGGCTATTGACGTTTCCATAGTAACAATGCATGACTCTGATAATTGTAAAACTGTTCTGATGAACCAGATGATGAGCTCATTGTTTCAGGTCTCTCATAGCATCTTTAAGGAATGAAAAGTTAAGGCATACATCATGCAGAATGGCCCCTATGACTGTTAGAATATGTTACTGAAAATGATTGATTAGCATTGATATGCAAGCAACACTTTCACTGCAGTTTGATGTAGAGCTGCTGTCTCTTTAGTTCATAACTATAATAAAGCACTAAATTTCTAAACTGAACATGTAAAGTGTGTCAAATTTTAAAATATGCAAAGAAAATAAATATCAGATGAATAACAAAATTAGCTTTAAGGTAAAAATGCTATTAAATGTTACATGTATGGCAACATAGGTTTGTACATTAATAAATATATTCATTTGTTGTAAAACCAGGGGTGAACTAGTGGAAATGTCTATTTTATTTGTAATTTCCAAATCATAAGTTATTCAATTTGCCAGTAAACTACTCCTATTTACCAGATAAATAAACAAACTACTTGTGTAGAAAACAATGGTCCCTTTTTGTCAAAAGGAGCTTAAAGGCCTAAATGTTTTGTGCAGGAATTACACTGAATGAATACTGAAACAAAAGTTGTTGTACTATAGAACTGTGTATGAAAGGAAAGGAATTGCACTATAATAAAAGCAATTATTTACGCTCTCTGCTTTTTATAGCCCTGACTGGAGGCATTATTTTTGGGGGGGGGTTGTGTGTTCATCCAGTATCTAAGGATCATCTTAAATTGTCAAATTTCTTCTTGGATGACACCCTTTGTTTAACCAGTTAAATCTCAATCAGAATAACATCTCCTTTTTAATAAAGACCTGGTTGAGAAAGTGTCACAATCACTGCTCCAAAAATTATTACAAGTAAAAACACAACAAGCAGTAGTTTATGTACTGATGCAATAAAACACCATGGACAAGAACAGTTGAGCTAATCTCAGATCTGTCTGTATGGTATTCCATGAAGAAGGTGATTTTATTGTCACTCCGGCCATCATAATTTGTAGGGTATTGATTTCAGTGCTTACACATTTACTGACAGTAAATTGTACATGAAATCTGTGGACATGTAAAGATGCTGACTACCATGTGCAGCTCTTTACCATGGCCTGCTGCCTGAAAGAATGTATCACGTGACTGGCAGGAACAAGAAGTATCTGCTGTCCAGATGCAAATCTACACCATTGAGTTAATCAGGTTCTTTGAGATGCTGCCAAGCAGTACACCGGTAAGAGAAACGAAGAACTGTTTCACTGTATCCACCTCTCAGTGGGACTCTCATGTTGTAGTGCAAAATGAATAAAGGAATATAGATGACTTTACAGGCTCCACTGGAGACTCCGCTCCACACTGGCTGAATAAATTCTATTAATTAAAAACACTAAGCAGTGCTGTGAACATCAGTAGATGCACAATACAACTGCTGAATTATGCAGTGTTTTAACAAGCTTTACACTTCCCAGTGGCCCACAGTGAACAGGCCTCCTCCATTAATCCCACAAAGTATATTCATGTTTAGCCCAGGCACCAGCGCTCCACATCCACAATGATACAAGATACCACATATCTACTGCCTACCTAAGGACATGTGCTGAACCTTTAAACTGCTGGTTTAACAGCTCCTCACCCCTACTTGACCCTTGGGTGTCTCAGGGTCCCAACAGCCATGGGAGATGGAGCATAAGGGATCATAATGTGCATAACAGCATGTACATCTGATGGAAAAATACAACATGAACACCGACTATTCCTGTGTATGTGCCTTATTTTTATAATGTCTCCTTGTTGTTGAAACATGATCTACCCCAAGAAGCGCTCTTCTCTTACAGAGAATTGTTTCTGTAAGACGAAGCCTTAACATTAGCGTTACACACACACACACATGCAAATATTGTTATAATTACTGTTAGGTGTGACAATTTCTTACTCTGTATAATTAACTACACTCCTTTGAGATAGTCAGCCAACTGCTGCAACTGCTGTATGTACTTGATGTAGAGGAAAAATGGAAAATCATCAGTTCTATGCACAAGTATACATCTAAACTGTAGTCATTATTCAGTACACATCACACAGCGACTATTAACTATATACTATACTCAACTTCACTACAGTTTTGTAGGAGCCATTGACCAACTCCATCTCCTGTTGAACCTCACTTGAACCCTTAAACATTATGAATTAACTGATTTTTGTAATAACAATGCTTAGTCTGTACTGAGATGCATAGCTTGGCCGACGCACTGGGCCTGCACCATCTGTTGAACATGAGCTGTCAATTAATATTGAAGACTGCATTGCGCCTGCACCATCTGTTGAACATGTATGGTCATATGTTTTAATATATCATAGACTCTTTGTTCCTTAATAGAAGTGTGCCTTTACTGGGAAAGAACCCTAATTAATCACTGAATGTAACTATTGATTCTTTGTTTCTGTGCATATAAAACCCTGATGATGACGTTCTCAGCATCGATTCCCCTGCAGTCGCTGACTGTCATTTTGCTGGTTTCGGTTCTTCTGCACAGAAGTAAAATAAATATACAAAGACAACCTACTCTTTGTTGGTCTCTCTTATTCGGTCAAATTTCTACGACACTTGGCAAGTAAAGGCAAATTTATTTGTATAGTACAATTCATACACAGGGCAATTGACAGTGCTTTACAAGAATGGAAAAGAGACAATTTAATACACACAATTACAATTAAAACATAATCAATAAAACATAAATAATAATCTATTAAAATAAAGTAAAAGAGAAGAGTGCAGATAGAACATTTTCAGTTGTTATATGCACAGCTGAACAGAGCTGTTTTCCTTGCACATAAATGCTTTTGATACGAGAATCCAGCGCCTCTGTCTTTTGTCTCAGAGAACTTTTCTATCAACATCACAGCATAAACAGCTCAGTAATGAAGTATTAGAAACAAATGGTAGTCACTGAAACTAAGGTTACAAAACATGGCAAATCATGGTTACAAAACACATACTGATATATATCCAGCACAAAAGAGGACAGCAGCCACAACATTGAGGGGAAGACAGCATCTCCAGATGAGCCCAGGGTCTACCTACGTTCGCTCCATCCCTAAAGTAATCCAAATCTGATCTCTACACTCATGTGCAACTCAGCCCTAATCATAATGTATCTGATCTTCAATCCTGATCTTCTATGTGTGGTCGTAAACCAAGTCTAGATCCAGTATTGTTAATGTGACCTCAGTCTAAACAGTGGGATTAGAATTTACATGATTTTTATGCCACTCTAGATTAATATTCATCACAACATAATCACAGGCTATGAAATAGTTCAAATTAGCTCAAGCTTAAGCATGTACAGCTGTAAAATGTAAAACAGACACAAATGCAGCAGTAAAATGAATCCAAAACATCTTATATGACAGTAAAACTTTGACAGGGACCTTTTTATGGTGCACTGAATATACATATCACATATTTAAACTTATAAGTTAGGTTTTATGTTATATTCACTGTGTGGTATTAAAATAATGTGAAATCCCAAACAAAACAAAATCTGATCTGGTCAATAAATCAGAATTGAGCATTAAGGGTAGCAGTGTGAACATGGTCTGTTTTAGGTGACCTAGTCAACTGTACCATGAGCTAGATAAACTAGATACAACTCAATAAAAACAGGTGTGTACCGTATTTTTCATCCAATGCCTCAGGAATGTAGTTCACCTCCTTAATAGCAACAGCTATCGCGCCATGTTGTTTTCTAAAACCTGACTGATGTTGTGTCTAAATGTTTTTAAATTGTTCACTAACAAATTGGTCCACTGTTTTAAAAAAGACACATAATTCAGAAAGCAGGGTAGTGTTTAGTGACTGTTGGAAGCACTTTTGTAAAGGCTTCAGGGTTAAACTTGTCCAGACCTGCAGGTTATATACCTCTGCAACGTGGAGAATCATAGAATTATTTGGGTCGTGAGGAATGAACACTCTCAGCTGCTTTATTTATGTGTATTTATTTATTATGTATGTTCTCTAACGAATCTACACAGAACATGATGGACTAAAATGTTGATTAAAGTAGATAATGACGGTTTTATTTTTTTGGAAAGCCCATTTACAGTGCTGATAGCTGTAGAACAATAGAACTGATGCAGGTTTTCTGGTGAGAGACACTGATGACTTCAGCCTTTTACAGGAATCAGTATTTTCTGGCCTTAGTCCCAGCCAGCATCTGTTTGATTTGGAAAACTGAGGGGAAAACCAAGGACTGCACAGCAGCATGAAAGTATTTCCCTGTAAGATGTATATCATTAATGATGGACATGTGATGATGTCTAACTCCAGTCAGTGATCCAGAAGATATGAAACAAAACTAGCACAGATGTTCATCTGCAATAATACCCATATCTGAATATAAAAAAAACTGTATTTCTCTGAGTATTATTATTATATCAAACAGAGAAAACTGAAGAAAAAGTGACTTTTTCAGCAAAATCTATATTTAATTGAACATAAACCAAGTGTGTCCATCCACTGTCATTGATCCAACTCCATGGATTTTACTGGTCAATCAGTGTTGTAGAAGATGACAGTGTTTCCATGGTAACTACAGAGCCTCTGAACATCCAAGTGGGTCATATCTGATGACTATAAAAAGATGACAAACTGTATTTTACACCAATTATTTACATGTATATAATTGTGAATGTTTAATACCTGTTAGTGGATCAACAGGGATTAAACAGTTTAGATCAGTAAATGATTTTGGTTGCCATTGGATGTTTGGGTCTTTATGGGTTAAGGTGACTTGGGTTACTTAGATGAGATGAGATGAGATGAGATGAGATGAGATGAGATGAGATGAGATGAGATGAGATGAGATGAGAAGAACTTTTTTGATGATCTAAAAGTTTAAAAGAATATAACGATGCAAACAACACTAAGAAAAGTAATTAGTTCGTTGTTTTCTAAAAAGTCATAGTAGTGGGTAATTTCATCCCATCTGACATAGAAGCACAAGTAGACTGAAGGTTGAACAGATTAGACACTGACATCCCAAAATATGTAGTATGTAAAGAATTGAAAGACCACCTACAGTATACCAAAATTATGAGATAAATTCCTAATCTACAAGATTATTAGGCAATGATCAAAGGTCAAATGTCAAAGGTTACTTAAAACTTCAGTTTAACTTATCATAACAGACAGACATTATACTATTCTGCAAATACATATTTTTTCAACTCTATTTTTTATCTCAGCAGTAAAAGGGCAGACTGTGTCCATCTGTCACATTTGGTCAGATACTGAATAATGCTAATCTTCACTGCTCTGCTTCAAACAGTGTTGATGGTAAACGCTCTTAGAAAAGGTACGTTAAAACTGACAAAAACAGACTCTTACACATCAGTGAGTGAGTTTTGGGACAACGTTTGCTCACCGACTATATCAGGAAGGTGAACATATTTTCTGTTAACCTTACTGACAGTCTGTGTCGGCTGCACAGATTGTGTTGAAACATACATAAACCCTACACATAAATGTTTGAATCATATGACTAACTTCATGACAGTCATTCATTCACTCATTGTCTGTTTCCACTTCAGTGTCTGCAGTGTTGTAGGGTGACGGTGGAGCCTGTCCTAGCTGACATCAGGTGAACTCTGGACAGGTCGGCAGTTCATCACAAGGGTGGCAGACAACCATTCACACACTTACATTCACACCTCGGGGGAACACGTGTAAGATTATCTGTGCTGAGTGTTGAAGATGCCTGTTTTAGAAGTTGCAGGTTCTTTACAGCTATACCATCCACTGTCATGACTACATACAGGCTGTGTTTTTCTCTCTATGAACTTATTCACTTTTACAGCAGACACAACAATAGAACAAGTACAACACATCAGACTCTGGACTGCACTCATAATACCTTTAATAACATGCATACACTGCATATATCTGGAATTAGGTTCATTAGAAATAAATTACATTTTTTGAAGTCTTAACCACACAGTTGTTGGAAATAAATGTTGAACCACTGTGACAAAGAAGAAAAGTCAACATTTATCATACATATGGCATGTTAAGCCATTAGAGTTTTCTTCCAAATGTGAAGTAAACATTTTGCAAAAGACACATATTGTCAGTCATATCATAAATGTTTGCTTACAGCTTTTGTAAAGAAATAAAAAATAGTGTGTGAATCAAACTCAAAGATTTATTGTTGCAAGGAGGAGGAAAAAAGTTGTGAATCATACAGCAATGATTAATATGTGAAATCTCCAAGGACTGCCTTCTCAGGGCTCAGTCTTATACTTGTAAAATGAAAGTAAGGTCTTTCTGTAAGATAGTTCTGTCTTCCATTTTCAGAACAGTGTCACCTTGGACTGCAGCATATCTTTAGAGATCACATATTTTGTAAGAATTACAAATAACTTAGTGATGACATGAGGACAAAGCTTATTTTGTCTAAATGAACATGTGTCTGAAGCCTTGTACTATATAATTACTATAACTTCTACATCATGAGAATAACATATGAATCATGAGGATAACATATATTTCCCTAACAACCCATAATAAAGAGCGCTATAGAAAATTCAAATTAATAAAATAATAATGTACTTTGACTTACATTTTCTTGTAAACAGTATGGACACTACATATTTTATGTTGTATGTGTTGAGACTATATCATAGAGAATACACAGAAAATCTACTTATATAATCAGAATGCAATAAGATATAACCATGACTCCTATGTTTCGCTGTTTTTCTCTGAGTTGTGTGACGTACAAATATAAGAGCATTTAAAAATCCAAAAGGTAATCATTCTCTTGCCTTTTGCAAATGAACATAAGGTTCACAGAGGGTGTTGCTTTCACTTTTAGGAGTGTGGGAATAAAATAGATAAGGGAAGAGCAGAAGGTTTCTTTGTTAGAGTAGACATGAAGATAAGGGTTTGCGAGGCCTGATGCCCAAGGACAGGTAGTGATAATGAAGTGGTCAGCTGTGGCGTGAGTTTTCCATGGAGATAATTGGCCTAAGTCAAAGGCAGGAAGACAAACCCCCATTAAGGAGGATAAAGGAAGGGAGAGCGAGGAGACTGGGGCTTCTTGAGGAGTCAGCTAAGAAATACATGCCCGCTGCGCCAACATTTTTCTGTCTGTTGGCTACGGAAACTTATTCTCTGTATCCTTAAGAGGCCACAGGTCTGTGTGAGATTGATTATTGTTCATTGATTATTACTTATTAAATGATTGATTCATTTTATTCTCAGATCCTGTTTCAAGTCTGTTTTATGGTCAAGGTACCAACCAATCTGACGGATTCAAAATTGGAGTCAGATTTGTGAGAAAAATCCCAACATATGTGGTAGCTTTTTTAATATTGTTTGTTTTATAGTCAGTAAAGTACTTTATAAATAAAAGCTGAGTTGAGTTTTTTCATTTGCATGTCTATACTGTTCCATATTTTTCTTCATTTGTAAATGAATGAAAACAACCCAGATGCTCTCAGTAATTCGTAAGATATAAAAAATTTCTGATTCTGCAGTATAAAAGTAATACAAGTACAATTAACTAAGGAAGGTGAAGTTGAAGGGGGTGAAATGTAACAGACACTTCGTGACATGTCTCGTGACTTGTTAAGAAAAAGTAAAACTGTCCTTTCCTGACATGTCTGGACACATCTGTTTCCCTTCTGTTTAATAATAATTTTCCAGTTTACATTCCAGGAACATGGCCTCTCTCTCCTCCCTTTACGCAGCTACGCATCCACCGGCCGGATGTCCATATATGGGGGAGTCCAACGTAACTTTGCGTCTCTACCCAAATTGTAATCGTTTCCGGGAAGCCCCGCCCCCAGTTTATAAATATCCCTCTCTCGCTGAGCTTTCGCGTTGGTACGGTGAGACTTGTTGGGAAGTGTCACGAAAAACTTTCAATTTGTTATTTTTTGGGATATTTTAAACTGTAAACATGGCGCACATCAACACCTGCCTCAAACGGATCTTCACAGTCTTCAACATTATGTTCGCGGTGAGTTAATGCTGACTTTTCTCATCCCAGAGTCAGTTGGAGACAAAGTGCGTAGTGGACGACACAGAGTGTATTGAATGACGATAAAAGCTAAAAACAAAAACTACATATTCATATATACAGTCTTATGTATATGTATAAGTATAAGTATAAGGTAGCCCGTAGTTTTGCCGTTTACATAAGAAGTAAGTACACAGTATTGAAACAGACACACACACTTTCACCTTCAGAATGTTCCAGGGGGTTTTATCCTTTTCTCTGTCCACATGAAACCTTATGGCTTCTACAATAATATTCTTTTTTTAATTGCATGACCACACATACGCATTTCTCGGTGTTTGTAACAATATATGTACAACCGGAAAATACAGTAAATGTTTAAACGGTATTAAAAACAAAAATCCATGTCAGAAAAAAATAGAAGCTACAGTATATGGGATCATGAATCCCTTTACTGAGTCCAAATCACACTAAAGCCAATTTTACCTGAAGAAGCTGTTTAGTTCTGTTTTGTGTGTTTGGACACTTTGCACTATTTCTTGTTAGAAATAAAGGCACACGGCCATTAAGACACCAACAAAGCAGTAGGTTGCCTAAGACTGTTGACGTTGGGTTGAAGCTTTGGAGTTTTGTTTTTAAGAGGTATTTTATGGCCTGAAACTTATCTGAGAGCAGCTCTTAGTTTGTCTATCCCTTTGATAAATGTAAACTCAGAGCTGACTTCATTCTGCCCTGAAACCAGTTCAGTCTGATCCTTATCTGAGATTTGATCAGGTCCAGCTCTTTGTCTTGGAAACCTGTTTTGGAATTTACCTCAGTCTTAAGTTTCAAGTCACCTATCTATCTATCTATCTATCTATCTATCTATCTATCTATCTATCTATCTATCTATCTAGAACAACAGCGTCTCAGAAAAGTATGAAAAAATGGGAATACAGTAATCACTTAATACATCTCTAACAAACCTGTTGGAAGCATAAATTCAGGTTACTGTAGCAGTTAATGCTCACAGTCCAAGCAAGTCAAATTATGTGGCTTGAATCAGGAAACGGACTCTATTCATTCCTCTTCTTCATCTTTAGTCCGTACATTTCACAGAGGCAGTAAATGGTTCCCAGACAACTTGTTTTCCCTTTCGGTGTTATGTTTTCTCACGGAAATGCTGTTAACATTTTTCAAATCTGCTTTTTGTCTTTTTAGTCTTTGTTAACAACCCTGCGATCAACATTTGGGCATGAAGTAAATGCATATCAGTCAGAATTTGAGTATTTGTGATCACTGGGATATGGTTCAATAATAAAGTAAACCAGATCCAGTGGAATAGATTAGATAGATTAGATGAGACTGTTTTGATCCCACAACAGGGAAATTCACAGGTCAAGGCAGCAGCAGAATAAAGTGCAAGAAAAAAATGTAGAATGTTATAATGATCTTTTCTATTACTTGTCTAATCTCCCTAGAGGATTTTGTTTTACTACATTCACAGTGAAATTATGTCTCCTTCAACTCGATGCATGTCATACAGATATTTGCAATATTGCTACCATACTGTTTTAGTTTAGCTGGCGTAAGAAGTTCACATTAGCCGTTTATACTATGATGGCCCTAGTTGAGGAGCAGTCTGATTCCTGTCTATCTTTTTCATCACTTTTTCATCTGTCTTTTTTTAGTATCAAACAGTTCAGAGTTTGTGTAAAACTCAAGAAAATTATTACATCAGAAAAGCTGCAGCCAACCGGTTTCTGCGTATGTTTTTCAGCCTGTTAATTCACTTGTAGATTTAGCTCTAAATGGAAAAATCCTTGGATATTTACTTTAGTGAGGCAGGTGCTTTGGTTGCTTTTGTTGTTATAGTTGCAGTTGCTTCCTGTGGATCTTTTGTAAACTGTGTTTTCTGTTTCAGATTCTTGGAATCCTGATCATTGTTCTGGCTGGTCTGGCTCAACTGTACACCCAAAACGAAAGTGATGTAAGAACAAACACTGAGTCCACTGTGTGATTAAACACACAAGCAACTGAAGGAAGTATCTTAAAAAGAACAAAATGCCAACTCACTGCTTGTTTTTCTTATATTCAGTTGGAAAATCGAACCCAAGGTCTCATTGCGTTGTACACTGTGGGCATCCTCACCACAGTGATCGCCATCATGGGGGCCTACGGGGCCCACAAAGAGAGCAAAGGGACTCTGGTGTCGGTGAGTACAAAGAGCACCCATCATGTGACACACAGGACTGTACAGGATTAAGACATTTGTGAGTTTTCCTGAATCATGATGAATTTGTACATATTGGTCAACTCTCATTTGGATTATACAGTGAGGAGAAAGTTTCTTTCTCTTCAACATTATTTTCTCCTCATTTGTAAATAAAACCCAAACGTCAGTACTTTATCATTTACTTAATGAGGTTTTTTATGTTGTGTAATCATCTCATCTGCTTTTTTTAATGACAATGTTAAAAGACAATGTGAAGTTATGGTTAATAGTTTTGTTGTAATCAGGAAAGTGTTGTTTAGGAACTGGGATTGTGCTTTTTTTTTTTTTTAACGATGCCCAGTTCTATTTATGATTAAAAGTCTGTGACATTGTGTGCCTCTTTCTAAACTCTTTGTTAAAAAATCTTAACCCTAACCACTAATGTTCCCGTCTCCGGTCTATGTTTATCTGCAGTTCCTCGTCTGTATGGTCATTGGAGGTCTGTTGATGCTCCGAACTGGAATCAACGTTGCCCTGGCCCGCCCCGAGGTAACAATGCCGATGCTTTACTGTGGCTTTTCTATCATGTGTCACAAAATTATTTAAGATGAAAACTTTCCAGACGAAGCTGCCACAGAAAGGTGGGCTTAAAAAGATATTTGTAAATTGTGTGAATTCAGGCACCATGAGAAAATAGTAGAGAACTGACTAGTGCAGGTTGTCCTTCATAATAAGTGTCTTGTTATAAAAGTACTCAGATTTGTTTCTTATTTTTAAGAAAGAGGGGAAACTGTAATGCACCTGCCATTAGTAACCATGGCAGAGAATTTGTTCAGTTTAGCCTTTATTAAATGTGGTTGCAGCACAATAGGCCTGACAAACATCAACATGAAATGCAATGCCTTCATGATTGCACAGAAGAAATATAGACAGCGGTGGCCAAAATTATTACAACACTTGGCATATTTAATTTTTTTTAACTGACTATTAAAATACCTATAAAACATTTGAAATATGTACAAAGTCATCATTATGTTCTTTAAACCATAGAATAGAGCTATCATAAGGAGATTTAGGTAATTTTCCTCACAAAAAACAAGCTATTTCACACACACAGAATGCGCCAGGCCATTCCTCATTTCATAAATATTGAAGTTAAAAGTGGATAAAAACAGGACTCACTTCATCTGATATTTGTTGCACTCAGAGCAACCATCTGCATGTTTCATGATTTAGAAGCAAAAAAAAGGTCAATATTTTCAAGTCTGATTATACTAGAGGTAATGGAGAAAGAAAACATAAAGAGTCTAAGTTTTCTCAGACAGTACAAATGCTGCTGTCCCTTTTTTCACAACACTTTAATAATTAGAATATATAATAATTCAGTATTGGTTTATATGACGTAATTTCCGAAGTAAGTATAGATGCCAAATGTAATAGACGTAGAAATAATGATAATAATAATAATAATAATACAAAATAAAACATTTTATTCATGGTTATCTTATTTTATTTAGGGTTATCTTTCAAAAATTTCAATGACGAGTCCTATTTAAAAATGGCATTAAGAAACAAATT
>JAPQRQ010000005.1:11903276-11916576 GCA_037367365.1 Apogon talboti | reverse complement strand
TATAAAAAATACAATACAATGAGCACACAGCAATGACTTAAAAGAAAAGAATGTGGAGACATACTGGCCTGCACTTTACAAACAGTGAAGTTAACACTATAAATATGCCAATTGTAAGGCTAGAAAGGGAGAGGAAAAGTAACAATAATAATAAGAAAATAGATTAATAAATAAACAGCAGAGTAAAATTAAAGCTGAATGCCATTTTGACGATTGAGGAGAGTCAGTGTGTAAATTAATTACATTAAACTCAAACCTGTATGGTAAATGTACTTAGTTACTGTATATTACTAGTGGAGATGCTGATGTCTGCGTGTGTTTAGGTGGAGAATGTGTTGGAAATGGCGCTCCGTCAGCATGTGCCTCTGGACAACCAACCAGACAAACTGAAGGACATGGTTGAGATGCTGCAGTACTCGGTAAGACCAACACACACAAACACTTACACTGACCTCCAGCCCACTGAGCCAAACAATGGCTCAATGGGGTTTATTAAATGTGTCTTTTATTTTATTCATTTAACTGTTCTGATAAAATGTGTCCTCTTGAAGTCTACTTAATTGTTTGCATTACCAAGTGCATCATGAACTATTGTTTTCACAAGGGGTTGAACTAGTGAAAACATTTTCTAGTTTATTAGTATCAGAGACTAGTTTGTGCTGCCAGCATGCATCACAGGTGTGTGTGGTTTGAGCGATGGAAATGATGCAGAGCAGACAGGCAGATGTAGATTATTTTATTGTAAGCAGAAAAGAACTGTTTATACCCTTATCAAGTGGTCACGGGACACTGGTCTTCCTCCTCAGTCACTTCTGCATTCAGACCTTCCATTAAAACTATGTAAATATTTGAGTGAGAAGAGGAACTGGACACTGTCAGCTGTCAGTTCCTGTCTTTTTGACTCCACTCTTTCATTATGATCCAGATTAGATGTCACAGATGACGCAGTAAAAGTTTTTTAAAACAATTCAGAAGAAAAGTAACGGCGGCATTTTCAGACTCTAAACTGAAAATCACCGCAGTGACCTATTTGGTTTTTAATTCCACATCAGTAGTAACACAGGAAGAAACACCCACATCCTGCATTCCACTCTGAAACTTGTTGTGTGCATTCTCTAGATGTCTGTAAGGGTATGTTGGCATTTATCTTCTTCTGTGGTGCTGTCTGTTGGTTAGTCCACTGAGAAAAACTGTGTTTGAGAATTTCAGAGGTTATTTCCCCAAAATTCAAAGAAGGCACTTGTTGACTTTGACATTCAGACTAAATTACACCTCCACATGTCTCAGTCTCTAACCTCAGATGAAGTCCAATGGCTGATGGAGCTCATGTGTTTCTTCTTCTTCTGATTTTAGGCAAAATGCTGTGGCCTGTTCAGCGATGACGACTGGAGGACCATCCCTGCCACGTGTCAGTGCCAGATGGAGGAGGAGGAGTTTGGTACCTGCAAGTCTGTCCTCCGGCATAGACAAACATTTTCATCCAGTCTTTACCAACATTCCGCAGAGAAACACACTGTCTACTCCCAGGTCAGTAAATCAGACGCACTGTAAATGCATAATAAAGATCCATTTCCTTCTGAGAATGTTTAGGTTCAGCATATGGCGCCTGCATGTACAAATGTTAACTGACATCTTTTTTTTTATTTTTTTTTTTATCCTCAGTCATGTTTTCCTGTCATACGTTACTACTACCAGCTCGTAACTGACATTGAGATTGCTGTCGCTTTCACCCTCGCATCCTTGGCTGTGAGTATTTAATTGTATTTAATTTCGTCTCTACACTTTTGTTTTGACATTATTGGGATGGATTGAACCAAAAAGTCACAGTGAAAGTTTATGTGAAGTGATTATTTCTAGTAGTTTTTTAACAAATTAGGTAAAAGTTATGGGGTTAACTGCTATGTTTAGATCATGCAGTCAGTGAGTTCAGTCATTTTTCTGAACTGCCAAATTTTTCAGGTTTTGTCTAAAATTAACGGGACATTTTTTAAGCACATACAGTACATCCCTTCACTTCAACGAACAGACGTCCATACATTTCACAGCTGAAGTAATACTATCAGTAATACTGTCAGAATAATAGTAATAAGCCCTCATGAGCAGGACCTGAGCAGTAACATTTAACAGAATGCAGTTTAAAACTTAACTCCTACTTCTGAGCACAAGACAAGAAATTGTTTTACTGAGCTAATGCAACTTCAAAGCATTTTCAATCACTGAATAAAGTCATGACTTAAGCTCCCATAACCTTTAACATTCTAGTTTAACATGGTCAGAAAAATCAGCCTGAGCTTCATTAAGTTAAGGCCGTTTTGGGGTTTTTTGGTCATTTTGATTCTGATAAAATCCAGCCTATTTTAATATTAGAAGTTCTTTTTCTTTACAATGTTAACATTGTAAATAACCATTATAAATTAAATATCTGATCTCAGGTGTGGGATTAAGTAGAAATATAAGTGAAAACAAGTCTGGTAACAGGATTGCTGCAGACTAATGTTGGACAGTAGTTTTCCCTCCTACATTTTGTTCTTCCTCCACTGTTCAGTCGTCACAGTACTTTTGGCGCCACCTGCAGGTAGAACTGTTTGCCCACATAGTTGCATCTCCCGTATTTTTTTTTTACTTTTCTACTCTGACGACCTCAAACCTCAGATCAGTGTGGTACAAACGTTGATCTAACTGGATTTTTGATATGTGGAAATTAAACTTAAAAGCCAGACAAAAACGAAAAGCCAACAGAATCTTTAGTTTGACAGTTACTGACCCCTGTAGTGTCTGGTATGGTGGGTAAATAGATTTTTACATGTTAAAATAGTGAAGTGATGCTGATAAATCCACTGTTTTAACTGGATGTCTGGTGTTTCCTGCAGCTTCTGGGCATGGGTCTGTCCTCCTTCATGATCCATCAGATAAACCGCCGCAATAGACCCACCGTGCTGTTGACAGCATCTGCCATCTTCACAACTCAGTCTCCAAAGTATCAGGAGCTGCAGAACCTTCCAAAGTACCAGGACCAGCAGAACCTTCCAAAGTACCAGGACCAGCAGAACCCTCCAAAATACGAGGAGGTGCAGAACCCTCCTCAGTATACTGAGCACTGAGTCAACAATGAACAGGTCCACTTATCAGAGGTTAATGTGATGCACAGGTTCGGGAGTTTATATATGTGTGTGTGTGTGTTGCTGTTATGTGTTTAGATAAATGTGTGGCATCAGTCAGGAGCTCTGGCTGGTTGCTCCGTTGAAAATTACGCAAACATTGTTAGAACTTGTCAAACACTGTGGTGAATGGTTTTAGATGAAGAGCTGCTTAAAAAATTTGCATTTGCATGTTGTAATGTTCCAACTCCACTGGAGGGCATGCGTTTGCTGTCATAGTGGGCGGAGCTTACTGTTTGCTTTAGCCAAAGATCATTTGTAAATACATCGTAGGGCAATTCGTTCACTTTTTTATAAAGCTGCGTTGAGTTCACAAAATGTTTCTTCTTTAGTCTCAATAAAAGGGATGGTTCAGATTGTGTTGTGCTAAAAAACAAATGATGGAATATTTCAAAGTCTTTTAAAGTGTGTTGGAAAATAATAGTAAATGTGATCTGTCAGTTTTCAAGTAAAAATGTAGAAAAGTAAAAGTGTAACTCTTTGAGACAGATGTGTTTCTTGGAAACAAAACTTGAAGAAACAATCTTTGCATCCACAATTCATTACAACAAAATTTGTTATTGGTTAAAAGTCTGAGAATTCGATTTACTAATTCTGGGTTTTGACCATCTTCCAGTTTTCCACAAATTCTTTTTCCTAGAAATATTGCACAAAGAAAAGATGTCTGTGATCCATCAGTGGCGACCGAATGTATTAACGACTTAATCAATGTGAGACTTTTTCCTTGTGTTTTGCTCATCTGCTTTTAGAATGTACACCAAAATACAAGTTAAAAAAAAAAAAAGGGGTTTTAAAAAGGTCGCTTATTTTTGTACTTTTTATATACTTGTGACTTAAGATGGAATAAAAATAATAAAATGAGGTGTGTGTTTTTATATTAACTGTGAAGTGAACATCCTTCAGTGATGACACATGAACTTCTCTCCACATTTGTTACTGTACTCATGGTTTTGTGGTAATATTACAGCCCCTTAGTCAAGTCAGGGTTCCCATTCACCAAAACAAAACCTCGAAACTTCCTAGAATTTTACAGTTACATTTCCTGGCCTGTGAAAATTAATGAAGTTAAGTTGAAAGCTTATGAAAATTCATGGAATTTATTTTGTAGAGATGCAAACTCACTTTGGGTCAAAATGATCTGAAACTGAAATTCAAACCGTTTGAAAGTCGTATATTTTAGTTCAATAAAATTCCACTGATTTTGGAGAGATGAAATTCATTAATCTGAGGATATTTTTATGATGCAAATATTAAGTATAAATTCAAATATTCAATCCCTTAACTATCGAATGGAACTGAATGAATGAATTTAGACCAAGACACTCAGGAATATTTCAACTGAGGATTTAGTTCAGGGATGATTTTGTTGCCATTTGATTAAAAACCATTAGCGTAGGATTATTAGTGAGGATCTGATGTCTGAAAACATGTGACTATTAGAAAATGACAAAGGTTAGGATTATTGTCACAATAATCAAAACCCACTTCTGCTCATATGTTTAAAACTGTGGTTCCTAAACTTTTGCAGCTCAAGCACCAAAAGATAAATGTTGTCTCCTCAGGATCCAAATGTATACGATTATTTCATGATGGTTTTGTCTTATTGCATCATTTACATCATTTCTGTCTGTTTTCCTTTCATGTTTTTGAGGCCGTTTTGGTCTTACTACATCTTTTACACCTCATGCTTCTCCTCTAGTTTTCACACTGTGCCATGTGGTCAACATTTCTATCATATTGTTTATATATTTATCTCTAACAGT
The DNA here is from genome assembly GCA_037367365.1 of Apogon talboti. Taxonomy (NCBI): domain Eukaryota; kingdom Metazoa; phylum Chordata; class Actinopteri; order Kurtiformes; family Apogonidae; genus Apogon; species Apogon talboti. The sequence continues at coordinate 11,911,655 of JAPQRQ010000005.1, read as the reverse complement.
TGTTCCCATATAAAAAAAAAAATAACTAACACATTTTGAGTCTCAGTCCTAAATTTGGGAAAGGCAGGCTTGAAGATTTCGAAACATCATGGAAATTCCGTTATTGGTCAGAACCCTGTCAACCAACGCAACCAGGTGCAATGGAAACAGAGACCACATCAATCAACACATTGACCAAAAGTAAGTTTCAGTGAAGATCTGATGTGTATCTTTACCGCATGACGTACATATTACTTGTTTTACAAGAAAGAGCCAACTGAAAACAGAAATATTAAACAGTCCTGGTACTGTGCAGAGTAGTCATATAACCTCCACAGATTAATGCACTTTTAACATCCACCCTGGTCTAACTTGTCCTTTGCTTCTTTCACTGCAGTGAAATAATTAATATGAAATAATGACAATGTGTGCAACACCTTATGCATTGTGTAAATCGTTGTAATTGTTCCATTATCTTTACAAAACACTTTTGACACTAGCAGTTTATAAAATTACATTTCCAAAAAGTGTGCCGATTTTTTTTTTAACGTCTTCAATTGACATTTAGGTCTTCCAGGATGAGCAGAAACGGTACATGGTTTTTGGTTTGTTTTTTTTTTTCCTCCTACAACCATGTGTGCAGAGTTTCCCACAGTTTTAAAGGCAAATAAAATGTCTGGTATGTTTTGTTTTTTTTTCTTTGAGCTTTCTGTACAATGTCAATGGTCATTTCACAGAGTTTTCAGTAAGCAGAGATTAATGGAGATACAGGCCGAGTGGAAACAAGATACACACAGAGAAAACGTACAGATTTCCATCACCGCCACATGAATATAACTTATTAAATAATAGCAATTCAGTTTTTTATTACCTTTTTTTTTCTTTTTTAAAACAAAGCGTTTTACAGAAATCAAACATGCATTTTATTATTGTCTGTCGAGGGATAATGAGCAGGAGGATGAGCGTGTGGGTGTGTACATGTGTGTTTCAGAAATCCATTGCGTTGAGGAAGAGGAGCTGCACAAAACTGACTAATGATCTCCTGAAGATTACAGCTGTCAACTGCAATGAACACACACAAACTGATCAATGTTTATACAGATTTTTTTTTTCCGGCAAACAGACATGCTTAGATTTCAACTTAATTTACATCTTTCTTTTTTTTTTAAATTTGATTTGCTTCAAATGTGGACTTCAATTTAGATACAAGAGCAAACAGAGACCATGTGAAATTTGGAAACTGAATTAGGTTTTTCTTTTTTTCTTTCTCAATATAATTCCTCTTAATGATTAAATGTCTTCAGTTTAATTTAATAAACCTGCAGCAGCGAACCCAAATAGTTTAATGTTCATCCAGCGTGGGGAGCTGTTGCCCCATGAGCTGCTGTCATCTACACTTAGGTTTGAAAAATCCCAAAAAAACAAAAATACAAAAAAAAAAAAAAAAACAGAAGACGTGTATTTTTAGAGCGATTTTAAGATTAATGGTTTATACAAGTGCTTTATGTTTGGATACATGTTCTGCCCCTCAAAAACAAAAACACAATAAATCTCTGCTGTGGTCACTGTGACTGATGAAACGGTTCCGTATTAAAGGTACAGAATGAAGCCAGGACGTGTTCGATGTTGCTCTGAGGCTGTTTTTAGTTTAACTGCTTTCAAACTTCTGTTATGTGGTTATATGAGAAATTACAATAATCAAAGTCATACTCAAACCTAAGCATTTTTAATTTGGGTGGGAACACTGATTTAAATCAACTTTCCTCATGCTCCTTAGCAGCAGAGGCAGATTATTTTAGGATTTTAGAGTGGACTGACCAGACAACAGCGACACTGCTAAAGGTGTATGTGTGAATATTATGAATGCACACATGTATGACAGAGAAAATGTATACGTCTGTATCTGTGTGTGTTTGTGTTTGTGTGTGTGTTAGCCCGAAGAGCAGCATCCTCCGGCAGGTGTGGCCTGTGGTTCATCGTCGACAATCTGTACGCCCCGCCTACTCGACGCTGATTGGCTGGCTCCATTGCCTTTCAATCTCTCTTCAGCCTGTGCTGTTTCCATCATCCCTAAAAAAAAAACAAAAAAAAAAAAAAACAAAGAAATTTAGATGACATTTAGAGGAGATGATAAGAGTTACACTAACATTTTTCTCTAGTCCATTGTGCTAAACTTGCATTCAAGCCATGGTGTCATGATCTGTAGCATCCAGGGTTCACAAATATAGGCGGCACCAAAGTACAAAACCTGAAGGTCTACTAGGTCATGTTAAGCCATTTGTTGATCCAGACTTCAGATTTAACACCGACAGGTCTGGTTTTGTTTGGATGATTCCAGACAGATCTATAGACAGTGATACTTCACACTGTATTCAGTGAGTGATACAGTGTGTGGACACATTACACTAATTCACTAGAGATCTGACTGCTGTGACTCAATGTATGGAATATCAACCCTACATATAACTCCTCTTAGGTTCTACAGGCTCTACAGTGCGTGGCTGCTTTGACTGACAGATGAATACTGTCCATGTCTAGGGTGTCCCGGTGGCTCATACGGTAAAGTGATCTCACAGAGGTCGCGGCAGCCCAGGGTCTGTTTGTCCTATTTCTATCCCTTTATTTCCTGTCTCTATACAGACTTTGTCAAATAAAGGTAATACCCAAAAATACATTGAATATGTATCTATAAAATACTGTCCATGTCTTCCTCCAGGCACGTATGTTACTTACATCTACAGAAAAAGGAAATGGAAATGTTGCTTCAGGAACCAGAGGGCACATGAAATATTTCCCCTCCATTTGTACATTACGGATGTGAAGACTCCCCACTGTAAAGATTCCAGAGCTGTCAAAGTACTGCAGACACATTTATTTATGAAGCAAGCATGATGATTCTCAGGTCCGTTCATGGAAGTTTATATGAAGTGGGAATCAGAGAAAGTTACATCCTCATAAAGCCAGTCAGTGTATCGTGTCTTAAACTCATGTGCTGTGTTGAAATGCTGAGAAGCAGGCTGAACTACAGGCACTGGCAGCAGTTCTTAACTGGCATGCAACTGGGTAGAACGTATTGCTCAAGTGGACTTGTGGAAAAGCCCCATAATCCATCATTTCATATTTATATTTGTAGGTTTTCCCCTCTAATCTGTGTTTTCAAAGCAGTAGCACACGCTACAGTCAGAGCTCTGTTGCAGAAATCTGGCGACAACAATAATTCATCAGAAGAGACTCAAACCTCTTTGTCAGATTCTAACACAATTTAAATACAACTCGATAAACATTCCTCATCATCACACATGGCATTGTTCATATTTTGGTGAATTTCAACCGGGAGTTTGTGTGTGAAGTGTGTGTCGAGTCTTACTTTTACAGAGATCCAAGAACAGTTCCTCTATGCCTTTATTTAACTTGGCTGATGTGTGGTAGTGTTTGGCCCCCACCGACTCTGCATAACTACACAAACACAGACAAACGCTTTATCCTCTGACCACCAGAATATTTTCATACAAATCAGAGATCATTGCCATCTGGTTGTATTTGAGCACAGCGCAGCAGTCCGACTGGAAAAACCAATGTAGAGTTTCTTTCGTACCTCTCAGCCTCTTCCACCGAAACATGTCTGTCTTTGTCCAAATCAATTTTATTACCTGCAGAGAAGAGAATCAGGATCAGCAGAAATCCTTGGTGATATTTGAGGACAAAAATTTGTTACTTATCAGTCTGCTGAAAAGACGAAACACAATAACAAGTGTCAGCAGTCGTTTATCATGTGGTTTTAGTGGGGACTTTTTGTTTGTCTTTACTGATAGAAAACAAAAAAACCTTCAGGTTTCGGAAAAAATAAGCAACCTGAAGACACCATCCAGACATTTACACAATGTCTCTTTAACCTTGTTCCTATATTTTGGGCTGCAGTTTATACAGATCTTTTATCAACATATGTCACTGTTTGCAGTTGTTTTAGAAACCTATTTATTGATCCATACTCAATCTGAATGTGAATCCACATAACAGCAGTGCATAAAAACAATCTGCATTTCCTTCTGTGGATGTTCTCAGGCTTTACTAAGAATGTAACTGCGTTGGTATTAGATTTGGCAATAAAATGTGCCACCTTTAACACCCAGTAAACTGGACTAACCTGTTTTATTACCACACCTGAGAAAAGCACAGAACCTTCTACTTCCTTGTCCTAAAAATTCTTTGAGTAATGTCCTCATGTGGCTTTGTGCTTAATTAAAAACATCAAAATCACATTTTCCAACATCAGATTGTATAATTTTTGCTCCCTTAATATAAACTACTTCAAACACATGATGGCCATGGCGCCAGAAAACATAATCCAGTTAAAACACCACAACAAATAACTGCATATTTATCCTCCAGGGCAACAAGACCAGTCCAGACCCAAATACTCAGCTTCCATGACACAAAACAATGAAAACTATGTGAGCCCATGAGCTTTTTCTTGTGTATTTCATTTCTGCTGTTCACAAAGGTAAGAAGAATAGCCTGACCTCACCAGAAAAAAAAAAGACAATACTGGTCAATTGCTTAAGGAGATTAAAATGGCGATGGTAATTGTATGTGAGCTCTTGGGGTCATGTGAATAAGTGTGTGTAAAATCTCTCTCAACGCTCTGGTGACGTCAGCGCATAGGGACACATGCTTAGTGGGAGGTCAGGGTGCGTACAGTGGAAAAACAAACCTTTGGACATAATCTTCATGGCTGGCTATTTTTACATGTCATGTTTTGTCCTAGTGTTGCTCAATACCACATGAACCACTATACCAGTTTTCATGTCCTCATATTCTGTACTACCGTGACATAAAAACAGCTCATTGCTGCTCACTACAAGAAGCTCTGCAGAGCACCATGGAGTGTATTGACAGGAGAGCTCTATCAACTGTGTACCCTTCATACTAACAGACTTTACTGTATAACAATTCATTACCAACTATTTACTGTCTTTGCGACATTTCAAATGCAATAGCAGTCGTCGCGGTCTCACTACAGACAGCCCAGATTTAGTTTTCAAAGGGAAGCTATTCTGATTTATTTCAAAGGTTTGTTTTCACCAAGCTGCATGATGGAAAGTGTTTCCATTTCATGCATACTGATTCCTTCATAAATTCTGTCATTTCATGGGGCCAAGTGGACCTCTATAAAGGCTCCCATCAGACAGAACACACACCAGGTACAATTCTCATTTTAGCCCAAAAAGTTACTTTGTACATTTTAATGTTATCTGTGTTATTTTGTGTCATTTCTCCTACTGCTCAGGACCTTCGAGAGGCCCAGAGCTGCAAATCTGAAAATGTGTTCATATGTTATGTTGTGAATCGTTGGCAGTCACCTCATTCTGTCATTTAGACATGAGGATGTGTACAAGAGAACAAAGATGTTCCTGTAGTGCAAATGTCTGGAGTGCACCTTGATAACTTACCTACTATACATAAACAAATCTCATTCCCCAACATTTTTCTCAACTCTTTCACCCAGTTTTTCACCTGAAACATAAAAAAATATATATTAGAAAGAATAAGATGATGAAACATTTAAAAGAGGTTCCGCAGTCAGTTAACCTAGAGCCTTGAGTTGTATTTGATGATTTATTAAGAGTTTGTTCCTAATGGCAGAGCAATTTCACTCAATTTATTATTTCTCTGTCTTGTAATGCATCAAGTGTAGGGCTGAACAATAAAAGAACTAACACTCACTGACTAAGGTTATTGTGATATAGCATATTATATCACAATATAACAAAAGCGTTCAATGTTTTGTTGTTTTACTTGTACTTTTTTCTAATTTTACACTTCTGATGTTGAAAAAAAGTTGTAATTATCACTGCTCTTAATAATCTACATCTTCATTTTGGGAAAGTTCTCAAAACTTTGTCATGTTCTGACCACAAAGAAATGTAAAAAGTATTTTAATCAACACTACAGCAATTAGTATTATTCTCTATATGTCAATCTTTTTGAGGTCTCTAGTGTGTGTCACCTTAAATATCTGCAGATGTCATAATTTGCTACTTTACATAATTTAATACTTTTTTATTACCATATGTGTCTTAGGACAGCTTCAAAGAGTTGTGAGGTTGAGTACACTGTTAAGTATGTGTCAAATTGCAATAAATAAACTTAAAAAGAGGCTTAAAATGGAAATAATAATGAAGTAAGTAAGAAAGGAAGAGCATATAGAGAAATAAAAGCTATCAGAAACAATCCAGGATTAGGCCCGGGTCCTTTGGTTCACCTTCTGAAAGGAGTCTTCGTCTGTGATGTCATACACTAGTATGGCTCCATTGGAGTCTCTGTAGTAGATGGGACCTAATGCATGAAAACGCTCCTGACCTGCTGTGTCCTGCAGAGACGACAACATTTGGATTTGTTTTTGAGCAGTGAACGCAGCAGAATGACTGAAGGAAACACTGACAACAGCTCTCTTACCCATATGGCCAGGTTAACTCTCTTTCCTGTGATGTTGAGCTTCTTTGTGAGGAAGGACGCCTGTGGATCAGAGGAGGATGAAGATGATAATGAGGACAATAATAATACTAAACTGCTGTCAACAGCTGCAAAGTGCTTTACACAAACAACCCACAATAACAGGACACTATAGAACACGTCAGACCAGTAAAATCTGAACCGTATTCAGCACTAAAGTCATCGAGACACTGTTTGTGTGGTCATTTCAGTGTGAGATATCTAGTCATCTGACAGAATACCCCACCCCCCCAATACACCCACCCATGGCAGCAACAAAAAACAAGACCCTCATAACAATAGTGTAGGGGATATGAAGTTAATGCACCTTAAACACTGGATGGCACTCACTATAAAACTGAAAAAGAAGAGGAGGAAGTCTAATATAAAGAGGAAGGATATAATATAATATATAGAATATAAACGGTTCATTCTACGGAAAGGAAAACACAGAAATTCTCATTACTATGCAATTATGAATATATTAATATCCATGATTTGATCATCCTAAGTCTCCCACACCTGCTGTAAAACACCAGTGTTGTCAAAACAAATGACAGTAGTTTTTCCTTCAAAAAGCAGTTATTATTTACCTGCATTTATCAGTAGTGTAATGTCAACATCCCTGTTTACTTAATCAAACATCTCTGCAGTGAAGCTCTATTACTGATCAGCAGTGAAGTCGTATTCACACTAGATCCATTTTCTCAAGCAGCTATCTGCTACAGTCAGGAAAAAAACAGATAAATATGCAGCACCATCTCTGTATGCAGACATAGACAGGTAGGTGTAGTTGAGTGCACCAGTAACAGTTGTTGGTACCTGATAATGTAAAGAGACTGGTCTGTTTCAGTATTTGGCTCCATTTAAATGATGACTGAGCCCATTGGTTCCTGTGGAATGAAAAACACTCAATATTCTCAACTCTCCCAGAAACCCTCCTTGTTCTTGTTTCCTATTTACTGGACTTCTGAAAGTCATTAGCAGTGACACACATTAGATTTTTGTTGAAAGTTATCATTTACATTTTTTCCATTCAAGGCCGATATCCTGAATTGAAGTTTCTTAATTCAACTGTCTCCTCAGGCCTCAATTTTTCTTTTTACTTCTGTTTGTGCCACAATAATTACGTCTTTCAAGGTAACAGTTAATTATGATGGCCTTGATGGTTTTACTGAAGTTTTCAATCTAATGGAGAGCGTCTGTGCTTAAAAGGTAAGACTAAGAACATGATCTAAACTGAAATATACTTTCCTTGTGTTGATTCTGCAGTAATTCTATGATTATATATTTAGACATACTTTATCACAAAGTTCAAATTTAAGATGGAAAAAAGCACTAAATCACAATCAAAGCAATCACCTTTTTTTGTACAACTTTGGGGTATAAACTGGTGCATTTAGTTCAATCTTTTGCAAGAGCCTCAGAGAATTTCTGCAAAGTGTGTCACAATCTGCAGCCAACACCTCTGTGCTTTGTTTTAACTGTGAGTTTTTTGCCAACAGTCTGTTGAATGCAACTCTGATAATGGCCCAAAGGTCAAAGTCATCGGTGTAAAAGTCTGTATTCTTCCACACTTTGTGCTACTTCTAATCTATTAGTCACAACAGGAAAGTGAGCGTCAGTGTCACCAACAAGACGAATGCTTCAATGTCTCAAGATGTGAGAGAGCGGAAGAAAGAGACAAAGATTCATTACAGAGGACATGAGGGGGAAAAGTATGTGATTGTAAAGTACATGTGAAAGCACATGTGATCTCGTCTCTGCTTTTCACGGATGATGTGGTCCTCTTAGCTTCATCGAACAACGACCTCCAGCTCTTGCTGGGGCAGTTCGCAGCCGAGTGTGAAGCGGCTGGGATGAAGATCAGCACCTCCAAGTCTGAGGCCATGGTTCTCAGTCGGAAAA
>JAPQRQ010000005.1:11890162-11900627 GCA_037367365.1 Apogon talboti | reverse complement strand
GGATTCCCCCGGAAGAGCTGGTGGAAGTGGCTGGGGAGAGGGCTGTTTGGGGCCCTCTGCTGAGGCTGCTGCCCCCGTGACCCGGACCCGGATAAGCGGAAGAAGATGGTACGGTATGTAAAGAAGTGTGTGAGATTGCTCAGCTGACTGGGTGTGTGTCTGAAGTCTGACCTCGACGAAGATGAGTACTGTGCAGTTGTAAAAAGATATTAATTGCTTATGTACTCCATTAATGTCCAGATCATAATAAATGACATCAAATAAAGATAATTACATCAATGACAAACCTTGAAAATCACCACTATACACTGTTTGGTTAACAAAAAAGGCATTGAAAAACCTTCTTTAATTTCTCTACCCAACTGGGGTAACATTAGTGTTGTCAACAAACAGCAGCATATGGAAAGGTTATAACTAAATAAAATAACACTGTACTCTCTGAATGGAAAGTGGGCGGAAGTGAAGAAAATATGTAAATCCATTTCCAATCTGAACGGTCCCATGATTAAAAAAATGCAGCAGTTGTGCTCAAAATGTATGAACAGATCATCAGAGTTAGAAATATTCACAACAGATTACATCAACATTAAGAGAGTGACGCAATGTTTAACACCATCATCACCATGGAAAGCAATTTATACCATTTATGTGAAACATTTGTCATTTGATTTTCATGTAAAGCAAAAGGGAGTAAGAGTGGATTTTTAACAGCTGATATAATAATGATAGTTTCTAACAGGAAGGAGCTGACAGCTCATTCATTACTCCCCTAAAGATTATGACAAAAGTACAAATGTACTTATTATTTTTATATATTATTAGGAATGACTATTTATAATCATTGAAGTGAACACGCAAGTCAAAGTACCTAAATTAATACATCAGTCAATCTATTCAGTGACATATTGATTACTGAACATCCAATCTGGTTGAATCTGGGTTTCCCCTGTTAATGAGGGCTCAGTCAGAAGCAACGGCAGCGTTGGTGTGGGGTGGTTGTTTGACTAAAATCTCATATGAAGGCAATACAATAACATTAACAAGAATAAAACCAAACACACGTGTTCCTTGTTGGTTAACCCCTGTCCTGAAGTAACCCTTCACATTTCCCAAACTGCACATGACAAAGTCAAACCAGCCTCGTTGTTCTGACCTGCGCAGCCAATGGCAACTGAGCTACTGCAGCACAGTCGTTTCATCTCACAATATCATCCTAAGCAATGAGATATTCTGAACTCTATTGTCATGACTTTATAATCTCACAACCCCCGCAGGTTTAAGTCCACTTACTGAGCAGTTTCAGAGCTGATGAAGCTCAAGGGTGGGTTCAACCTGCAGGCTTTAGTCTGTTCAGCTGTAATAGTGTTTTCTCCTTTGGTGCGATTTGTTTGGGCAGGTGTGATCACTATAATAACACTGGGGCGGAGATGAAAACTAACAGACCAGGACTCTGTAAAGCTGGTGCTTTTAGTCTGGTTCCAAACTCTGAAGCAGTTTGGTCAAGGTAGAATGTGATTTGACCCAACTACGAGGTGTACTCCAGGAACGCTCTCGTCTTCAGGTGTGTTGGGCATTTTGTGATGAAGTAGTCAAACAAACTGCAACAAACTTAAATTTCAGTTTTCTCTCTGTGAAATCTACAGCTGTCTAGAAGCCCAGACAGACTTGACTAAAAAGGGGAGTGAAGATTCTCACAAGGTTTGTGGTGACACCAGGTCAACCATTAGCTGGTTAGGCTGGTATCTAGTAGGGACATACCAAACATAGGGGGAAAACAATCAAAGTTCACAGTTTACAGATAACATACACCATATTTACACAAGCCCTTCGCCAATTTAAAAGAAACTTTGAATATTGTCAGCAAATAATTCCAATTTTATGAATCATAAACCTATTTGTAAAAATAAAACTGACTATTATAGGCTGGCTTATATGATGTGTTTTCTGCCAAGAGCAACGTCTAAGCCTCACAACAGTATGGGGGAAAATTCCTCTTATAATCACCGATAATAGAACCATTTATCACCTGACAAATGAGTAAACGCCTGTTACTGTAATTCATGAGCACAACTCTTTGAGGGGGGAGTTCAACACCATGCGACTGTGACACCATTAAAAAAAAGCCATCTGCAATACCTGAACAGTTCCCACAGCGGTCATACCCACCTCCCATCATCCCCTTCTTCTGACTATGTTTACACACAATTCTGATAATGTGAATGAAACTCTGCCTTCGTTCATTACTCAGAAAAAAAAAGACTAGTAACCACAGTCCTCATAATCTATTAATCATTCATTACACATGGAGACAACAATAAAGAATCCCTGGGAATTAATTTAAGAGACCAGACAATATTCTTTGATGCTGCAACAAGAAGTTGAGTAACAGGGGAAAGTTGTAATTATAAATATTCAAGTATTAAATAAGAAAGCTGCAGTTTCTCAAACATGCTTTATAGTTTTCAGTTGTATTATCGGAGTCAAAGTAGGTATTTTTGGGCTTTTAAGCACTGGTTAAAATTTTTAAAGAGGCAGAAAAAATAGACAGGTGAGCAAAGTAATGAGTGTTTTTTGAGATTTAATCCAAAAACGAGTGCATAGTGAATATAATAATTGGCCCTTTCAGATAAATACTAGATAGTTCTGTTCGGGTCATGGAAGTGATCATCAGTATTCCTCTTGTGTGTTTGAGCCAGGATTTACAGATACAGGGACTTGACAAAGGAAAATCTTGACAGCACTGTTCTAGTATCTTCGATTGTAGAGATACTTAACCATGAAAATCAATCAAGTTTAAAGAGAAAAGAAAGAATTCAGTCTCCAAGTTCACGACGCAAGAGCTCTGCTACTGACGCAACCAGCACGCTCTGAGGTATTTGAATGCAACGGCAGCTTACACAAGCAGGCCTGGCTGATGCTGAGGTAAAGCTCCCAGGTTTTTCTCAGACAGATATAGTGGATTGACTGAGTGGAAGACCGGCTGTAAGTCATTACAGATGCTGGATCACTGGCTGCTCTAATGGAAATGCTGCATCACCCTTTCTTGATTCCATCCCCTCCTTTTCTTTCTTTCATTTCTCTAAATCAACAGTCAGCGAGTAACCTGAGCAGGGCTGATAAACAACCAAAACAGAGCCACAGAGCAGCTGGCTCAGAGTGCAATATGCAAACAAAGCCACGTCCACACACGTACAGATACAGTACATATGAAAGTCTGTTTGCATATTTTCCATCCACACTCTATTGCTGAGGCCTAAACTACTTGATGAGACAAACACTTAAATGCAGCTACAAATAATGATTATTTATTACAGTGTGTTTTCTGCAGATGCTCTGTTCAATTAATCATTTTGTAGTTTAGTATGTTAAAAGTCACATAAAGCTGCAACTAAAGCTCACCTCTTCATCTGCAGATTTGCGGGACATGATGAACTTTTTCATGCTGTTCAAGCATTAACATTCTTATGTCACACCTGTAAGTACACAGCATTGTCGACTGGGTAAAACACATTAGTATGAATATATCTTTAATGGCTAGAAGAAAAAGTGGGTAAAATTTGTTTTACTTTCAACCATTATGTTAAAAACTAAAGAAATGATTTGATGAAATTATTTGAGTTTCACATGTTGCAGCTTTTGAAATGTGAGAATTTTATGCTTTTCTTTGCGATATCTAAATAAAAAGTCTAATAAACACTTGACTCTAGGCTTGTTGAAATCATAACAGCTATTTTCACTACTGTCTGTCATTTCATTAATAATCGCAAATTATAATTTAACCAACTTGACGTCTGTCAAACTAACTGAATTAATAATCAGTCTAAAGTGTTAAATTGATGTTTTCCTTGTAAGTGATAAAAGAAAGGAAGGAACACACGAATTTCCCTAGGTTTCAGGGAGACTAAGATGCTGTAGTTGTTTTGATTCAATTTAGCTAGAGACAATACATTTTCACATCTTCAGCTACTAAACTTACTGGTATTACAATATTACTTCAAAGCAAAACTGCACTGTTTGGCTTTGATGTTTGAATTCTATGCTTTCGATTTCTTTCAAACTCTACAACTACTACAATAATGTTACAAAACCCAATAAATCAGAATGGTCAGCTGCTTTACAGTGGTATTGTAAGTTTCATTTCTCTGTGGCTGAGCTGGGTGTGTAACTCAAAGCCCAGACCAGATTATGCATTTCTCGGCAGGTACACAGACCACGGGACTCCTGACTTTCTCCTCTGTCACCTCGGATAATCCCGGCGAGACGAGCAGCTCCTATTTCAGCCACAACACCTCGATTTCGCAACAACTCCGCTCCCACGGGAAGGACTGAGCAACGCAACACGCGTCCACCCCGAGTGACAGCAACAAAACACCCCCCCACCTCGACCAAACACCCCCACCCTCCCGTCCGCTTTGATTTCCAAATAAACAATCAGCTCCTTTAGCTGTCAGGGCGGCAGCTAACCGCAGCTAGCACCTTCCTGTCAGTCTTACCTGTAGAGTTGTGATGTGTTTGTCGTTGAATTTGTTTTCGCAGTAACGCAGCACCAGCGACGTCTTTCCTACACAGCCTTCCCCCAGCAACACCACCTTGAACGAGTAGGTTTTGTTGCTGTTGCCGCCCGTCCCCCCGGCCGCCATGGCAGGCAGTTTATTGAACGGATAAAACAAACAAACAAACAAACGGCTTCTAACACTGCTATGCTAGCGCTGCTAATGCTAACCCCTCGGAACTGAAGTCTTGCGTAGCTCGCATCAGCTTCCGACTTCAGAAAAAGAGCTAAAAATCACGAGAAAAACACGTCGACAGCATACGCGAATCTGAACCTTATCAATAAGCGCCAACAAATGTCAGATATTTTGTTTTAACTGCGAGCTAATACCCTTTTCAACCTGATGCGACTGCCTGCTTTTCCCTGAACTAATGGCGTCTCTCTGAGCTAGTTATAGTTAGCCGGCTAGCTCCGTCAAAGATTGTTTATTATCGAGAAGACGTACCACTCACTCAGAATCTTTTAAAAACAAAGGGCTAGCCTACGTATTTTTCCCCATGTACTTTAACAGGCATTTCTGGGTGGACTGGCTTTGTCACCGAGCTACGTGGGCAGATGAAACATGATTCTGAGGCTTTGTGTTTATATTTATTAGATGGTTGAATACTTCTTTGTTCAGCCCTGCAAAGATGCATTTCTGCAGCAGCATCACAATAATCAGTAAACAAACAGCAAGATTACTAGCCAGGATAATTTGTTAAAAATAGTAAATCTAGACACAGTGACAAAATCAGAAGATGGTGAATAGAGAGAAAAGTACACAAATAATCTTTTAACAAAGGCTGATTTTGAGAAGCACAACTTATAAGTAATAAAACAACCAAAAATAACTAAAATATATAGAAAAGTGCTATTGGTCATGTAGAACAGGGATGTCAAATATACGGTCTGTGGACCAAAACCGGTCAGCCAAAGGCCCAGCCTGTGGGATGAATTTTCAAAGCACAAGAATTACTCTGAAGATATGTATTAACAGTCAAGGGTTTCAAACTAATTTTCGTTCCAAATTCCAAACTGCGAGCACCAACATTTTTAACAATATTATGCCTGTTATTGAATGTTTTATGCCTTTGTAGATCTGATCTGTAATGCACATGTATAAATGATAAGTTGAGGTGTAATATTGTTAAAATCGCACTTATTTTTCTAAAGAAATTTAAGTTTTTCAGGTTACTTTTTTATGAAAGCATAGTTTGTCAATGTAAACATTTTAACTGGACTTTTTTGCACTAAAACAAAGAGGAAAAATAGAGTTGCCATTATTCATATGCTACTATACAGTTATTTTACTGGTCCCGCCCACTTGAGATCAAATGGACTGCATGTTAAATGAGTTTGACACCCCTGATCTAGACATTGGACACAGAGCTATAGAGAGACAGCATTAATGCTCAGAAATCCCAGCGGAGTGAGAGGTCTTTGCATCCTCCTCCTGTCTGCTGTGTCACATGATGAAAGAATCGGCGTGCCTGTCACAACCCTCGGTGCTGCTGGGGGTTTCTGATGTTGGTCCATCAAACAGATCAACACAGGAATCACTTTAATGAATAAAGTGATGTACAGCCAGATTTTACAAAATGAAAAACTCATTAAGATTAACAGGGATTACTACACCTTTAAAATCATGAGACATTCTGTTGCCTCAGTTTATTTATTTCCACTCAATAACCTCTGTCACATTCACAAGATTTACAGAAATTGCATGAACAACTCGTAATAAAGAAATACCATGTGTTAGATATTTCTTTAAAGCAAAAACAAAAAACAACAAACAAACCCTCAAACATGTAATCAACCATCGGCGACCAAAAGCATCTACTGATCTAAAATGTTTAATAACTGTTGATCCACTGAGGTTATCAATACATTTACATAATTCAGATAAAATGCAGTTTCTCAGCTTTTCATCAACATCAGATACAACCAATTTGGACATTCAGACACTCCATGGTGAACATCGAAACACTGTCATCTTCTCCAACTCTGATTCACCAGCAAAACCCATGGACTGTAGTTCCACGAATCACATTTTTATGATTAGTTAATGGAATATTTGGCTTGTTTTCTGTTTTGATAAATCCTGTGCTTTTATCAAAAATACATGATCAGTAAATTAAAAGTAAGGAAATATATTTAGATATTGTGATTTTCACTGGAAATTTCCAAAAATCAGATTATGTAATGATCAGTGGTCACTTAGAAAATCAGAGAAAAGTTTAAATGTAGAGAAAAATATATTTACAAGTCACCACAAAAATAGTTCTAGGCCTTTAAGAGTTCAAATGTTGATTTCCTCAATATATTATTTGGATACACTTGTTTTTTTTCAGTGTAGATAGGATTGTTTTGTGTTGGTCCTGTGTTGTTGAGATCCATTTCTTGTACATTTTATGGTTCATATTTTATTTTTATTACCTCTTTAATATTTTATTTTTTTCTTGTGGTGTGTTTAAATGATGCAAGATAAAAAAAAATTAATAAATTTTAAAAAGTCAGAAAAGATACAAAACTTAAAACATGATATAAACCCCTTATGCTCTGTATACTCTTTTTCTTCGAAGACCCCTGCATTTTTCCTGGGACATGATACGACATGAGATCATCACCTTTAGTTAAACAAATGCCATGACAGATATCAGGATACCAGTGTTGTAACCATGATTTTCAACACTGTTGTCATAAGAGTGAGCTGTAGCTACGCTGTTACGTACCAAAACTCCTCATTTTGCTGAATTACCAGTTCACTTACATTCTCTACATTCACAACACAGAGGGAAATTAAAGTATCAAACCAGAGATGTCCACATTATAAAACAAGTTGTAGTGGTAGATCATAAAAAACCTCTCAGGTTTTGCTGAGATCCTGAAATTCCCACAAGAAATTTCCACTTACCTGACCTCTGTGTCATTAGTCATCGTCTCCACTGACTCCAGCTTGTTTTTATTGGATCTTCAAACAACTGGATGAAGATAGATGAGATAGTCGTTAAGGTTTTGTTTTGTTTTTCTGTATTTTTATCAGTATATTTATAAGTATAGCTACTTATGGTACATATGGTAGCCCATATGTGCAACTTAAAACCAAACAGTTCTATAATTTTAACCCTCTGTATTGTACCACAGTGTAACACTTATATATGTGCCTTTAGTGTAGTTTTACTTGCACTAAATTATTTGGAAATATTTATTTTGTTATTAAAAAGTATTAGGAACACACTGAGGATTTAAAATATATCAATTATATAATAATTATATACTATTTTAAGAAAAAACACATTTATGATAATAAAGTCATGGTAAAAACACTTTCATCATATTTTTTTATGAGAAAAAGACTGAATAGAGTTAGAAGTACAGCACATACAGCAGTCTGGTTTTTGTATAAAACCAAAGACTGTATTCAATAACATGTCGTATGATGTTACATGCAGTATATTATCTGATGAAATTTCATATGGATAAAGTGATACTTTCATTCTTGCAACATTTGTCACTCTTGAAAAAATATTAATTTATTTAATAAATATCTGATTTTATTCTCAAATTAAGATAAAACAAAACTAATACAATAAAATGCCAAATACACTAGATTTCTCCTGCCGTCTATTGGACTTTATGCTGTACCATTGTTCAACCAGCAGGTGGCAGTGCAGTCTACTATTGTAGTCTGTAGTTTACCAAACTGGGTTGAACAATAACCACCTCATTAAAAAAAACAAGTTAAACAGGCTTTAGATCACATAAGACGGGTGTGAATAAAGTCATGCTTTATTTACTTTTACTTTTTTACTTTTAATTAAAGTCAGGTTAAATGAAAACACCTCCACAATTTTATTGTGTCAGTTTGTCCAGCAGAAGGAGCAGCAGGATAAAGGTTCAAGCAGCTGCATACACACTGTATATGGATAAGCTTATTGATCCCCAGAGGAAATTCACTTTTCCATCAGCTCAAGAAAATCTGAGAAAACCAAACAAAAAAAAAAACACTCAATCATCAGTCTGTCAGTCATCACAACATATGAAGAAATACACTGATATGGTCACTTAACTACTTGATAGAAATATATCTGATTGATTAAGGATGTAATTAGTTTTTATTGCTGTAAGAAACAAATGTGCTTTATTGGTGGGTCTGCATGCTAAAAGTTCATTAAAAAATAAAAATACACTTTCAGGGGAAAATGGATTTAAAGGTATATTTCTGTTAAATGCTTATTGACAAATGTTGTTTAGGATGAATTTATCTTCACCAAGGAGGTCTGTGAAGAGATAAAGTTCTTCTTTAACATTATTCTACTTATTAACAGATTTATGCAAAGTTTTTAAAAAGTGGTCGTTAAAATATTCTCATATTTATTATAAATAATTGTGTCTATGTATAAATGTACTGCCTTTATTATTGTTAAAAATGGAAATGAACTGTATCTACAGCCCACAAATGAACAGATCCGATTGTTGCCTCTTGTTTCTGTGACCTTTGACCTCTGTGTTCAAGCAGCTTCAGCTTCTCCCAACAAAACATAAAAATACTTTTTGCTTTACAGTAACTCCTCTGTCCACTCTTATCTTATCTTATCTCACACACACACAGCATTGTCTTCCTTATCAGTATTGTCCTTCTTATCAGTGACCTGGATGGCGCATTACGGCAACAACAGCATCACCGTGCCAACGAGCTGCAGGTTACCGCTTCATCACCATGGTGAAAAGCCACTCCATCACCTCCACTTGCATTATGTGCATGACAGTTCACACTGCATCCCACTAACTCTAAATGCTTTTTAGTTTTTCAGCATCAGTCAACAATTTTCTGAACATGTTGAGTCACAGGCATCGATTTATCTTGATTACAGTCATAAGGAATATACTGCTGTAGTTTTATCTGTTAATGCAAAAAAAAACTCCAATCATCACCACATTCTTCTATCGTATAAGTTAATTTATCCATTTAGCCTCATTTTTATTAATAAGTACTGACATGGTGGAATCTGTTGACTGTTGTTTTACACTTATTTAGCTTTAAATAGTGTTCTGTCGTGAAATATAAAACCATAGAATTTAAACACAGTGTACTTTCTTTGTCTCGTGGCTCTATCAAAAAAAATAAAATCATGTTAAGTAATTTTTCCTAATTTGCTCTGGAAAATACAGCATTTTAATGCAGTAGGTGTGGCTTGAGGGGGTTGAAGGTGAATGTAAAGACTTTTTCTTGTAGAGGACAGATAAGAAACACACTTTGAGGTTCAGTCTGTGAATATCTGAGTGAACTTTTGTGCTTCTGTAAAAGTACATTTGTTGTTGCAGCGTGAAGTGGCTAAAATCAAACGTTTTATAAAACAATGTTATATTTTAAGGATACTGTCCAATGAGCTGGTTATTAAATAATGGATGCAGGCCTACAAAATATCATTTTCAATCCAGCTTGAAAAAAGTGATAAATTTGATTTTAAGCATAATAGGGACAGACCAGAGGAGAACAAACTAAACTAAACTGAAGTTCTCTGTCATTTCAAGCGGTATGAGATGTTAAGGTGAACACAGTTGAAATCAACAGAAACAGGTTAAATAATGACTCAGGACTCTAGTTCTCCTTCGTTTGTTTTGAGTAATTGTGCGATTGTTTTAAAGTCATTTCAGTGTGACTCACCTGATCTTCGTTTTCTTCGCCTGGTGAATGTGTAGCTCGGAAAAAAATATCCAACATTGTTTACAATTGTCCTTATGACTCAGTTTTAACCCATAAAGACCCAAACAGCCACTGGCGACCCAAACCATCTACTGATCTAAACTGCTTAATACCCTCTGACCGACTGATCCTATTAAACATGTAAATAACTGGTGTAAAATACAGTTTATCATCTTTTCATGGTCATCAGATATGACCCATTTGGATGTTCAGAGGCGCCATAGTTA
>JAPQRQ010000005.1:11836820-11846991 GCA_037367365.1 Apogon talboti | reverse complement strand
TGTGTGTGTGTGTGTGTGTGTGTGTGTGTGTGTGTGTGTGTGTGTGTGTGTGTGTGTGTGTGTGTGTGTGTGACTCACAGTTCCTCCAGGAAGTGAAGGTTGGAAAAATCTCCACTGGACAACACAGTCAGATTATTCATACTCAGGTCACTGCAGACACACAAAGAGAGAGAGAAGAGATGGTTAAGGTCTCTCTAGCTTCACACCTGTTTGTCTTAACACCGCTTACACACTTTCATTTGTAAAATAAAGTGTGTCTAGTTAAATAAAAATGCATAAAATATGTACACATGTAATATACATAGCGTAAAACAGTGATTTTTTTCCCCCTGTGTAACAGCTTTTTAAACAGAAATGACATAAAACAACATCATGATGTAAAGATTCCATAATTAATATAAACAGAGACTGTAAGACTTATGAATTATTAAAAAAGACAAGTTTCATAAAGAGACCACAGAGAATCTGGTTGACCACTCAACACACACTTAATGTGTAAAAACATAGAGTTTAACAAAGCGTCCAGTCAGGCAGCAGTGACACGCACACACAGAGGACTTCATGCCTCCTTCAAAGAGCCGCTGAAAGAACGAGTCAACACACACCTGAGTGAGAAACAAGACAGGAGTGGAAGTTACTGGAAGCACACACAAAACAAGAAATGAATGAATGAACTCCGCTTCCCTGCTCTGCTCTGATGGTTCCAGGATATTCCCTGAGCTTTGCTGTCCTCCTGGTATCATTTATGTTGGTTTTTAGGTGGAAAATCATCAAAAACAGGTCGAATACAATGATGCAAAACATACATATACGACTGTAAAGTAACATACGTAGAATAATATTGACCTATATCTACGTCTTCAAAGCAGAATTGACCCTGTACTGTTTTTTTAATCATTGTCTCCTCCAGTACACAGGAGACGAGACAAACAGATGGACAGTAACTGGTAATACATCAACTGGACCAGAAATTGACACTTCAGGTCATGTTCAGTGACTTTCCTTAGCCACGCCTTCCTTACATACACTGTTTTATAAGGTGCACCATGCCCACTGTGCACCTCTGCATAACCTGATGTTATATCACACTTTCCAGCATTAATGAAGTGATGACAACTACTGCTGTGGACATAAAGTAGGTAAATATTCATGGAATGGTGAACACAAATAGTTCTTGCAAGAATGGGCAAGATATCATAATCATAATTGCAATGTCAGTCTGTGAATTTACAGGGTGCATTTTAAACAGCCAAATTTGGAATGATTTAGGACAATGTAATAACATCAAAAAGGAACCCCATCCTGAGCCGGGTGATTGTTTGGCTGTACTGACACTGAGTAGAGAGAAGTACCGTGTAAAACATACAACATCCAACAACCTCAGTGAGTGTTAAGGCTCTAAAAATAGCTAAATAATTTTTTGTAGCGTGTAACGGACATTTTGGCCTCTAGAGATACACTCAGCTCAAAAGGTGATTTCAGACAAGTCCAAACAAGGCGGGGTCGCGGCTTCCTATTGGCTCAGAGGGACAGGGACAGCATTTGTTTTCTGTGTTTGTGTGCAGTTGTGACGTTCCTTCGTCCTTTCTTCTCAGTCCTTATCTGAGTCTATTTTCTGCTCCGTGATAACTATCAGCAGGTACCGTCTTTCCACTCAGGAGGGCTCTGCTCTGAAAGGACGCTAGACAGCCTGTCTCTGTCTCAAACAAAAAGACACACAAACCCCTGCTCTCATCATTTGGGAAACACTCACTTAGATTTATTTCCTGAAAAATTTAAAACATTGGTGACATTTTCATGTTTAAACCATGTACCATCAGTTCTTTTCCACCTCTAGCATTGCAAAAGCTGATTTGTTCACTCACTTAACTAAGTCGTGTAGTTGTCTTTACAAAGACCCCTTAACTTGACTCAAGTGGAGATACATGATGCCACTCAGGAATGTTGTGTGTTAACATGTTAGTTCCAAAAACACACAACTATGTATTAGTAGACTTCTCCAAAGCTGTCCGATCATATATTCATCAGAAAATACACATTATCATTTACATCTTACAGCAGATCGATAGCTTCAAGATTCTAGAGCCATGACTTTTATTTCCCATTTGTGCACAAACAAATATTCCAGACACATACTGTAGGAAGTCTTATTCAGGAGTCTGTTGGAGTCAGGTAAAAAAAAGTTAAAAGCCAAAGAAAAAGCACCTAGTCTTAAATAGAATGTACTTAAAACACTGTACAAGAACAATAAAAATAAAACTGAAAAAACATAATAAATCAATTATGAACACTGCAACTGAGGTGTCAAAACTATAAACAAGGAACTAGTACCTTACTGTTACCTGAAAGACAGATGTGTTTCATTGATGAAACATGCACATAGAAAACATTTTCAGTGGGAACAGAAAATTATTGCACTTGTCCTTCACCTCAGTACATGAATGCACCACCAGAGGGATTCACAAATCAATATTTTTACATACAGTAGTTCCAACTCCAACATGGAGCCCACAAAATCTAATATGAGTGTGTTTTCTTCTGTCGAACTACTTTCAGCATCTGTGCACTGGAATCAACTGAAACCAATGAGTCAATGGAAAGTCACAACAATTTATTTACACATTACAAACTCACTTGTATTAACTGTGAAATGACTGATGGTAATGTAAGCTGTAAGTATATAGTTTAGTCGATTTACCATCAGAACCACTGGGACGTCCCTTTAGTGGAACAGGAATCTAACTTCCCCATTTTTCTTGCAAACCAATTTCAGAGGTGTTGTTACAAGTTCAATGTGGAAAACAATTTTGTGCTTGCATGAAGCTTATGATGACATTTATGATATAACTCCCATCAAAAAACTATCTTGTTGCCTTCATTGATGGCAAGACCTACAATGCACTGATTTCTCTGTAGAGGTTTGAGTTCATTTTTCTGTTAAAGTCCCTGCTCTCACTCCAGGGTTCTTCAATACATCTTATGTTTCCCTGTGCTACCATTAGATAATGTTGCATACATCTGCTAATGTTAAAAAATAACCATCTCTGAGCACGACACAGATTCAAACGCCAACTTCACTAAATGCTCCTTATCAAATTTATAATATTGTCATAACAAGTATTAAATGATCAGTTTTATTTGATATAAATAATACATTTAATGTTATGGAGAACATTTTAGGAACTCATTTTCCACTGGTGGAACAAGGGTCTAAGTTTCTAAAAGCTTTAATTCCAATCAATTATTCCTTTCTTAAAACAATGGGAGCTGAGTCTGCAGGATGGACTCGTGGAATATTGATATGAAGGTTGGGACTTCTGTTGTTCTCATTGCTTATTAACATAGTCTGCATTTTATAGTTTAAAACCCTTAATTTAGCTTTAATTCAATATATTCCCAACATAAAACAACTCTTAAATTTAATGTTTAACTTTAAGGGGACTAATTTTTTTTCCTTCAAGAAAGCTGGTTCCCCTTAATCTGGGGACAGATTTATGTCACCATAACATAAGCAAGACTCGCACAGACACACACACACACACACAGAGGGTGTGTCTACACGTTGAATAAACCGGTTGTTACGGAACTTTCCCAACACTCCATAAAGCCTGTTAATGTGTGTAAGTGTGTGTGAGGATATGTGTGTGCATGTATCTTAACAACATTGTCGACAGGTAGTCAAACACACACACAGGGTTTGTTTAGACTCCTTTTAGCAGAATGCCCCTTTACTCTAACCAGACTAACAGTGTTATGGGTGATTGGCTTTTACTGCTACTAACACACACACTCAGGTATATATTACACTGCTATAAAGCTTACTTTCATTAGTTAACAACCCAAACTAGCCTATATATTTATATTTATATTTATAAAAGTGTGTTCAGACAGTGAGTTGTTCATTGCTCAGACTGAGGACTGTCTAATGTCTCTGCATGCAGCCACATATTTTAACATAAACACATACCATAAAAGACTGTATTTAAAGGGAATGTTTGTTCTTTATCACAAACACAATTTATAGAGATTAATGTGACCAACCCTGATGCAATAAATGACTTTACAAAGCCTTCATTAGAGGCACGGTATATAAAATATAGTGTAAATAATATATGTTTTATAATAAGTATATAAATTACTTTTTTTAAAATAAATTTTGATCAAACTGAAGTGGAATACTATACTACCCTTCAATGGTCTTTTTTCGATATAAGAAAACACTGATGTAACCTACAGCCTTGGTCCACTGACATATTCAGAGTATGTGATTAAGTTTTCTGTATGTCTTCAAAGAAAAACAAAACTGTTGTAATGACATCTCGGCCCCTGTTGACAATGAGTGCTGCACCTATACCCCTGTTGGTCCCTGTTCTCCTACCAGTATCACTATCCCCTCACCTCATCTGTTTTAACTTCTCCTATCTGCCCCCATGACCATGAACTGACCCTGAAAGACCTGAAAAATAAAGGTCAACATTGCCACCAAAATGTTATATGTCAACCCTGATTTGTAGCTTGTAAATGAAGGTCAAGGCCGACACGCAAAGAACTTGTCCCAAGTTGTACCTAAATATCAAACGTGAGGAAGATCAGGTGTTTTGGCAAAGAGTTATGGCGTTGACACTAATGGAGGGACACGCAGACAGATGGACGCCACAGTGTAGAACAATACAGAAACAAGAATTTTTTTAAAAAGCCTGTAGTTCTGTTTGGTGACGTAGTTTTAAGTTACTGGCAGTTGTTACAAAATATTTCAGAGAAGTTTTAAGGGTGGGACTTTTGCACATAGTACTTGTATTGTTAACCCCCCTGTCTTCAGTAAAAGGCAGCATCATGTGGTATTCAGGGAGCTACATAATGCAGCAGTGATACAGACAATGATGATGATGATGATGATGATGGTGATGGTGGATGTGGGGGCAGTTGAATACAACATCCAGGACTGACTACTACACTTGTAGAAACATGATACTATGTGACATCAGGCAGTACGTTATCATGTAACACAGTCTTTTATTGTCAGATTGAACAAAGCAAACACAACAAGAATATTTATAACTAAGTAAAAGGATCAGTATCTACAGGTTATAGAAGTCCTTTGTTACTGAATCTGGTCTGAACAAATAGAATTTCTAGGTGCAGTAGAGGCTGGAGGTTCACTGGCCTCAGGATCGCATATGTGCTCTTGTAAATGATGAGGTCCTGATGGTCTTGTTGAGCTGTGACTTCTAATGTGCACTGGTTTGCTTCTCAAGCTGAGTGTGAAGTGGCTGTGATGACAATTAGCACCTCCAAGTTCGTGGGAATGGCTCTTATTCAGAAAGGGGTAGATTGCCTTTTCCAGGCTGGAGATTAAAGTAAGGTCAAATGAGGGAATATGTAACTATGGGGGTCTTGGAATACAGAGCTGGAGATTAACAAGCAGATCGGTACAGGGAGTTTCCTCCACACTGTGCCCTAGTGTGTAATCCAGCAGAGTAGAGTCACTACACCTCCATATAAAGAGGAACCAGGACCAGGACACACTAAGACATTATAATGTGCAGCTGAGAAGCACCCTGCATCTCCCTGAATAAGTAGAGGAGAGGGAATTATGGGTATTTCTGCTTAGGCTGCTGCCCCCCCCCACACCCAGGAGCCAGAAAACAGGCACAAATTGGGCCAGTGGATGCAGGTGTCTGCCATATTTCAACAGTAGTGAGTTGAGAAAAGCAAATGTAGACATTTTTACTCAACTCCTCAACTTTTCTTTGTTAATTTTACAGCAGTGATGGGTCAATAACTGCAGGATGATTTACAGATATAAATTAAAAAACCTAGTAGAAAAAAACTTCTAAAAGTCTTATTTTGATATAAGAGTTTAAAAAACAAGGTGTATAAAAGAAGGCGAATACATTAGGCATGTTGTGTGTTTTTTCCCTTTGGTAATGAGCTCGTTGAAGCTTTGTGTGCTGTCTTTTTTCCGTCTCCTCGGGTTCAAACTGATGGATATCAGACGATTATTCAAATGTCCGTGGCTGCAGAAAGACATACTGAAGAAAGAAAGAAAAGAGAGTTGTGTAGTTTAAAGGCGTTGTGTGACAGCGAGGCCTCTCTCTGTTTTTGTCCTCTTTCACTCTTTCTTTCTGTCTTTCTTTCATTCATTTGGGGGTGGGTCAGCGGGGGCCCCCCGGGGTGAACGAGCGCAGGGGGTTTATTCCCCGATGGTCCTGTCAGACTGAGCTGCCTCCTCCCAGAGAAAGAGACAAACAGCAGATCTGTACAGCTCTGTCTGTGTGACTAATAAAAACTTGCAACTGTTGAAGATGGAGGGCAACAGCGGCAGAGTCTGTACGGGATCACTTCATTCATTCAATTATGTCTTTACTGTGAATATTACTATACACCCTGGATGACCCATGGGAGCATCTCTGAATTATAGACAGCAGGAGTTAGGCCACGTAATGTTAAAAAAACAACCTAGGCCTACTGAAAGGCCATTGTTTTTGCTAAAATCAAGGTATAAATACATTATTTTAGCTCAAACATGCAACAAATAACTAACAACAAAATGATAATGAACAGGAAACAACTACAAATATACAAATTATCAATATAAATACATAAATAAATACATAAATATCCATGTCTACAAGATTACCTATCCAAAAGGGAGTAGGAAGAAGTATAAACTTGCGAGTATAATCACAAAAACCTCAAATCAACACCTTAATTGTTTTACTTTATGGGCAGATTCCTCTCAACAATAACCACAATAAAAAGAAAAAAAAATCAACAACAAAAAAATCCAAATATTTTCTGAGGTACAGTGAAGAACAATTACAAGTATTACATAGGTTTCAAAAAACTGTATCGATAAACAAATCACATTTAAGCAAAGAATGGATTTATGTCCTTCCAAAAACTTTGGGTCATGAATGTACACTGTTGTCAATAAATTTGGAATCAAAATATTTTTACCTCTTCTCATGAAATGATTGTGACAATGTGATTTAGTCTTAATAGATAAAGTGTAACTGGGACTCAGTATGGAATCATTACACCTGCTCAAATGTAATGCCTGATGTGTATAAATAGGAACAAAAAGAAGAATGTATAAACTTTATGGGCAACAGTGTACAACACCATTTATAGGCCAGTAAAAATACTGGATAGAATTCTACATTTTTCTGAATTTGAACACTGTTGGGAACTTTTAATATAATGGAAGTTCACAACACAGCCTCATGGAAATGTAGTGAGAAAATGTACCTTTAATTCATCCATCAAAGTTTGTTGGTGTGTCTTAGTAAAAATGCTGCTAAATGTTTTTAAGTACAAGTGTTATTCGAAGACAACTCTCTATTTGCCTCAAGACCAGCGTTGGATCTATGGGGGGGGGCGGCAGCGGTCACCAAAGAACAAATTGACAAAAAGTGACTTTAAAAATGTTTTATTCTTCTATTCCATCACATCTAGGAGGCAATTTACTGCCTAAAATTTTACTTGTAGTGGAATATTTTCTTAGTTACTTTGCTTTTGAAGAACTGTACAGTCTTGTTTTGGATTTTGGATTCCCACATACCATCATCCCGTTTAAAATCTCCTAGATCTGCCACTGCTGAGACTGTTTGAGGTTCACACATTATCCAGGATCAGATATATTTTCACTAAATGCCGTCCTGACCTCTCTCATGACCTCACAGGAGGGCCGGTAGTCCATTTACCTGTCAGTGGTGTATGGAGCATGATGAACTGTGACACCCATAGACAAAGCTTAATGATTTCTCTCACTTAAACAGCAGTCCAAACATCCGGGACAGGTAAGTGGACTACCTGTCTTCCACTGAGGTCATGAGAGAGGTCAGGTAGACAAATAGTAGGTAAGATGTCTGTGCACAAGACACAACATGACACAGGATATCTGAGCCATTTAAGGCTGAAATGATTCCCCACATTCTCTTTAGCTTTATTTAATAAATACAGTGGAAACAGTTATACCGATCAAAAAGCCTGAGACAGAACAAATCCTATATGAACCCTTTTTTGGCGGTGTAACACGTCAAAGTATTCCTCCATCTAGACCAGGGATGGGCAATCCTGGTCCTCGAGGGCCGGTGTCCTGCATGTTTTAGATGTTTCCCTCTTCCATCACACCTGGTTCAATTAATGATCAGCTCATCTCCAAGCTCTGCAGAAGCCTGATAACGCCGTAATGGCGTCCAGGTGTGCTGGAAAAGGGAACTATCTAAAACATGCAGGGACACCGGCCCACGAGGACCAGGATTGCCCACCCCTGGTCTAGATTATACCTGGGGTTAAAGCGTAATAGACGGGGGGGCGTATTTAGAAGATACTGCAAAGGGAAGCTGCTGGAGGAAACAAACAGGCTAATGCTGCTTTCATTTCATATCTTTTCAGCTACAACTTTGAGCCAAGTGGTAAAAACCTTATGGTACTTCTAAGTCAGAGTCAGAGATCCCAATCATCAACATACATGTGTAATGTAACCAATGTAACCAACACATCTATCTATCTATTTAGCACTACCAGCAATTTATGGTAGAAAAAATCTTAGAAATATAAAACTGGGTATTGGGCAAACAGACAGCTGATAAATTACAGGTCCACTTATATTAGTCACAATCACTACAAGCAGTTTCACCTGCACACTCTTTTTTTTTTTTTTAGGTTCATCAGTGTCTGATGACTCCTGAAATGAAGGTAAAGTTTATAACTGACTCACACACCCACTCCTATGGCAGTATTTCAGCAGTCTCTCATTACTGTGCTTGTGTTGTTTGGTTCACACACTGAGCATAGAAAAGGTGAGAGCAAAACACCTTAACACCGGATGCCAACCCAACCACAAAAAAGAAGAAGAGGAGGCCAATTCAGATCTAGTAGGAGCCTGGTAATGTTTGACCTAGGCCTTCTGTACATATAAACAACTATTTCTAAGGTGGCAAAGACACAGTTCTCATTTCTGTACGCTAATGGAAACATGAGTATTACATTGCTGCAATTAGATCGCCCTATAACACTGGACCTTTAAATTAATTATTCAGATATTATGTAAGGGTTTTAAAGGTACAGTATAAGGTTAAGGTTAAGGTTAACTTGCTTTACTATCCCCATTGGGAAATTCAGTTCCTGCATTTTACTCATCCTAATACACACAGAGTACCTAGCATTAGCATCACCGATTAGCATTAGCCCATAGCACATTAAGAACAGTGAGCTGCCATTGAAAGACCAACTGCAGATCTTCATCAGCCCTGTGGTCAGGGCCACTGACAGGAGAATGAGCCTATATGTACCTGTTTTAATGGTGGAGGAAACCAGAGCACCTAGAGGAAACCTGTGCCAAAAACGCCACTTTGAATAAGTTACACGTAGTTCATTTCCACTGTGTTTCAGTCTGAATGTACTTAGCCCCTCCCCCAGCCATCTTGGTTTGCTCACATCATATCTAGCCTACATTATCCATTCATCATGGCTGCATGTACTGCTGTAACAACAATTACAGTTTGCATAGAAATGGAGGCTGCTAATGTCAACAATTAACCAACTCTTACAGACTGCTACACCAACAAGTAAGCATGTACAAATATTACATATTGTACCTTTAAAAGGACTGGTGAGGACATAATACGTGTAAACAGTGGAATCCAGACAGGACTGAGAATTCAATATGTAAAATAAATAAAGACTTTCATGCATTTGCTCAGGGTTCTGATACAGGATTGTCCCTTATCTCTATATTTATTTAAGAGATAACAGAGAAAATGGGAAACATACTGCAAACAAAAAAGAATTTGCTCTCACAGGAACTGCCATATTTCATCTTTGATACATTTTGCAACCATATTCTGTGCAATAAACCTGAAGATTCATCATTTCCTGGATAGGTTTTGGCAGCATTTGGTCACTACAGCAGCCAATCATGCCATGTCACATCCCTTATAACTTAAAAAAAATTTACTTTTCAGAAAAGTACCAATCTGAACATCTGATAAACAAGAAATAACCTTCGAAAAACATTTATTTTAGACTGAATTTTAGCCCATAAAGACCCAAATATCCACTGTCGACCAAAAGCATCTAATGATCTAAACTGTTGATCCACTAATCCTATCAATACATGTAAATAATTGGTGTAAAATACAGTTTGTCATCTTTTCATGGTCAT
>JAPQRQ010000005.1:11809576-11824178 GCA_037367365.1 Apogon talboti | reverse complement strand
ATGGAAATTTGGCAAGAACGCATTCTGTACTGTACAGGAGACACAGCACAGAGGAGACTGACTGACAATGGTCTACACCACATCCTCAAACAGCTACACCTCGTCCTGCATCGGGATGGAAACTGTCCCAACAGTAGCACCATCCACTTCTCCATATTTATTAGGCACTGCCTCCACATTACACACCTGGTGAGTGGAACATTTATTATTACAATTTTCAATTTTATGCACACATTTTTTAATGTAGTCTATTTCCTGAAAGGGGTAAGGTATTAGATGAGCAATTTTCATGTTTTAGAAATTAGCTCATGTTATGTTTTCATAAAAAGTTTTCCAACAAGCTGTATAAACTGGGAGCATTTGCCGTGCCTTGAGTTAGAGTAGCATGTCACCTTCCTGGTCTAACTTTTATTTGAACACTCAGTCTGACCAGAGCATAGACAGTCAGTGATTGGATGTTT
Source organism: Apogon talboti (assembly GCA_037367365.1). Classification (NCBI taxonomy): domain Eukaryota; kingdom Metazoa; phylum Chordata; class Actinopteri; order Kurtiformes; family Apogonidae; genus Apogon; species Apogon talboti. Next base: position 11,823,717 of record JAPQRQ010000005.1, on the reverse strand, counting down.
TCTGAGTCATCAATCTCATCCTCCTTCAGCTCCTCAGAGAGGAAAAAGAGGAGGAGATCAGAGTCTGAAGAGCCGCCGGCTGGTGTCGAGGCGGCCTGCAGTGAAGATGAAATAAGCCATGGTGGGAGCGCCATCATGGGGAGCAGCATTAGTTGTGGGCTTGGATCTAGTCTGGGATCCTACCAGCTGCTGACCTGGGATCAGTACAGACCAGGACAGTGGAGTATGGTGTTTGACGGCAGCTACCAGACTGTGTGAGTACAGACACAAACATTCAATCCCCTCAAATCCTCACTAATAAAAATCTCCCCTAGAACCACAGTGTTTAAAGATGCTGAATACTGATGTTGTTATTGTGCACCACTATGTGTCTCTGTCATTTTCTAAATCCATCTTACATGTACACAGATGGTACGCACAGAAATGAAAGTGTTGATTTCACAGTTCAAATGTTGATATGTTGAATTAATTAATGCGTAACTACATTATATTTAAGTTTAAACATGATGATGCTGCAGACCTGTACACGAGTAAATCTTCTCAATCCTGACCTCCTTAAGGCATAATTGACGCCTAGACTAAAGGAACATGAATAATCCTAAACACACGCCTTCACTTTATGATGAGTTGTTCTGTAGTTCTCATGATTGCTATAAAAATACTTAAATAGCAAAAATATGGAGAATCCAGGCCTTCTAATGATGTCATGTCTATATTGGCACAAGTTTTTGAGTTGATGAAACAACAAAAAGTTTGCAGCATCTGAATATGTTAGAGCTGAGAACTGTTGGTGAATTCAAGAAAATAATGAAGGAAGTGTACATTTTTCTTGTCTTGTGTCTATTCTTGATTGAAAAGATGGCTTGGTATCTTTAGCTGGTGGTGCTTTTTTATGTCAGTGCTGCTGGTCTCTGTGAAAAATATCTCAATAATACTTTTTAACGCCATTAATACTTTTTTAATGTAAAAAAAAATCTTAATACAGTGATGGACAAAAAAATTATCCTGCAGAGGAAATGCTATTACCTAGCAATTAAAAATGACAACAAACAGCAAATCATTTTTCAAGTGCAGTTTCAGTCTTCATTGTGTCGTGCTGTGTTTCCAGATCCACTCCTGCGTACCACGTCGACACAGATAAAGGCTTCATCTATTCTGTAGCTGATGAATCATTTGTTTGCCAGAAGAAAAACCACTTCCAGGTGACAGTTCATATCGGTGTGGCTGCAGAGCTGCGATACGTCAGAACACCCAGCGGGCCACAGGAAGTCGACCACTTCCAAATAAAAGTGTTCGGAGTCAAGGTGTGTATGAGTCTCAGCTGTTATACTCTATTGTTACACAATGGGCTGTGTGAGATGTATGCATGTTTTTTAGGCTTCCAGATATGTCCACCTTCTGAATAGATTTCCTATTTTCTGACAGTTAAGGCTGCAGTTTGATAGTTTTTTAGTGTCACACTCAGTTTTGTCATAGGTGTTTTCAGACAGGTAGGGGTTTAAATATATGACTGACAGTTGAAATTACCGTTCATTGATCAGATTCTGTCAGATGCGCCCTGGATGTGCCTTTTGATTTGAATTACAGGAGAGAGCTGTTAAAGGGAAGGGTGTATTTTCAGGTTTTCAGATTTTTTTGCCTCAGATTTCAGCCTCTGCAGCTTGATCAATATATTGTCAAAATAATCGGCAGATTTACTGATAATGAAAATAAATATTTTGTTAGATGCAGCCCCAGAGTAAACACATTATATCTTATTTGACTTGCAGTCGTTTCCTAATTAAATGATTTATTTTTTAATGGATAAAATGTTGGGCAATAGTAAAACTGGGTGGTTAAAAGAACTGACCTTGAACCTTAATACTGCTGTATTGATTAAAGGTCCAAGTGATGTTCATATCATGCCTGCTCATTCCTTATTCATCTCTACTGCTGTTGTGCCATTGAATTAAGGCCCCAAAATACAATTTTTGTTTAAATCAAGTAAAATCATGAAAATAAAAAAATGCTAATGAAAAGTGTTTTAATTACAGAACACACATTCAATAGTAAACTGATTAATTTTGTTTTGTTTTGTTTATTACTAGTTCAAACCACAATGATTTTCAATCAGAAATAAGCATTTAGAGAGCTGGATTCATCAAATGATTCCTATCTTTATTTCCTTAATCTCTTAAAAAATAAGCAATATTTTTTCAAAATTTTATGATGTGATTCCAAAATAAACTTCACTAAGGCATGTGCAAATGTTACATATTCTACCTTATAAAAATATTTTAAATAATGGTTGCAGCTCTGGACACAGTGTCATTGACGTGAAAAACTGATGAAGAAGCCTAGACTTCTGCTTTAATAGTCAACACTCTAATGTTTTCTTCTCACAGCTGGAATCTCCCAGTCACCATGTGACCATCGAGCAGTCTCAGCCCGACCGCAGCAAAAAGCCATTCCACCCTGTTCGGTAGGTTACCACGGCAACAGATGACAAGTGACACCAACTTCACTTCCTCCACTGTTTGGTCAGTGGAGGAAGTGAAGTTGGTGTCACTTGCTCCTGAACTTGACCTCTGGTTCAAAGTTCAGGAGCTTTTGATCTCAGTCTGGCCATGAATGAACCGTGCAGAAATTCAGGCTCAGACTCAAATAATCCTTCAAGTCTAATGAACAAATCCAACAACAGTCACTATTATCTAAGTTATGAGTTGATCCTAATCTGTACTGTTGATGTCTAGACAGATAGAACCATCATCAGGAATCTTTTCCATTAAGAGAACTTTGTCCCCTGGCTTTTAAAATGCATGTTGGTTTGCATAGATAATTTTGTGATAAGAAACAGACAGAAAAGGAAGAGGCAGACATCGTGTTTACTGGTGATTTGAATTTGGTTCATTAAAAGTAACTGTATGGTCAGGGAACAGCTCCACTATTCCCTTTTTGATTATTTGCACAAAAATTGCCTTTATTTTGCTGCTTATATGTATATAAATCCATCATCTTTCCATTTTTTGATGAAGAACTCTAAAAAACTAAAGTTAGAGCAAGCAAAGTTTTTCAAAATGGTATCATCTGATCTTCCAGAGTCAGTTTGCCCGCTGGAAAAATCACCAAGGTGACTCTCGGCCGACTGCACTTCAGCGAGACGACGGCCAACAACATGAGAAAGAAAGGCAAACCCAACCCAGACCAGAGGTGTGTGAGAGTAGACGTAAACCACTGAATGAACAGCAGTACCAGGGGAGCTCATTTTATCTGTGTCTATTTATGTAGATATTTTCAGATGGTGGTTGGTCTATACGCTGCAGTGAAAGAGAAGACTTTTCTCCTGACGGGTCTGGTGTCAGAGAGAATCATCGTCAGGGTAACAACACAGACTCTGAAGCTAAACTATAATTCATCATGACCAGCGAATCAGATCATCTCAGAACCAAGAGCAGATCAAATTCATGAATAATCAGTGTCACATCTACATCTGCAGGCCTCTAATCCTGGTCAGTTTGAGACCGATGGGGACGCCCTGTGGCAGCGGGGGGTAGTACAGGACACTGTGGTCTGTCAAGGCCGCGTGGGAATTAACACTGACTCACCTGATGAGGCGCTGGTCGTCTGCGGTAACGTCAAAGTGATGGGCAGCATCATGCAACCATCAGACCAGCGCGCCAAGGAGAACGTACAGGAGGTGAGACAGTGAAACCATAAAGAATCTCACACTTTATTCAAGTCAGAACTTAGAAATATTTTATTTTCATCTTTTACATCAACAGATTGAAAAAATAACCACCAGTTTACTAGATTTATAGAGTTATATTTCAAAATTCACAAATCAAACCCCTTTTTGTATTATTAGCTATTAGTAAAGCTATAGTAATTGATTAGTATATTAACAAACAGATACAGAGGATGCAGGAGTTGTTCATGTATGACCAGAACGGAAATTTTAATCTAAAAACAAAACAAGACCAAAAAATTCTCAAAATTCATTAATGAGTCATTTTATTGGACTAATTAATAATAACATTATATGCCATATTTGTTCTGTAGCTGTCAAAGAATAACTGTTAAAATCTGGACATACAATACTTTTTAGTGAAATATAACATTATTTTTGTTAAATAAGATAACTAGAAGACTAATACATAAGGTAATTAGAATACTAATGCATAAAATAACTAGAATACTAATACATAAGATAATTAGAATACTAATACATAAGATAACTAAAATACTAATAGGGAAGATAGGTTAAAGATTAGGGTTAGAGGTTAATTCTGACACAACTTTGTTTAGTACAACAAATGATCTTTCATTATCATTATCATATATGTGCAGCAACATCTGTCTTTAATGTGTGAAATTCACATAAATGGTTCCACATTAATGCATCTACCACAGTTTTATACTTTAGCTGTATTTGTATCTTTTCTTAAACATTTGCCCTTCTGTTTGTCTGTCAGGTCGACTCTGAGCAGCAGCTGAAGAGAATCACTCAGATGAGAATAGTCGAGTTTGATTATAAACCTGAGTTTGCATCTAAAATGGGAATAGACCACACCCACCAGACAGGTAATGGACAGAATATTGTATTGTAATTAAATATTGGAACAGGTGGACTATGATTTAATCACTGATCTGGAAATTAATAACCTGGGGGATAACATTTCAGGTGTAGTAGCTCAGGAGGTAAAGGAGCTGCTGCCGTCTGCAGTAAAAGAGGTCGGAGATGTCACATGTTCAGATGGAGAAAAGATTCATAACTTGCTCATGGTGGACAAGGTATGTGTCATCTTTCCCTCCTGCATTTTTATTCCTAAGCATATTTCCCCAAGACTTAAGGGTTTTAGAATGTTAGGTTGCATTTAGGGGCTTGGAGTCAATAAAACCAATGTGATATGTTCTGTCATGTTGGTTATGAGTCTGGCTGCAGCATTTTCAATGAACAAACTACTGTTTCTAGGTTTTGTCAGACAAAAATGGCTTAATTTTTTTGGTTTTCTAAGGTGGAAAAAGGATGATTAGACAACAGAATTAATATTATATGAATATCAAAATAAAACAAATATGGAGGTTTCTCCAGCATTTTTTGTTATTAAATGAGAAAGGACCAAAATGAGAGGGAGTAGGATTTAGTATTTAGTAATGATAATAATGTTAACTTTTTAGTTTATCTCTAAAGAAATTGATACCATTTAGTCATTGATATTAATGATGGATGTGAAAGTTGTTTACTTCATTGGTGTCATTAGTGTAAAAGAAGAAACATAATTATGTGTCATCAGCATAGAAGTGGAAACTGTTATTGTATTTTTGATATGACCAAGTGAGCCAAGAAGATAGTTAGGGCCTAGAACAGAACCTTGTGGAACTCCATATTTTAGATTTGATTGTTAATGACCTTCACATAACATAGACTCTTCATAAATAATGCGTTAATTAATTTGAGTCCAAACAGGACAGAACCACACTAAAACATATGTCTTTGTGTAGTTTAGCAGATCCTTGTTTTGTTGATGCCCTCCTGGTCTATTCCTCCAGGAGCAAATATTCATGGAAAATATTGGTGCAGTGCAGCAGCTATCGAAGCTCACAGACAACCTGGATAATCGAATCCAAGAGCTAGAGATCTGGAAGCGACGACTGGCCAAGCTGAAGAGCCTGACAGGAAGCCTGCGTTCCAACAGGTCACTGTCTCCATCTATTCGTCAGTCCATCCACCTGTTTGTTTAACTTCTGTATTCACCCATCTCTTACTCCCTTCATTCGTTTAATTATGTATCTCCAGGGGAAGAGATTTCACAGTTACTGAAACACATGGCTGTAAAATGTAGTTTGTTTGAGGGTTTCATTGAAGGTTTCCAAGGTTTTTTGATCCTCTCTGAGGTCCTTTTTGAGCCACATTTTACATCAGTGGGCGCATATAAATTAAAATGAACCTGTTGTAAGTAAATATTAAATATTAAGGTTTTAGGTTAACCATAAAACCATGGCCACTAAGTATGAGCAATTTTCAATACACTTAGAGAAAATGGTATATCTGTGTAGGATTCCATAGACTTTTTTGATTAAATATTTCAGTTGTTAAAAGGTTGAGAGGAAAAGGAACAATAAATCCGAAACTTCATAATGAGTGTGTCTGTTGCATAACAGCAGAAACTGTGTGTTATCAGTGTCTATCATAGTTCAAGGTCAACCAAACTTGTAGCGCTACTGTGTTGTGTATTAGTTTTTAAAAAACATATTTCAACACAAGATTTGTGATTTTTTTTTGTGTTTTTCTCAAAGCAGTAAACCCAGGAAACACAGCAGTGTTTCAACAACACAGAGCACTAGATCATGTAAACCTGGAAACACAGAGCATGAAAGCCAGAATCAGAAGTACAGCCACTGTCTGCAGCACAAAGTTTTCCATGCCAGTGTCTTTACCCTGCTCGCTACCATGGCTTTTTGGTAAGACATCTTATCACTTACTCTATGTCTGCATGAAAGGATAAAGAACCAAGAGAAACAACTATAACAACTATATCAGATAAATACTGTCTACATTTCAATCATATGTGATATGCCTGTGTGTGTGCAGTGTGATCTCCATCACTGCTTTGTACCTGGTGACTCTGAAGGAAGAAGACATTGACACCTTCCCTAACAACAGGTGAGTAACAGAAGAACACCTACTGACGCATTACCAACCATTAGACTAAATAAAAACAGTCATATCTGACCACTGGTATTACTAAGAGGTAACAATTTCAATGTAAGATGCATGTGTTACCCTTGGTAAGACAGTCATAGAACACAACATGTGTTATTCTTCGATAAGAAAGTAATATATTTGGTCACATGAAATGGTCTAAAACATCCCATTACAATTCAAACAAGTTACATCCTGTGACCACTGACAGTTCATATAGTGGCAGCCATCTGGTAATGAACCTTAAAAACCAGATGGATTAACACAGTAACTAGTAATGACTCAGTAACACCCCTTATTTAACAAACAGTTAAAGTACAGTTTAAACGTCTTATAGTGATTAATGTTGCAGTGATAAACTGTCTGTTTGGATCAACAAACCAGGGCCAGAGTCATTCCTGTAAAACTGCTGTTGAAATATCTTAATAAAAATGTTACATTCTTTTGAAATAATTTTCTCATAATGAAAAATGGAATCTCATTTTAACTTTTAACAAACTAACATTAACTAACAATATGTATCAGTGAAACGAGATGCCACCTTGTGTAATCAACTCATATAATGAGAAGGAGTTATGGCTGTTAATGATGAAGACATAAAACAGATGTACATGGAGAATACAGTAAATAGTGTTTCTGTCTATTTAATTATGTTCATGCAATAAATACTGAATGAATAACATAAGTGTGTGTATGCGTGTGTGTGCTTGCACGCGCGTGTGTAGAACAATTAAGAACAAAAATGTTGCCAGTTTTTTCAACAAAAATTTTATCCAGAGTCCAAAATAATCTATTGAGAGCTGATGAGTATTTACACCACTGCTAATGATTTAGTGAGTTTTTTTATGTTGACCATCAATAGAACCATTATATTTTAATATTTAGGAACTCTGTTCTGTTTTTGGTTTTGCTGACTTTCATTTCTCTGTGTTAGTAATGGCAGCGTGATTCCTCCACAGAGCACAGCCTGGAGCAGCACAGGTAAGTCCAGCCTTACAACAGAGTCTGCAGTTACACAGAGAATGGAAACAGCTGCTTCTACTCTCGTGTTCAAGTTTGTAATGGGATCAAGTGAAGTAATTATCATAATTAGGATTATTAGCTGCAAGTTTTTTGTTATCTCATACCTTCTTCTCAGTTTTCAACTTGTAGCTCCTCATGTCCTCACCTCATGTCTTAGCCCCTCCCACCAGAGATGTGAGAGGGGCAGCTGAGTCGAGGAAAGAGGCAATTAACAACATGAGACATCCTCACCTCAGAACCAGTTAAATATGATAAGTTGAGCAGCTGCATCATTTCTCTGTCACTCTGTTACTGTGTGCAACTGCATTTTATGATCTCTGACATATGAATGTTCATGTAAACTTATGACTCATTTTTCGTTTACATAGGTTTGAGGGTGCATTTGATCCTTTTAACCCTTAAAGACCTATAACTATTTTTGCAGTGACTTCCGAGTCATTTATTTCTCTACATTTAACCTTTAGTACGTGATTTATCGCTGCTTTTTATAATATTATCTTTTGCATCTTGCATTTGTCAGTGAAAATCAGGTATTTTCCTATATTTAATGTACCATTTTATAAAAGCTTACAGGAAAATCTAATTCTATTACATTAAAGCAGAGAAAACATGAAGAAAAAGTGACTTTTCCAGCAAAATATATCATTAACTGAAGCTAAAGACAAGAGCCTATGACCACTGCCATACTGCCTACTACATGAGTTTTACTGGTGATTCAGTGTTGCAGAAGATGACAGGTTTTTCCATAATCACCACGGAGCCTCTGAACGAATGAAGACACATCTGATGCTGCTGAAAGTCAGAGAAACTGCATTTTACCTGAATTATTTAAATGCCTTGGTATGGTTAGTGGCTCTAAAGTGATTAAACATCTTATATCAGTAAATGATTTTGATTTAGAACTGGAGATTCAGACCTGTGTAATCCCGACGTTTGTCACAGCTCTTTTACACATCACAGCTTCATTCGCCAAAAAGACTTATGCAAAATATACATCTGGGTACTGTCAATCATAGCTCCTCTGTCTTCAATCTTTGGTCCTAAAAATGCATTTTAGGGAATTGAGACATTCTTAGGCTATGTTCAGACTGCATGCAAATGTGTCCCAAATCCCATTTTTTTTGCCCATATGTGACCTGTATCCAATCTGTTAAAGACAGTTTGAACAGCACAAATCTGACCCAGGCCACTTTCATATATGGTCCTAAATCCAATACGGATCCGATATTTTGCAATGCGACTTCAGTCTGAACGGCCATGTCGCATTTATCTGACCTTTACGTTATTGAAATAGGACAAACTTCACAATTCTGCGTCTCAGGAGGAGGAGTGGCGGGAAAAGTATATTTACTTCCATAAACACAGTGCATGACTGCGTGGTCACGTATTACATCAGGACCTCTTTTGCGCATGCGGTCAATTCAGGGTCACATTCAGTTAATACTCAAAACTGGTAGAAGTCACATTTAATGTGTAATATGAACGAACAAACAAAAAAATTGGATTTCACTAAAAAATCTGAATTGTACGTTAAGACCTGCTGTCTGAATGTAGCCTTAGAGACTGCACAACAATCTGAGACCTCGGATAAAATCAAAGGTCTCAGATCACACAGAAATGTACCATGAATAAGGAGGTCCAGTGTAATGTCAGAAAACTGGGAAAAATTCTGAGGAAAATTAGGCTTTTCCTTTAATATATGACTTTGTAAGTATTTTTCACGTGGTCCTAGTTCTTCTTTATTTGCAGTAATGGTAGCATTGAAATATAAGCACGAAATAATGCAGAGTTTCAACACTTAATTTTACCACCTTATTTTTTGCTTTCCAGTGGTGCCAACCAGTTCACCCGGGCCTTGGCCTCCAGACGTGGACTTCTGTGACCTGTTGTACTGTGATAAGGTGTACTGCTGTCCTTCACCACCAGGGGGAAGCACTAACTCTAATATCACCTATAAAGAGTCACTGGTAACACAAGTGAATAACCTGACAGGTAATTGTAGCTCATTGTATGTCATTTTCTGCACTGTAAGAGGACACTGTGTGTATTTTAGAAAAACAGCAACATATAAATATACCACGTAGACTCAATAATTAGTTAAAATTACGCTGACTTTAACCAGCAGTGATTTAAGTGATTTTAAGTAAATGTGATCCACAGTTACACAGTATAATATAAATGACACTGATGTTTGTTTCCATATTTCCCCTCTGCAGAAAAAAGAAAAAAACTTTATTACAAGCTGAAAAGTATCAAAGACTGTGAGTTTCATTTACAAATCAAGAGCAACATACTCAAAACGATCTATGAATTTGCTTATTTTGAGAGCACTTGATAACTTGATAAATAAACACCTTTATGTCTGTTATTCTCAGGGACGAACACCACCATCCAGTCGTTCATGATCAAAGAGAATCAGCAAATAATTGACAGTAAATACTGTGTAAGAGGTGAATGTGGGTAAGTGAAGATATAACATAATAAATAGTAAAAATCCATGTGTGTCAGAACATGTCATAGCTCTCAATGCATTTTCAAAAAGTTTTGTGACTCATTTCAACCTGTTAGCTCATCTAAACTGACCTTTTTCCATATCTATAAGAATTTTTAACCAACAAAGGCAAAGGTTCAACTGAGGAAAAGGCATGTCTTTATCATTCATGTCTTGCTGATTAGATAATTCCATAATCCTAACACTAATCTCCCTAAAACAGAAAATTGTCACTAATAACTATCTAGGTTGTTACTGAACTTTTTACTAGCCAGTTGTGACACAATTTCAACTTCACTATTTAGACTTAAAAACCCTGGAGTTTAACTTTTAATTAAACGAATTAAGAAAGCTGGACCTGATAAAACCTTCCTCTGTTAGTATTAGCTTTTTGGATTTTTCTGCAACTTGTACTGCACCAGATCAGAAAAGCAACACGGATACATTCTGGAATATTGTGTGATGATTTTCCTCAGCAATTCAAGTAACTATTGCTAAAAAAAACCAGTAACACCAATAATAGGAAAGACATAATTAAAATTATTAAGCTCACATTTCATCTTTGTTTAACACAGACAGTAATCTGTATCTAAGTATCTACTTAAGTATTAATGAAATCACAGTTTAGTTACTACAACGATAGTCATGAGTGCCCTGTTTTATATAATCCCAAAGTCCTGTGGCATAAATAATTGTAATTATGAGCCTCAACATGACAAGAGGTTAATACAACTGCCCCATTAAACCCAGTAATAAACAGAAATAATCTTGCTTTTTTAACATCACTGTCTTATCAGAAAATTCCACTAAAACTATATAAAATGGAGTCATGCCTCCCCTCTCTCATGGGACAAAGATATGCGCAAAATGTTTGAGGACTTCCCATCCCAAATTTCAGTCTCTCATAGCATCCTGTTTAGATGACTGTTGTTTCAGCAACAGTGCATGACAATGTGGTATGGAAAAAAAATGCTGCAGAAATCAGTAGGCACCATCAACGTTTCTGCAGAAGTTCTTGAAAGCACTCATGAGTCCAACTGTGTTTCTTTCAGGCCAAGCAGATTCATCTACAGAGTTCCCATCAGCCAGTTTGTCCCAGGCAACATGAGGGTCACACTGCTCATGAAGTAAGAAGTACTGAAAGAATAAATGATTGTAAAGGTCTTCATGACAACACATATTGTAATAACTAAAATCATTTAAACAAGCAGGCAGGTAACACATGGGATTTTTCTTTCATTTAGTTCTACCGAGCTCCTGGTGGTTCATCTGTGCAGCTTCGATGAGTCTGAAGTCTGCTCTGCTCGGCTGGACGCAAACACTGTCACTGGGACCACATACGCTTCAAACACACAGGTACAGATGGAAATGCACTCATTTACTTTCTAGATCAAGAAATTCTATATATGGTTTTCTAAGGAGTTTTATTATTTCTACAATTTACTCCATTTATTCCTTTAAAGACCAGGAAATGTGGCATTTTGACAACATACTTACTTTAATTGCCAAACATGTGATATTAGGTGAGGTTCCATTCAAATATTTAATGTGCATTTTCAAATTTCTTATTAATTTAATTTCTTATTTTAATTCCCATACTTTGCAAAAACATTTTGTTTGCTCTCCTGAATGAATTTTGCTTCTTTTTTTTGCAAAAGACTAAATGTGTATAAGGGAAAATGGAAACACCTTACTGAATAAGTTCTGACAGTAAACTTTAAATTTGGTGATTGATCAGTAGACTGCTCAGATGTTTGCTTTGTTTTCACAGATATTGTTATTAAGTGTTAAAGCAGGAAGCAAGCGTGCCCTGCTTCTACCCTTTATAGGAGCCATAGTTTACAGCGCCACCTGCTGACGACACAAGAGTCTAGTTTATTTGCTCGAAACTAGTTTGTGGAAACACATGATTTGCATTTGAATTTTTGCAAATTTGCATCAAAATTGCTCGCCATTTCATGTAAACACGGCTTTTATTACTTAAAACAACATGATGTGAGATCAAAATAAAGTTTTAGACAAAAGACAATAATGAGGACATGTATTTACTATCAACAATAAAAGCAGCATAGAAATATTTTGCTAATAGCTACCATAATAGTTAATAATGATAGTATAATTAAGTTAATAATGATATATAATGTAAAAATAATGAGGTAATGTTGAAGTTTTCACAGCATTATAAGGGTGCTGTTTGATAACTTCAAAATAACATGAAAATTATTGGAAGTCAAAATAGGGGCTGACTGTCTTAATAATAATAAAACTGAAATTCATCCTCCTTTAGTGTAATCCTGTACTTGTGTTCCAAAGCTGATAAGTGTTGAGATTTATAGATCTGACTGTGCAAAACTATTTCTCAAGGCCTTTTGTGTTTGTAATGTAAATTCCACATTAACGAGTAAATGCTGGTTCAGTAAAGTCCTGTCAGTCTGCAGAGGACTGGGATGAACCTCAGCACATACTCTGAGTGAGTTAATGTACCAGGACTATTTTCTCATTCTGCTGGTTGAGTAAAATGTCCATGTCAGGAGTGTTGAATGGAGTTTTTTTTTTCCTACTGCTGGAACAGATCCTGGATGTTCAGGTTTCAGTTTGGCTACCTGCAAAAGAATTATCCGTCCCTTGTTGGGTTGATGCAGAGTTTGCCGTCACAGTTAATAATGTAGGACGCTTGAGGAAACTGTTGAATAATGAATGTCAGCCAGGGTTTTCCTCACATCGGGATAAGAACATGATAATCACTGCTGTGTAGTGTGAGCACACATCCATGACATGTAGAACACCAATTAGCATGAATCATACAGCACACACAATACTCCATATAACAGATACAACATCCAGGCTGCGTACAGGCTTGAAGCTGATATTATTGGGTAATGGAAGTAAAACATAACAGTCAGTTCACTCAGATGCGTTCACAGTTTCCTACAACAACAAATTGCTTCTCTTTCTCAGTGCTTTCTCCTTTTAGATGTTCCTGCTTCATTGTTTTGACTATTTTACACCATTTAACTTCAAGCGGAGTTTTCAGCTCTTAGCATTTTTATACATTCTAAGAATAGAACAGTTTGTGGTATTATTCTAACCATTGAGTGTAATCTTCAAAGTAAATTATAGTTTAAGGATCAACTTAATCTTTGTGTTTTCCTTGTGTGTCTATGTGTGTTCCTTCAGGGAGAACATGAATGGCCTCTTCACGTGGCTCGTCTTTATCACAGCTCGTATCACTTCCGTTCAGCTGTAGCTGTAAGAGTCTCTCTTTTCTCTTTAAACCATCTCTATAGTTTCATAGATTGTTTTTATAGATTTTTTTTACTTTACATTTAACCTTTCGTAAGTGATTTATTGCCATTTATTATAATATTGTCCTCTGAATTTAGCATTTTTCCTGTGAAAATCAGGTATTTTCCTAGGTTTATTTTAGTGACCATGTAAATGTTCATAAGAGCTCAGAGTACAACATGGCTATACACACCACTGAGGTCCCTGTCATCTGAATTTTTCTGAATGTGTATGTTAATAAAAGTAGTGAGCTGCTTAAAATGACTTAAATCTGGTGCAGCAAAGACAACACCCAGATTACACAGTTTCACCACAGTGCTCATATGTGTGTAAGCACTTACATTAATGTTTCTACATTATAACACAACTTTTACTTATGCATGTTGGCAAGCAGGACATAGTTTTACCCAACTCCCTCAGCAACTTTGTCATGTTAGCGTAAACTGTTGAATTTTCATACAAGATGATATGCAATTTATTTTAAGGAAGCTCTTAAATAAATGTTAGAAAATGTGGTCCTTGGCAGCAGAAATGTTGAGAACCACTCCATTAACTGGTTGGGTGGTTAAGAACGACTTTCACTCTGCAGGTTTTGGCCTGAACATAGGATTTGTGGACATAATTTATGAACTGAAAACAACTTTGCAGTATTTGCCAGTA
>JAPQRQ010000005.1:11774822-11802961 GCA_037367365.1 Apogon talboti | reverse complement strand
GTGTGTGTGTGTGTGTGTGTGTGTGTGTGTGTGTGTGTGTGTGTGTGTGTGTGTGTGTGTGTGTGTGTATGTGTGCAGTTGGGTCGTATCGAGGCAGAGCTTCGGGAGTCTCTACGTCTGGATGTGGAACGGCAGCAGGAAGCTGAATTCCTCCGTCAGCAGGAGAACAGGCTTTTGTGGCAAAACCTGTGTTACCTGAGCCTGAACCAGCGTGTCGCAAAGTACAAGCATTAAATCATCAGTTATTCAGACAAAACTCTATATTACATAGTTTAACAGCATATCACAGATTCAGTAGACAGTGTATTTTGGTGTCATTGAGCAAAAATTGCATAACAACATTTCAACATGTTATAAGTCAAGTGGAGTGAGAGGAAACAAGACCAGTGCAGCTCTTCCAGACTTTCAGTCACAGAGAGGGGATTATAAAAACAAGTGATGAAACCTATATCAAGAGGCATCATATCCTCCATTCTTATACTCAGACTGTGTTTAGGAGAGAGTGGAGAAAGATGCACAAGTGTATTTTCATTTTTTCATGATTTCTGATTCCTACAGCTTTAAATCTTAGGTCTGAAATCAAAAACAGCCTTAAAAATGGTATTGTTGCCACAAACCATCAGATGTCACTGGTCTTATGTTTGTACACATACCAGGAAATTTAGCTACAATGTTTGTTTTTGTTTTTTTTAAATATTAAATAACTTAAACCGAGAAAAAGGTTGATCAACTTAAATACTGGTATTAAGTAAAATTTTCTTCATTCATTGTTCTCATTTTGTTCTGCATGTGTCATCATATATGTTTCCTTCATCCTTAAATATGTTTTATCAAATCTAAAAAAGTATTTTACTGACACCTGGTTGAATTGTTAAAATGTTTCTTCTTCTTCTTCTTCTTCTTCTTCTTCTTCTTCTTCTTCTTCCTCTTTCAGGCCCTGGGTCAGTAGCTACTTCAGAAAGTTCCCCATGCATATCTACTGTCTGCCAGTCCAAACTGTCACTCACAAAGTAAAGAAGCGGGGCCAGAAGAAGCAGACGAAGAGACGATGAGGGGGCGGGGCTTTGTCGTAGGAAATATTAATATATATTGATATATGTATGTTGTTGTTTTATGTTTTTATGAAAAATAAATATAGTTTCCTACCAAGCCTGATTTGTAAACTATGAAACATCATCATTATATTTCTCCATCAAAACCAACACAATTATCACACAGATGAATTGGACTGATGTTAAATGTCTGATATGATGCATAGTAGTGAAGCCAGATTGGGACCATCTAAAACTGCAAGCTATGATGAATGGGCCCTTGCATCCTCATACCACTCAGGGTGGACCATGTTTTTATTGATGGCAGAATGTATGAGAGATGAGAAAAAGAACTTTATCAATTAAGTAAAATTCATAAGGCTGTAATTCATGATGATTCTGGCATTGGCCCTGTTATTTCTTGTCTCCAGTAGATGACAGTGTGCTATGCTGTATTATTGCTATGTAAATGTAGACAGGACTCCAAACATGAGAGATCTACGAAAGTGGCATAAATAATAGCAGTAGTTCTAGTAGAAGTAGTAATAGCAGTAGTAGTAGTTGTTGTTAGTAATAGTTACCTTTTGTGTACTTTACCATAATCGGCTTTGAACGCAGCATTACGTCTCTACGTCACTACGTCACTCTCCTGTCCACCCCTTCTTCTGTGTGCGTGCACGGCTTCAGCCCAGAGTCACAGACATCATGGTGAGCTTTGTTTTATTTATACCCTTATAAACAAAGAGAAACTCTTACAATATATGTTTTCAGCTCTGAAATAAAACTTAACTCGCAGTGACTCTTTTAAATAGTGTGCAGTGAGTTTGTTTTGTTTGCTGCGGCCGTGAAGTTCTCTGTTAGCCAACAATGCTAACCGGCAAGAAAGCACATGGGCGTTGTGAATGTGCTAGCAGCTACGCTAGCTGCTGTAGCAACAATTCATACACCCCAGTTCAGTTTCATGTGGTCTTTACAACTGTGAGAATTAAAGTTGTAATAAATGTAAAATTGAGGGTGTAAATTGGATTGGTTGTGTGTTCTTGTTCTTACTCCTGTTAGCATGCTAGGTTAGCTTGTCAACTAGGCTTTGTGGCTGTCAGAGACAAATCAACGATTAGGGAAATTTAGCACCGGACGATCTAAAGTATGTTGAAAACTGTGTTTGCTTAACGATTCTTACGTCAAAGTACCGAAGCAGTTTACAGCCCGAGTTGCCATCAAAGTTCTTATTTCTTTGTGTGATTCTTTAGTTGGTTGAAACCTTCTAGCGGTTTCTAGGATGAGATGGGAGGGGCTAAGACTGGCTGCAGTCAAGTCTAAATCGGAATAAATAAAATTACTGTTAACGTCCATATACTGATTAAGTTGGGTAGCAATAAACAGTCATATAATCAATTTTTGAAAGGTTATCCAAGATTATTGTGTATTTTGCCAATAAACTAAACGTAAATTGGCAATCAAATTGATGTCAGTATCTTCTGTAATGTCAATCTGAGCAAGCCAGTTTGCATTTGTCTGTTGAATGTTTTTATATGCCACTAATTTAGAATAGCAAATGAAATATCTGATGCATTACACATGTTGGGCTCAGATGTACATCTTAAGTAATGCACCCCCATTAAATTCAGTTAACATAAATGTAAACTCTAACAGTAGCTCCTCATTTGTTCCAGTATAATCATCTTATTTTTACAGTGTACTAGCCTGATACATCTGTTGTCTTCTGTCTCTGTAGGCGTCCTTATCAATGGCCCCGGTCAACATCTTCAAACATGGAGCTGATGAAGAGAAAGCTGAGACTGCACGACTGGTGAGATTGTTTAGGATTTAGTCATTGTCTGTTTTAATATAAAGTTTTCTGTTTATTTCATCTACTGTCAGCTCATCCTCTGAATCTGTGTGTGCTCTCTGCAGTCATCTTTTGTGGGTGCCATTGCCATTGGAGATCTGGTGAAGAGTACATTGGGTCCAAAAGGCATGGTGGGTCAATTATACCAGTTGTAATTTGCATCAAACTGGTAGTTATGTGCCTGCTTTAGCGTAAATATTATCCTTCCATGTCAAAGTAAAAAATTGTATACAACTGGAGTTTGTCAGCAGATCACCGCTATTTTTTTGAGAGAGAGATAAAAAAAACTTTGAAAGACCATTGATGGTTATCATTACAAGCAGGGAATGTTGTATTGCCCCTGTGTTGCCTCAAAAAGAAGTCTCCTTGTTCCTTTATTTCTGAATTTTTTCAGTTGTTTTATTAAGTGGCTGAGGACTGTGATTTATATGCGTCATCTATAATGGAACATCCATCTCTTGTTTCAGGATAAGATCTTGCTGGGTGGAGGAAAAGGCGGCACAGTGACTGTTACTAACGATGGAGCGACCATCCTGAAAGCCATTGGAGTTGATAACCCTGCTGCCAAAGTTCTGGTTGGTGAGTGAAGCTGCTGAATGTGTGGCTGAAACTAGCTGCAGAAATATGAACTGACGGCAGCACATTTTATGATGAAAAGGAAAGAAATAGAAATATATATTTTTGCGAGCGAAGACATGGAAAAATAGTATGGGCTCAGTTGATCCAGATAAAATTTAATAACTAACAAATGAGATGTATTACTTCACCAGGTGTTCTTGTGTATGAGGAAGGTTAACTACTTTTATGTATAGTAACCAAGTTTCTCTCTGTAACCATGTTATTTAAATGTATTTAAAAGTAAGTTATGGATTAAGAAGAACTTTTAATTAAGTCATCACCATCTACCCAAATATTTTTAGGGTTTTCCTTATTGATCACAAACAAATTTATTAAGAATATATCAAGAGGCTTAAACTATAATCAATTTCTCTAGTTTTTGAAGTCAGGAATTTTTGCATCATTTAACATAATTAAACTTCATTTTATCAAATGTGCTCCTCTTCTCCATCTAATAATGTAATGACATGAAATGATGGGTAATTGTGATTTGTTTAATACATGCTTGTGTTTTCAGACATGTCCAAGGTCCAGGATGATGAAGTCGGTGATGGGACGACCTCCGTCACTGTGCTGGCTGCAGAGCTGCTGAGGGTAAGAACCTGCAGGTTGAAAGTATTGAGTCAGACTGAGATCAGAAGTAAAGGAGTGTCTCATCTGTTGTTGTGGCATTCACAGGAAGCAGAGCTTCTGATTGCCAAGAAGATTCACCCACAGACCATCATCTCTGGGTGGAGGAAGGCGACCCAGACAGCCAGAGAGGCTCTGAGGGAGGCAGCTGTGGACCACAGGTCAGACATAAACTGATGCATGACATAAACCGTTGTCACAGGGGCTTGTCCTTTTGTTACTCAGAGTGAAGTGGTAATCTGATTGGTTTCAGAGTTTAGAGGAGTAATTGAAAGTTGAAAAAAATGCATCAGCTTGTATTTTGATTATCTTCTTGTTTCTTTAGGGAAAAAATCTGCAATTTTTGCTGGTTAAAATTCTTTAAGTGTCGAGGTTTTATTTTTCTCTGTCATAGCTTATGGTAAACTGAACATACAGTATATAGGTTTGTTGGCTGGAATTGTTTCTTTAAAATTATCAGATAGGTTAGTGAAAAACTTCACTCTTAAAATATGAATACCTGCAACATGTTTATGTCATAACTAGTAGTTAAAAGTAACTGAGTTTTCACAACTTAACTACTTGCTGCAACTTTTTCCACTGTCCTTTGATAGCACTGTCACTTTTATGTATTTCTTAAACAGGGATAGTGTGTATGAGGGACACATCTGAAGATACACACAGTGTTTTTTTCATTAATTAATTTAATTTATTGATAGACCATTTATGGTACTTCAGTGCAATGATAAATGGAGAAAGTTAATACAGTGATAAAACACTGACTGTACATTGTGAATATTTTCCATTAAACATCCAGTACAGAAGCAAAAAAAGTCCTACAAAGCAGTTAAATGTAGAATATGGCTGTTGATATGAGGATGTTCATGAAAAAGAACCAAACTTCCGTTTATACATTTATTTTTCTTACTTTTCAGTGTTTGATCTATTTATCCTCATCTGTGTTTTAATGTTTCTTCCTCCTCTGTCTCCTCCTCGTTACCTTCTTGTTTCCATAGCAACGACCCAACTCGTTTTCAGGAGGACCTCCTGAACATCGCCCGAACCACACTGTCATCCAAACTGCTGACTCACCACAAAGACCACTTCGCCCAGCTGGCTGTGAATGCCGTAATGAGGCTGAAAGGCTCTGGAAACCTGGAGGCCATCCACGTCATCAAGAAGCTGGGAGGAAGTCTGACTGACTCGTATCTGGACGAAGGTGAGGTCACATTCGTCGTGTCTCAGTTTTCATTTCATACTTCTGTTTGGCTTCTGTGACATCACGTCTTCTGTCTTCTTCAGGTTTCCTGTTGGACAAGAAGATTGGAGTGAACCAACCCAAGAGGCTGGAGAACGTCAAGATCCTGATCGCCAACACTGGCATGGACACAGACAAGATTAAGGTACAAAGTCATGCACACACTGGGGAGGTGTAACCATGGCAACCAGGGATGGTTTTTACTTGACATGATTGATTCTTAAAACACCTGCAGACACATTTAGGTGTTTGACCAAGAAGTTTAATCTGCACAAATAATAAAAATCACCTGCATGGGTTTAGATCTAGGTTTTATTGATGCACACAGGCTGTAATAACACTCTCAGGGCTTAATGTGATTTCAAGGAGCCCACATGGTACATGATTGGACACAAACAGTTGGTCTACAAACAGTGAACCACCTGTGTCAGATGATGTGATGCTCTTGAAATCCTGAATATTGGACAAGTTTATTGGCCAAGCTATAGGTAATTACTCTTATTTCAAAATACCAAAAAGGTCTGCTCACATCATCCAGCAGGATTTTTAAGGAGGTTGTCCAGTCCGCTTTCACAATCTTTCCTAGAAGGCGGAGTTGACCGCATTTATTGATGACATCAAAAGTGATGGAAATTTTTAAATAAGAATAAAACTGTTGCGTGTTTAGATAAATAAGATGTTTCTACATAATGTGTTTGTTGTGTACCAGATCTTTGGCTCCAGGGTTCGTGTGGACTCCACAGCGAAGGTTGCAGAGATTGAACTTGCCGAGAAAGAGAAGATGAAGGAGAAGGTCGACAGGATCTTGAAACATGGGATCAACTGCTTTATCAACAGGTACACAGACAGACAGACTTCATTGGATTTGAATAAATTAAAGCAGCTTTTTCCACAAGTTCCTTCTGGTTTCTTCCGAGTAAACCAGTAGTTTCTTTGTCATTCTCTTTACAGACAGTTGATCTATAACTATCCAGAACAGCTGTTTGCCCAGGCCGGGGTCATGGCCATCGAACACGCCGACTTCGCCGGTGTGGAGCGTCTTGCATTGGTCACTGGTATGTATGAAGTACAGCAAACAGACAAAATAGAGCCAGTAACAGGTTCTTTTCTTTTTCTGTACTTGTTTTTCTGTTGATTCAAATTGTTCTATTTGATAAAGTTTTGAGTTGTTATAAATCTTTGAATGAATGACGTATTTTTACCTGTAGTTGCAGCTTTAGTGCAACAAAAACACTAATATGGAAAATCTGATTGTAAACTGAAATCTGTGTTTGTATTTTTTGTCATACCAACTTCAAATTAGGAAACATGTCCAGTGGTGTGTTAATTGATATATAATATGTGTTTGTTCAGGTGGTGAGATCACCTCCACCTTCGACCATCCCGAGATGGTGAAGCTCGGTCACTGCAAACTGATCGAGGAGGTGATGATCGGAGAGGACACACTTATCCACTTCTCTGGAGTCGCCATGGGTATGAACACACACAAACACACACATGCTCAATAAGTATGAACATCTTGTATATCATTAAGGCTTTTACCTTTCATCCTCATTGCTTCAGGTGAGGCGTGCACTGTTGTCCTGCGAGGAGCAACTCAGCAGATTCTGGATGAGGCAGAGCGTTCACTGCATGACGCTCTGTGTGTATTAGCACAGACTGTGAAGGAGCCACGCACTGTGTATGGAGGAGGTATGTACGCTCACAATGACAATAATTAAAATGTGGGTCTTCAGCTGCTAGATGCTTCTTTAATTGCCAGCCTCTGGTGATTGATGTGGTTCATGTGGGACACGGTTGCGTTTCAGAAATTTATCCTGATATTTCCCAAAACTGTCGTATTGGCATCAACTAAAACAGAAAACCAAAGCGACGATCTGAGAAGTGATAGTGATAACCCTCTGTGCTGAGGTCTCTACTATTACCCAAAGTAAATAAAGTCATTTTTGTTGAAAGAGCAGTAAAAGGTGTTTAAAAGTCCGCATGAAGCTGCAAAACTGAATTTTCCTAGATAAATCCTCCTAGATATTCTTTGGTTATACTACTAATATGAAAAAACTCACAATTATTATGAAGCTTTGGTAAATACTGCATTTGTCTTTCACATGGTCCTTACTGTCTGTATTTCGGCTCCGCCCCTCCCCAGGTTGCTCTGAGATGCTGATGGCGAAGGTGGTGAGTGATCTGGCTAATAGGACGCCGGGAAAGGAGGCAGTTGCCATGGAGTCATTCGCCAAAGCTCTGAGGATGGTATGGATCCAACTGTTGGTTTGGTTTTTAAAGGGCCACATCGTGTTTCCATGATTGGCTTGACAAACGACTTTTATCAAAAGGAGTTTGTTTCTGTATTCAGTTCAGTTAAAGCTGTGAAGTTTAGATAATTTGGTATGAATATGTCTATGTACATTTGTGCTGTCGTCTTATTGAGCTGATCTTACATCGGTTCTTCCTCCAGCTTCCGACCATCATTGCAGACAACGCCGGCTACGATAGCGCTGATCTCGTGGCTCAGCTGAGAGCTGCACATCAGGAGAACAAGACCACTTTTGGACTGAGTGAGTGAACTCGGTACAAATAAATACACCAGCATAGGCCTCAAAGAGTCGGGGATCAGATGTGAAACACGGATACAATTATTTCACTAATGGTCATGAAGAATCCCTACCGTGTATGTCATGTTCAGACAGAATTGATAATAGATGCAATTAATAAAGCAACTCCAGTATTTTGTCACATATTGATCACTACTGTTAAAGTAGGGATCAATCTGCAGTATTGTGACATTTCTTTGCAGCACTGCCTTCCCCTGATGATCCTTTTTCCCCTGTAGACATGTCTGAGGGCACAGTGGGTAACATGGCAGAGCTGGGCATCACAGAGTCCTTCCAGGTGAAACGTCAGGTGCTCCTGAGCGCATCTGAGGCCGCAGAGATGATCCTGAGAGTTGACAACATTATCAAAGCAGCACCCAGGTCAGTTTGAGTATCCGACTGCAAATCTGTGAATCTGTCATCTAATCTGACTGATCACTAATTATTTATTGACCCCTTTTGTTTGTAGGAAGAGAGTTCCTGACCATCACCCCTGCTAGAGGAAGAGGATCAGCCTTGTTATTTATCACGTCGATGTTGCTCAAAATAAAGAAAAACTCCACTGTTTTTTTTTTTTTTTCATGTTGTTCCCCCACTCTGGAAGCACTGCACAGGCTAGCTGGCTAACACTAGCTAACCATTGGACACAGCTAACATGTGGCTCCACTAATTGCTAGCACCTGGAAATAGACAAGGACAGCAGAAACAGTAGCTTATTGTGAAAGTAATGTAAAATGTTCCGCTAACATTAGCCAAGTTCAGAAGACATGCAGGAGTCTGGTTAAGCTAATGTTAGCCAGTTAGCAGCCAAGTTGCTGAGAAACAAAGTTTGGACGTTGCTTGTTTTGTTTACTGAAAATAATAAATGAATCCTCATCAGTAAATTTGTCTTTATGTTTTTTATTTAACAAGGGTCTACCAAGTACTGCATTGAATTTTTTTAATGAGACTATTTTACACTTTAAATTTCTAGTTACTTTTGTTTGTATTTTTTATCTCATCAGTTTTAAGTCCTGTCAACACTGCTAAAATTCTCATTGTCCTGTTTATGCAAGTCTTACAGCTGAGAAACTTTTTTAACTAGGGTCCCAGATGTAGTTGACAATTTCCCATCTCTATATTTGTGCTGAAAACTAAATACATTTTCCAATAAGTTTGTATATTTTTGTTACCAATACTCATTAGTGTACATCTTTTTATCAAAGTTTTTGTTCATTAAAAATAATTTTCTTTCAGGAGGTGTTGCATACCAGCCCATTAGCTTTGTGGAAAATTAGGGAAATACTGTGGCTACCAAAGATGGCAACCACTTCATTCCTTTTGTGTGTATTTTGTTTGGTCTCAGTAAGGCAGTTGATCAGGTCAGGGTCACTGAGACCTCAGAATGTCACCACATTCAACCAAAAGTCCAAACCAGAGACAGTCTACACCAAAACTGCAGACTAGCACAGTGTGGAACTTTGGCCATTGAAAAAGACAATGACTATTTTGCTAAAATTAAAGCTGACTAAATGTGCAATATTATAATATTGGGTTTTGTTTCTGTTTTGTCTGAAAGTGAATCACAAGAAAATGAACTGACAAAACAATTTGCAAGTTCTGTTTACATATGAAACCTTTATATACTTAGCTGTAAAATTTTAGTTGCATGAATTGCGTGTTGTGTTACAGAATGATTATATATTTAGACAAACCCTTCCTGCACATCTGGGCATCTGTGGTTTGTGATTGTGTTTTTGGGTGGATTTTCTCACGGTTTAACCAGATAATGTTCCAATCAGAGAAGTGATGAACCCTGATAAAGTGTTCAAGGTCTGCAAACAGCCAGTCTGACCCACGGACAGACACTCAGACAGAGATGTGGAGACAGGTGTTGGTGGTTCTGTTGTTTTGGACATGGACAAGCTCAGCGCTGGTCAGGTAGGACTTCGAGAATTAAAAAAAAAAAAAAAAGTCAAAAGTTCGGTTTTTCCTTTTGCATTTGACCAGGCATGTGTGTCACAGCAGAAAGGGCCCTGCAGTAAGTTAGAGAACCCAAAATGAAGCATTACCTTTTAATTTTCCTGTATTTTAAGCCTTTTTGAAGTGTTTTGCCTATGTTTGCATCAATCCTTCAGGGTCCCTCTGAAGCAGATGCGTTCACTTCGAACAGAACTGAGAGCCGTAGGCCTTTTAGACCAGGTCCTCAAAGAAAATCACCCTGACACATTCAACCGGCGCTACGTTCAGTGTTTCCCACCTGGCCTCACTTTACTGAACCTCGGACGCTCCTCTGAGAAGCTCTATAACTATATGGACGTAAGAAAACATGCACTGTCATACGCAGACTTCACTGATGCAAAGAACAAACTGGTTAAACCTCCACCAGTAGATGAACCTTAGAGCTGCTTCTGTAGAATTAGCAGACAAACAACCCCAAAGGTGGATGCAAATGCAATTTTATTATAGTTTAGTTTAGAAATGCATAGATCTGTGGAGAACTAAAGCAAACTTTATAGATAAATACATAAATAAATACATATTGTTTCCTACATTTTATTTATTCATGTATTTATTTGTGTGTTTACACTTATTCACTTAATCTGCAGATTTATAATTTCAAATTAAAAAAAACATACAATTTTTTTTTTAAATTAAAGGTTCCGACCACATCTAGGTCTTCCTCAAAGATCTCGATGAAGATGCTGATTCTAGAATTTCTTCCCCATTTTTCTACATTTTTGTGATTTTCTGAGAAATTAAGGAACCTATTGTTTGGGGGTGGGGGTCCTAAGCATGCTGCTTTACAGTATACAGTATATATCTACATGATTAATTTCTGGCTAATCACAATGAAGATGATCATAAACTTGAGAGCATGTTTCCATTTAATGCATAAAATCCACCATATTTGTGGATGTTCATACTGGTAACAGTACTAGCAGGATTGACACTAAATTCTGAAACAACTGAAGGTACAAACATGAATCCCATGATCAGACTTTTAAAGGTCAAGGAATTGATGTCCAACATATAGACCATGTTTCTTTCTGTGTATTAACAACAGAGTGAAATTATTTAGAATGGTGGACATGATCTCAGGCATGAAGAATCTGCAATCTGTCATTATATAGTTTGTATATTTTACATTTATTTAACTTCCCCCCCCCACACACATTTTAGTCACATTTCACAATACACTGACACAGAAACATAGAAACAAAGAAATGCGGAAATTACTTAAATAATAAATGTAGACATAAAATTGATGAAATTAAAAAAATATATAATATATATAGACGTGTAAATAAATGTGTTTCATTAATTTAAGTATTTAATGATTTTTTTCTGTACATTCAGTTTCATTAATTGAATTCATTTTAATGACTGCAGAATTTGCCAATTTTCTCATCTGTTTCATATTGAGGTGACGTATCCCACCCATTCCGCTGAAATCTCTGCCTGTCATTCCATGCACATTTTCTTTATACCTGTAGAAAATCTGAATCAATTCATTAAAAAAAGAAAAACAATACAAATGTATTTGATGATAGATTTACAAGTATGTTTCTGTAAGCTGAGTTGTACTGAGGTTATGTACCTTTTGTCTTGTCACTAGTATAAAGTTAAACCGGCTTCCATTTGATGCATCCTAAGTGTTTTTAATGCTAAACCCACATCCATATTCCAAATCCATCCAAACACTCACACTGTATTTGTGTGACAGGCTCAGTTCTATGGTGACATCAGTTTGGGGACTCCACAGCAGAACTTCTCTGTGATTTTTGACACTGGCTCGTCCGACCTGTGGGTTCCATCGTTCTACTGTGTCAGCCAGGCCTGTGGTACCACAACACTACACAACACGAAAGACGCTTTAACACTTACAGAACCACTCACACTTTATATTGAGTTTGATAACAATTTGCATGTGTTTGGTTCAGGGTCTGTTCCTAACCTTGGAAACAGCAGTTCATTACATTTTGCATTTGATATGATGTTGTTTTATGATAGCACAGTCTTTTCTGACTCTAGATTTGTGTGTTCACAGCTGGGCACAAACATTTCAAGGCGTTTGAGTCAACGTCATATAATCCTGACGGTCAGGTGTTTGGGATTCAGTATGCAATGGGACACCTGATGGGAGTCACTGCCATTGACATTCTGACGGTCTGTTGATTTCAATTATATGACTTTATGAAAAACCATGATAAACCACTGTTCATACATTTTTAGTGTCACAAACTAAAGTTGAGATCTGCAGCGGTAGATTAGATAGGCTACTGCTGATCACAACAATCAACAATGTCAAAGATTAAGAATGTTTCAGACAGTTCACCTGTTTACCTGCTTATGGTCTGTTTTGTGTTGGGAGCTGGTTGTTGACACCATTTAAGATAACAATTGTCTAGATCCTATTGACTGTATGAAAAATAGAGGAAAACGCTACTGTGGCATTATCCATTGGTCTTGTGGACCGTCACTTTGAAGCCAAGAGTTTGGCCTTTTGTTTAATGCTGTACACACTGACCCATATCGGAATAAAATGGCAGAGGCTGGGAAGAACAAGAAATGAAGCCAAAGGCATTTAAGAACAGGACAGTTTACTGGAGAGTGACTTCCTGTTTCAGTTGAATACGTTTCTCCATTATCTTGAAGTTAGCCGGTTTAATGCTAACATTAGCTGATATAAGTTATACTAACACGTCACAAGTTTGTTCAATAAACAAAAAACACAGCAAACAAACCCTTATTTATATATAATTTGAAGTCAGCATAATAAAATAGACATGTTATATAAAAATGAACTCACTGTATGTTGTCATGAACATAACTGTATTAAACTGTAAACTATTTTCTACCAGGCTTTATATTAGCTTGTGCTGTAAAGTTGAGCATTTTATCATTGGGTTGAAGAAGTTTGACTAACTTTGGGAGCCAGCTTCAAGTAGACATTGAAAAACCTGTAACTTGTTGCACTTTGACATTGGCTTCATCTTTGAGCCCAGAAGGTTGTTGTTTGCTACATCCATCTTGGAAATTCCTGATGTTTACTCTTGAATTCTTCACCTCTTACTAATGGAACATCCTCAAATAACCACCAAAACAAAGACTCGTACAAACTTCACTTAACAATTCAAGCATAAGAAGACCTACTTATTGAACCTTTAGGAGTTTAATGTCCTTTATCGACAGTAGAAGTCAGGAGGTCCTTAATGTCCCATACAACAATAATGATTCTGACACAGTGACTGTCATGGGGACATGACGTTGATGCTATGTGTGCTAGAAAGATGGATTTGATGTATTTGCTGGCATGAAATAACAAAATAAACCAAACCCAAGGTGGACCTAAGCCTCTCTTTTGACTCCATTCTAGATCGGGAATCTGACTATATTAAATCAGAAGTTTGGTGAGTCCGTCTATGAACCTGGTTCTGTCTTCGTACTGACAAAGTTCGATGGAGTGTTGGGGTTGGCGTACCCGTCCCTGGGACAAATCCCAGGCAACCCTTTTTTTGACAACTCGATGGCACAGAGGAAGGTGGACGAGGCAGTCTTCTCCTTCTACCTCAGCAGGTGAGACCTTACCTGATTGACTTAAAGCTGCAGAGTTTGATTGGGCAGAAGTTGAGCGATTATTCTACCCACTAATGTTCTTGGGCTGTGGAAAATCCAACGTGGGACGCATACCCTCAGACAAGACTCCAGTGCTGTACTCCATAGCTTATAACTTGGAAAGTGTCTTCTCTTGATAATGTCAAGTCATATGTATTTATATTTAGTCTTATATTTATATATTTAGCTTTTCCTGATTTTTGGCCTTTGCCACTTTAACTTATTATTTAAGGATTTTTGTAAGGATTTTTTAAACTTTTTTTTCTGATGCTTGGCAAAGTACAGCAGACGGTTCACACAATGAGCCAAAGGATGTAGTGCTACATTTTCAAGTATTAATTTCAACTAAATTATAAACACTATATGTATATTGCTTGAAAAAAACTTCCATATAATCTTCAGGAGAGAATTAGAAGATTTAAAAGAAATTCTACATTGTTGTCATTTCTCAGGTCCAACTGTTTGGGTTGCTTTGCTTAAACAAAAATTTAATAATTGGTTGTTTGTTGACTTACTTGAGTCTTCACCAACAGAACACCAACAAATGGAGACAACCCAGGGGGCGAGCTCCTGATTGGTGGAACAGATGAGACATTGTATAGCGGGCCTATCCATTGGGTTCCTGTGACTGTTAAGGGATATTGGCAATTAAAGATGGACAGGTAGTAAATGTGCTTCTACGTAATTAGAGAATTCATCTTAATTTTGGTGTTGTTGCTAAATTACAAATGTGGACGATAATAATGTGATATAACACTTTTCCTGGTTTTCAGGGTGGATGTACAGGGTATGAATTCATTCTGTTCTAGTGGCTGCCAGGCAATTGTTGATACGGGAACCTCCCTTATCGGTGGACCGACCAATGCTATCCTCACCCTCCAGCAGTTGATTGGAGCAACTCCCACAAATATTGGAGAGGTAAATTATTTCAAGTTAAAGAGTTAAGGAGAAAATGCAGTTTTGTTAAATGTTAGTGACATGTTATTCTTTGACTAAAAATAACAATTATATTTTTCTTAAAGCTCCTTTCCAATCACGAAAAGTATTTATTTGTAATGTATAATGAATTTGTGTGCCAAATACTGTATATATTGTATTATTGTGCACTTTCATGAAAGGAGCCAATAAAATGAAATTAAACCTTTATGTTTGTGTTTCAGTTTCTTATAGACTGTGCAAGATTGTCCAGTTTGCCTCAAGTGACATTTGTTCTGGGAGGAGCAGAGTTCACACTGACCAGTGCACATTATGTACGGAAGGTAACTGTCTTTGTGTTTTTAACCCTCTATGTACAGTGTTATTCTGTGAGGAAGAATGCAGGTTTTTAACAGAAAATTGAGCATTATCAAAACAGATGAAGCTATCAAATAGTTCTTAAATGCTTTTTCTTTGACAAAAGAAATGAAGAAGGGTTTTTTTCTTTAAATATGACGACACAAATAACCAGTGTAACACAGAAATCATATTGTCATTTCCAGGAGATGCTTGCTGACAGGGTAGTGTGCTTCAGTGGTTTCCAAGCCATTGACGTTGATTCCTCTGAGGGCCCTCTGTGGATTCTGGGAGATGTATTTCTAAGAGAGTACTACAGCATCTTTGACAGGGAACACGACCGGGTTGGGTTTGCACCCGCTGTGCACCCAAACACACAGTGACCTGCCTGCAGATGGTTGATTAATAAATGCATCTATTAAAAAAAAAACCTCAAGCGTGTGTAATTATTTAAAAGGCACCATGGTGACATTATCTATCTTTGTTTTAAGTGTAAAAAAGAGTGTATGGGTTACTTTACAGATATCACACAAACAGAAAATCTTGTTCTAGAATAAGATTTTCCTCTATAAACTATCAATTCTTGTCAGTTACCCTGTTTATCAGCAATTTATCCCACAACTAGTTGGTTGAAAGTAGGAGCTAGATTTAGAGACCATCATGTTGCACTTTTTCTAATGACCACAAGATGACATCCCACAACATTCAGATGTGGTTGAAGTGAGTGAGAAAACCCAACGCAAATGTATCTAGGAATTTTCAGATGTATTAAAAGGTCAAAATTTTCAGTACATCTTTCTCACAGAATCATTCAGATCTTCATAGCTTATCTCATTTATTGTAATGTTTGTTGTTATTATCTCCTTAAAAAATATTAAGGCATAAAAATGTGTTCCTTCTTGATTGCAGGGCATATCAACATATCCCACTCAATCATTGTTGCTGTTAATCTTCCATTTCCTCCACAAAAATCAGGCTGGTTTGAAATTTCATTAATAATATTCTTCTGTATGTTTTGTGTACTTCAATGTGCCAATTATGGCTTGTTTTTAAGTTTATCTCCCTCTATTAAAAACCTGGCAACAAAGTCAGTGTTTGAAGTACTTCAGTCATTTGTTTCTTCAAAGGAACAAAATGAAGTAAATCAAGCTTATGAGCTCACACATTGCCTTAATTCTAACTGGGCAGTGTCTCATTTGTTTTTCTCATTTGTTTTCTGACATCTCTGACTGTGAGTTGGACTTTCTGATCTCTTCTGTTTTGCTGCTTTGTTCATTGTCATTGCCTTCAATTCCTTCTGTTCCCTGGAAATCATGGTCGTATTCAGGATCGGGGATCTGCAGGGTGTTGGTTGGTGGACCAGGTGAGCGCCGGGACTGGAATCGGGCCAGGCCTCGTCTTCGCTTTCCCAGGGCTTTGGGGCTTGGCAGGCTACGAACCGACCCCTTTGACGTCTGTCTGGAGAACTGGAGGGAGAACTGACGGCGTCGAGGCCGGATTTGTGGGCGATGGACAGATGTCCAACGAAATTTCTTGGGCCCTAACTGAGTAGGAGAGCAACAGACCGAGGAGCCAGTTCTAGGAATGCAAAGAATGACTCAGATCAGGATGATTACTGTGAAAAGTAAACGAAGTGTGAGACAAAATTCAATGATGTTGATGAGGTCCTTTCTCAGAACACATGAAACTAAAACAAGCATGAAATGGATATATATGACAAACTGAATATAATGGAAAATATATGGAAACTGAAAAAATCTGATATTTGGCAAACACAAAAGAAATTGTCACCTTGGGGTCTCCAAGCCTGGAATGTCCTCAGTTGGGGAGTGATCCAGTCCATTCTGAGGTTTTGTGACTTCGCCAATGCTAGCTGAATCCACATTGTGATCAGTGAACAGTGGTGGGCTAACGACTAGCTGAGGGAAAACAGCAGAAAGAGGGGTGTCAGGGGAGGGAGGGTTGCTGCTGACCTCTCTCAGCGTAGACAGAGTGTCCATGGTAAGGTGAGGCATGACCAGGGTGGAAGGAGGAACGATGCTGTCTGGACGTGGATTGACCCTGGATTCATTGACAGACAATGAAATGGACATCAGGAAGACAAAAAATGTTAAGGTCACCACATTTTGCTCTACAGATGTTAACTAAGCTACCCTACTACCTGCCAGCACAAACCATTCACAGAAATCAGTTATCGACTGTATACACGTTAAAAGGAAAAAGACTCTACCCAAAATCTGGAAAGAAGCTGCCTGTTGCATCACTGCTGTGCCTTTTGAAGATGGGCCGAGGAGGTCGGAGGTCAGGGGGCTCCTGAACACTCAGCAACCGTCGCACTCGACCAAGGACCTGCAAACATCATACAGTAATTTGCAATGTCTGACCCATTAAGTGATTCCTCCTTCATCAAATTTCAGTAATAACAGAACTGAAGAGGTACAATTACAACATTACTGATTCTTGCCGTCGAGTCAGAATAGAGTCCAGTTGCTGTGGACGACTGTCGCTCAAGTCAGCATCATCAAACTGTAAGATGTCTGAGAGTCTAGGAGAGACATTCAACACATTTGTCATTTTGCATTTTTAACCCTAACCCTGGAAAATCCTCAGATTACAGAGTGTTATTGAAACTCAGCATGTTAGCACCAAACCTACTAAGGTCCAAAAACTGGAATAAATAACAGAGCTATAGTTATCAGATCAATAAATGAACAACTGTTTGTTCAGCTGAAATTATGCAGAGTATGTGCGTTTTGACCCCATGTCAGTGGTTGAGCCGAGGAATGAAGGGATGCATGAGTCCACAGCAGCCAAGGTATAAGGTGGTCGTGCTTCACTGTCATTCCAGTATATGTCTCTAGTCATATGAGGAAGATCCATATGCATCTCATCCACAGCCAGGAGCGACACCTGGGGGACGTGCCAGAAATATTTAGGAAATAATTATTACAAGGAGCATGACTTGAACCGCAGAAATTCACATTACTGCTTTAGTAAAGTACTGTTACTTCAACACAATAATGATAATAAAATACATTAATAATGAAGGAAACCCCATGTTTTTCAGTAGTATTGCTTGTTATTATAGCCACTAGTAGCAGCAATTAGTATACTGGGAAACTTTGGATGTGGAAGTGAGGAAACAATCCTACTAAATATTTCATTTTACAAAATGCACTTTAACTTAAATGGAGAAGGCATTTCTTTCCATTTGGCATTTTTGTGGCTGTCCACATTTTTACACACCACTAAATGAATGAGATGTCAAATATGCCAAAGATGTTCCTCAAGGACTTATAAACAGAATGGAAAGAAAGGTTGCCCCCTTTGTCTGTTAACCCATGAAATAAAATCAGACATAAGTAACTTAACTCGCTACTTCAACATTAACTAGTAATCAGTTATACAAACCACTTAATACTTTGTAATGAAAGTAATAGGTTTTGACGTATTTATGTGTAAGTTGTAACACAGTTTGAGTCAGACTACTTCAGATAGAAATAATATCACTGCTCAGAACTCCTTGGCTAGTTTATCCAAAACTATGTTTTCTCTTACAAGCTTTACTTCTACCCTTCTGTTGAATGTTGAAACAACAACCATAACCTCAAGTTCAGTCAGTGCATCCACTATACTGGCACCATGATCTGTAATCTAGAGTGATGACTAAAAAACGTAAGCAGTCCATCCTTGTGTCCAAGCGAATGTTTGGGACAGTGAAAAATAAATCCTCAATCCTTGTGATTTAAACACAGTAATGATCGACCATCAGGGGGACGGACAACCTATCTTAAAGAGACGTGTGGACACATTTAATAAAAGGTTTCCTACATGTTTCTGCCACGTTTTGACCGATACGACTGGGTTCTGACCTGAAGGTTCCTGTCGATGATCCAATTAGCTTCAAAGTCATCATCATCCTCTCCAAACGGGTTGATCAACTGCTCTGCTACCTGGCAACAAGACAAAAATCATTACTTGTACTGTCATACATAAGGATTGTTATGAAAATGTCTCTAATGTCTGTGATGCCTTTATTTGAGTTCCACCCTCACAAAACCTTTAGTCCTACTTCTCCTTGGTTTTTTTTCTAAAGCACTGGCTCATATTTCTGGCTCCTTTCCATAAAGTCAGTGGACACTATGTTATTAATAACTTTATATGATGTGTTGTTAACGTAAGAGGATAAGGTCAAGTGAAAGAAAACAGGTCAAACACTCAACTGTCGGGCTCAAAGTCAGAGGGAAAGCAGGACGGACGCACATGTGTGATATTCTGCAAGTTTGTGCTCATTTTCTTGCAAGTCAACGAATTGTCAGTTGACAGCTGCATCTTCAAGCATTTTCTGTTAAATACATAACTATTTTTGTTGTTGTACTGACACACAGATGTAAGTGTTTTCTTAAATGCATGACAAAAGAATCACAAGAACAAGCTGTCCATTGGTAACATTGGAAAAACCAGATGCTAAGAACAAACTTGTAAGTTGATTTTTTTTTTCCTTTGGATATAACTGAGGTAGATCCTTCTTTACATTTTTGAGGCGAGGCTACGCCAACCAGCTGTCATCTCTTTCTCTTTACCACATGAAAAACTGCACTGATCTTCTCAATTGTCCTCAAGGAAGAACACATTTCTCAAATTATTAAATTATTTCATTAAATAATCTGGACCTTGAGCCATCCTGCGTAGAAAAAGAACTGAAGCAAGGTGAAGATAGGGATGTAGAGGTCCAGGTCATGACCTTGGTGACCTTGGGCGGGGTCGAGGAACTGCCGACCAATCAGACAAGCAAAGAAGAAAGTGTACACTGCTAAAGTGACGACCTGGAAAAACAAAGAGCAAACAGAGATAATGTATTTCCCTCTCTCTCTGTGTGTGGGAGTTTCAGAGTGTTCATTCAATTATGACTACTGATTGGATTAGATGAGCTACAGCTACATCTATTGTAACTGTACATGACATGTTATTGTGACAGAAATATGAGAGTGAATACAGACAGACCTGTGTGTAGACGAGTGGGATGCCGACCCAGTCGTAGCCGAAAAGAGTCGCACACCAAGTCCTGAACTGATTCATCTCCTAAAAGGGAGATTCAAAGGTGCAAAAGTCAGTTTGGCTTCAGCTGCTTGACCCATATTTCTGTAAATTAATCATTTCTTTCAGGAAGAACAGCCCCACCCTTCCATTTGTGAGTATAAAACGGGTGTCACATTACCTACAAGTCTATTTTATGTGGTCACAAAATTCGGTTCAGGCTCTAAGTGCCTTTGTAGAATACAGAAGTGCACTTAAAAAGAATGTTATGCTCATGTTTGTGCTGATGACACAACATACGGCAGCAGAGACTCAAGTACACCTCTTGAAAACACCCCTTGACAGTTGGGTTTATGGGAAACTGGAAGCTGTGTCCTGAAGACAACACTGTAGGTAGTCAAATTTGGATTTTAACTGGCTATAAGAGACTATAAATAATAAGATAGGACTCACTGTGACACCTTTTTGTGGTGAGTCTTAGTGCCACCAAGGTTCAGTAACTTGGTGCTTTGTTAATGTATAATGTATAAATTATTACATTTTTGCACTTATCTAGTTATAAGCCAACATTGTTAGATACATCATCTTCAAGTCTAGCTTTAATGTACCTAATCCTCATTTTAATGTTGTAACACCCTTTTCCTTTCATCAAATACATCAGTTAACTACGGAGGCCCTTTGATGGTATGTGAGGAAAAGAGTATTGATGCATGGCCACGAGTTACTAATGCCCCATAATAAAACCCCATGCTTTACCGCAAGTGTTTGAAGTATATCACGGTAGTTCATATCAAGGTGAAAATAAAATGAAATCAAATTGAGGTGTTCCACATTGGTAAGAGCATCAAATCAGTGTTCAACGCTATACAGTAATCTCGTAGGTGAATTGTCTTGTGGTCATGCATTAGTAGTAACTCGTAACCACGAGATAAGTAACTCGTGGCCAACTCATGATCATTTTACATGTTTATGTTTTGTAAAATATTATGCACTTTCAGGTTTGTGGCAAAAATGAAATATCTAGAGTAATCCCATGTGTTACATTGAGCAAGTTCTGCAGGTCGATGCTGTCTTGGATTCGTCCTTCCTGCCGAGCTTTAGACGCCAGGTTGGAGAACCAGACGACAGGGATCCAGTACTTTAGATGAGGAGAACGGATATTTTCAAACACTTTTCTCTCTTCTGGAGTCATAAAACCTACAGGAACAGAAATGGATAGATAGACAGATCAACCATTGAGAATTAAAAGTGTAAACACTAGAACAAAGAGATAAAACTTTGTAACAACAGACATAGACTGTAGTTTGGGCTGTTGAATTCTGAGGGCTTTAAGTCTGAACAAAGCATGAGTGACTGAGACTGTGGGCACACACTGGTCCTCACCATCAGCCCTGTTGTTCTGCAGCTCAGAGTTCTGCTCTAATTGGCTGCTAATAAGCCAATCCCTGGGGTCAGATCATACAGCTAGAGGAAGGAAGAGGAACAGCCAAGATGGACGTGAACTGCATCTGACATTTGCTATTGGGCTTGAATCAGGGTTGAAATATTATATCAGAGGCTTAAAATGATCATATTTTGAATCAAATTATCATATGCCATATATTAAAACAAAGAAAGTTGCACTGGGTAAATTTAATAATATTAGTGTATTTAATCTAAAATACCTTATACTTCTGATTAGTAAGGAGGATATTAGTTACAACCAGATGTGCCCGTGGATCTTGGTCATCATCACAACAAGCATGACTAAAGAAATGAGAATATAGAGAATCCTGATTGTGACACTTACAATTATTAACTGTAAGCGTCACAAAGTGATCCAGTTATCCTACTTTTGGCATTATTGATCATGCTATCAACACATGGCAACATATTCGTATAAATACAATAATTATCGCCGTACACAGACATACTGTGTAGATCACTGCCTGACATACAGATTGTTTTGTAGAAATAGTTGCCATAGAAGGGTTGTATTCACATATATGCCCCCTGGATTTAACTGAGAAAATAGGTGCGATCTGTCTGATAATTACAGCAGTTGTTAATATGTTTCAACAGCAACACGTTACTGTGTTTCAATGGGAAAAGGTCATGTGGTCTGATGAGACCAGATTGACCTTGTTCCAGAGTGATGGATGCATCAGGGTGAGAAGAGAGGTGGATGAAGTGATTACCCATCATGCCTAGTGCCTACAGTACAAGCCTCTGGGGACAGCATTATGATCTGGGGTTGGTTCAGGTGGTGAAGTCTAGGTTCAACATGTTCATAAAACAAGGTCAGTTGAACCTGAATATACTAAATGACCAGGTCTGAACATCTGAGGATTCTTTTCTTTCCTGATGACACAGATATATTCCAAGATGACAGTGACAAGATTTATCAGGGTCAGTTTGTGAAAGAGTATTTCAGGGAGATGTCATTGTCATACAATTGAACACCATAGAGTCCACACCTGAACCCCACTGAGAGACTTTGGGATGTGATGGAGCAGACAGTGGTCCAAGTCTCCATCATCAATACAAGATCTTTGTGAAAAATCCATGAAACTCTGAATGGAAATCCTGTTGCAGTGAAGATGTGAATATGTCAAAGCTAAAGGTGGTCCAACCAAATATTGTGACTTTTATTGGCCAGACAGTGTACTTATACTTGAACATCAGTGTTTAATACCAACACACATGGATTACTCTCACCTGCTTCAACAACATGGTCCATGGTTGGGAAGCGCTTGCAGACAGCAGTGCTGACAGAGCGGAAGATAAGGAGGGATGTAAGGTTGATATAACGAATCAGTGTCCGGCGCAGCAGTCGGCCATATTCATCTTTGCCTTGAACGCAGCTGAAGAAACAGGAACCATGATGATAATCTGTTTGGTTTTTATAATTTACCTTTACTGAACGTATGAGCGCTACACACTCCCAGGCTCTGTGAACTAACCATTATTGAGGACATGTCAAACCATTGGCAATTAAAGTTGTGGTGGACATCTCACGGTTGATGTGGTATTCATGAGATCACATCATCATATATCTAATTTAACTCCTATTATTACAACTTTAATTTCAGTTTGTGAATGGTTCTTAAGTATATTATGGGCAGTCTGGTCAGTAGCTCATCATAATTGTCATATATGTAATTCACTGAAGTGGACAATAAATGTGTGCAAAGGACACAAAACAAGCTAAGTAAATTCACTTTTCAACATGTATTTATTATATGGAATTATATGATGTCATTGTGAACTACCTGGAGATGTGGAACATGAGTCTGTCAGGCCAGGGAAGGTTAACAAACTGATTCCACCATCGATTCACCACCAGAGTCACATAGAAGCCTAACACACACGGACACACAGGGTAGAGTTCAGACTCATGCAAATATTTAGATTCTTCTCAGTTTGACTTTACAGTGTTTATTGTTTATATAAAACACATTTTCCTGTTTCTAACGTATGCATCTAAATGTAACTGATTTTGAGCTTAAAGGCCCAGCTGTATGTAAGCCTCACAGTTTGACCTTCTTGTTCATTTTCAGATACATACTACACACTTTATCTTGGATATGTCTTTTAAAATAGTGTGCTGTATTAGCATGTTTGCTCCAGTGGTCCATTGGGGGTGCAGGGGGGCGCTGCTCTACTTAAAGGTACTTGTAGAGGAAGAACTCTTTAAACACTAATTTTAGCAAATATGCATGAGTTTCAATCTTGGAATAATATTTTATTTTTCCCACTGAAAAAAATGCAGGCAGAGAGCAGGTGTAAAACTGTAAAATCAAAGGCTTATGACAAGCATCATCAGCTGACTGAAACAATGTCCATATATAATTCAATATAAACAGAGATATAAAGAAATTATTTTGATGAGATATCAGAACCAAAACATTTGAATATCCATGGGTATCTCCTGTTTACTGTTTGGATGAGGGTTCTTTTATATCTGTGATGTGTAAAAACAATTGAATTATAGAAAACTGAAGTGACGTAGTCAAACGTGAGTGGAAGACAATAACAGGAAGTTTGAGTCTACCGTCACTACCCACATATGTAGTCTGAGAGAAATTTAATAATGGAGTGAAAGATCAAGTCACATTTTTCTGGAGTGCATGTAGTAAATGCATCAGACCTGATTTTTAGAATTATCTGATTCCTTCCAGTTATCAGATTTTTATGGTCAAAACGGCTCACTAACAAATAAATATTCTTAAGGCAGTGGCTACTGCCACAGTACTGTGGCACACAAATTGTTTTGTCTACAGCTACAGAGCCAATCAAATGTTAGCATTTGTACTAGAGCACTGTTATGATGTAACAGTATCCATGATTGGCATGGATGTAACGCCGCCCACCTTCTCCAGCCGCAATCTCACTGACTGCACAGAGCAAAGAACACCATAAAACAACAACATATAGAACATTTAGAACAATATTTCCTATTCTATGCTATATACTATCACTAATTTGTCGTTACTTCCATCAATTGCCACAGTACTATAGTAGCAAAATGCACAAAATGAGTTCAGCCTGTTGTTGCCACAGTACTGTGGTGATATAGGACGTATATTTCAATACATTCTTTTGTGTATTTTCCTACTACAGTACTGTGGCAATTTGAAGAAACAACAAATTCGTGATAGTATACAGTATAGAATAGGAATTACTGTTCTAAATGCTCTATATGTTGTTTAATGGTTGCTCTGTGCAGTCATTGAGATTGAGGCTGACTGGGTGGGCGGAGCTACATGTTAGATGCCACAGTGTGTCGTGTTACTTCTCAGTTCTGTGTCAGTTCAGTGTGTTGAGTGCTGCACTCTGAACGTTGTCCCAGTGGCTGATTTATATCAAAGGCGGATTAACCTATCGGCGCCCTTGGTGCCCCCAAGAAAAAAAATTGCTGCATTGATCAGGAATTGAATCCTGGTCTTCCGCATTGCGGTCTGAAGCGTTACCCATTGAGCTACATCTCCAGTGCCCTATGGATTGACCTATTTGCTATCTGATTGAATGTGGTAACAGGGTGACAGGTTACCAGTCTACACATGATCTAACGAGGGCGCTGATTCGTATTCTTAATGTCAGGAGGCTGAAATATTATAGCACATGATTTAGGCAAAAAGGGTTGGCATTAAAAAAGTGTTTACTTCTTTTACTTTATTTCTGATATGTAAATAACACATACATTATGTTACGAATTTCTTTTGTATAATAGTATATAGTTCCTTTTTTGTTTTGTTTGTTTTTCTGGTGAGAATTTGCTTTAGACTTTTACTTTTGTTGGTGTTTTTTGTGTGTCCATCTGTCCATCCATCATCCATTCATTGATTCGTTCAAAGATTATAATTTAGCCCCTGCACACTCATAAGTGCATTACATAACTGCTCTGTTCTTATTTTTCTTTAGCATCAGCTGCTACTGTTGAATGCTGATACTGTGTCGTTAATTATTACTGGGTATTAAAGAACTTTAGCTATGCATTAGTACATCATGCAAAGCTGATGATAGCATTTGTGATTTGATCATTTGTGTTTTATATTTGTAAATGTTTCTTCACATTTTACTGGCTTTAGTTAAACGTGTATCCCATGTCTTTGTCATGTTGGAGTTTAATTTCGTTTTTTAGACTTACATACAGCTACTGTATATGTCCCCTGTGTGTTTTGAGGCTGACAGTAAATCAGGGTGGAGAACGGCTACACACTCCTCCTGCTTTTAGCCTTTATGCTCTGTAATGATCTGTTTCCATTAGCAGCCTGCTAATGAGGCAACCCAACACCCTGTCTATCTATCTCCTTAGCCAGAAAACAGATGGTTACAGTTGAGTTTTCTAGTGAGTCTTTTTTTAATTAGCACATTAGGTCATTTGTTTATCTTCACTTGTTACTAACAGCCTTCAGCCCTTGTTCTCCAGAATGCAATGTCAGTCAGTATGATTTATGATAACCAATATGTGTAAATATCACCTATGTCAATCTGTCCAATCTTAAAACTGTAAATAGAAAACAACCATAACAGTGAAATTATTAAAGACAATGAAATGGGTAGGGTTATATCATTGTCTATCCGTTGGCATAAAGAAATATGTTAATAACATTTGATTACACAAAGAGTTTCTTTTGTGAATTGAATAAAATACATAATGAAATCTTCTGCATCGTAATGTTTTGTTTTTTGATTGGCATTGACATACAACTGCAGCTAAGAATGGTTTAAAATTACATCATACTCACAGAATATTACAGGTAATTAATTAGAGTATTTGCCTTTCTACAAAACACCCCGAATAAACCACATGTTTTTAGACTAATTATTACATTTTGTTTTTCGTCAGACTAGACTGACTGATAATGACAACTTTGTGAAAAATATTCTCAACAATGTCTTTTAATGCAAATACATCAGTTATTTTAACAGAAATATTCTATTTATAGTCAGAAAACTGCTATTAAGGTACCGGTATAGTTACGGTTATACTTGTACATATTTAAAACTGGAGTATTAATTGCTGTTCAGTGACAGATCATGGATTATAATCTCTCGAAAGATCTCAACTTGTTCAATAATATCCTTGGTTTTGTTGTTGGTTTTAAGGGCTGGCACTAGACATGAATTATTCTGCATAAAATGAATATGTTTAAAGGCATAGAGACAAGTCAGTGAAAACAGGACCAATCAGACCTACCCAGGACGAAGGTAACAGGTATCTGCTCTGCGTATTTGTCACAGTACATGGAAAGTTTCTCAAATAATCTCTTTTGAGAGTTAGAAAGAACGAGCCTGCAGCAGAAAAGACAACACCATTACAACCAATAATCACAAAATGCTCCTGCTGGTTTTGTACAGTCAGAGAATTATCAGTAGTCAACATCTGCATTTCCTCTGTAAGATCATGTTACAAGAAAAACCTCACTGGCACTCTAAATGGAAAAATACCTAACTATTTCCTGAGAATACACACACGTCAGTCCATGTTGGCCATTTTTACACTCAGTGCAAATGTTATATGCTACGTGAGAACAACATGATGCAACAGTTTTTTCAGATACATTTATTTTTATTTTATGGAATGTCCTTCGCAGTGGACAGTGGTTTTTTCTAAATAAAGCTGTGAAACTCCTGACCCCTACAGAAGACAAAAATGCATTGCTGGGTCTCAGGAGGATAGTTCAGTATTGGATGTAGTTTTGGGTCTCTATCCACAACAGATAACATCAGGAGCCAAAACTGATTAAAAACTTGTTGTTAAATCTTGATCTAAATTATCTACAGAGCAAAATTGGTGGTGTGCTGCTTATAACTTACTAACATGTGCAACACACATAACAAAACAGTGAGATAACACATTCACATTTGATCTCTTCTTATAAAGTATCCTCATTACTGGACTTCTCTGATTTTTCATTTCTAATTTAGATTTTCATTAATTTCATGATCTCTTTCACTATGTTTTGCTTCTTTGTTGCAATAACAGTCAAATTCCCACATTTCCTGTATAAAGACTGCTTTATCTTGCCCAGATTCAGTGAAACGTATGCATTCCCCATCAGGTCCTAGAATGCCTTTTAGTTTCATGAAGCATGCTCTAGACTCATGTGATGGTGTGTGTGACCTGTATACGACACTGAGGACAGTGTAGAGCAGGGCGAACACAGTGAACTCCCGGTACAGAAGCTTGTAGATGCTTCCCCTCCAGCGCAGCAGCAGCCGGTGGAAACTGAAGAAGGTGGCGTTGGCTACTTTACTGGAATAAGTGACAGTCATCCTGAAACTGTCCACCCTGATAGACAGACAAACAGACAGACAGACAGACAGAGTGGAATTCCCCATCCCAGCAGGGTCTTATTATGCTGATTTCCTTGTAAGAGTCTTGAAAATAACTATAACAGCTTTTACTTACAGAAAACTCCCAGACGTATTTGATTTTCCTCAGCTGTCCTTTTCATCAGGCTTCTTCTGTCTTGATTTGCTTTTGCCAAATGCCAACCAAGAACAGCCCATGTCCATATCTCTCTCCCTCACCTTCTCTCTCTCTCTCTTTCTGTCCGTCTTGTGCTCTCTCGCTCCCTTATTCTCTCGCCATGATGTTATCCAGTTGCCCAGTAATGCCAGGCAGCAGAACACACAGTTATATTGATGAGCTAAATGTAGTCATGTTTCAGCTGTGTGTGTGTGTGTGTGTGTGTGTGTGTGTGTGTGTGTGCATGTGAGTGTGCATGTGTGAGTGTGGGTGTGTGGGTGTGTGTGTGTGTGTGTGTGTGTGTGTGTGTGTGTGTGTG
>JAPQRQ010000005.1:11737619-11769247 GCA_037367365.1 Apogon talboti | reverse complement strand
GTACCAAACTGACACCTCACAAAATGATGATAGATTTCATCAGGTGTGGTTGTAATTTGCTAGTCTATGGATAAGACATGAAACCAACATTTTTCATTAAATAGTTGTTTATTCAGGGAACTGAGCCACTTCTCGCATAGGAATCCATTCAGTCAGATCAGTGTTTGGTCTACTTTTGGAGACCCCAGGGTTATGTCGCCCCAACAGGCACTTACACTCATACCAGAAAGACACATTCTGCTGATTATTTACACAAAAGTGTAAAGTGTTGAAGATTAGTTCAACAAACTCTGAGCGTGGGAGAACTAGGAATATACCTAAAAATCCTGTAACTGTTCAATGCCTTGTGAAGATGAAGATGAATTTTATGCTGCCTTATCTTGCCAAATGGTTGGGGTTATAATTATTACAATTTATCTTGTCTTATTTTTCGGTCATCTGCCAGAGTTATCATTATATTTGTCAAAATTTCATTGGTGTAGAAGTAGGAAAACATCAAAAAAAAAATCCGGTAAACTACTCTAGTGACAGTAGTGTCAGTGGACAAAGTCAGTGAAACTAAGCCAATATCAGTCCTCTAATGGATGCTGTCGTCTTCCTCCCCCCCAATTTTAAGGTGGCTCAGGATCTCATGGAGAAGTTGGGCGTCTCAGAGGAGAGTCTGGTGACCGGAGCGTACATGGACCTGATACTGAAGGGACTCAAAGAGACATAAATTAAACACACATCTGAGGATTTGCATATAGAACATATATCAGAAGGAAGAAAGAACCAAGAACTGCCATTAGAAAGTAGAAATCCAGCAGTATCCATACAACAATGACTCTAGAGAACTAATAAGTATTTTTTTGTACTGCTGATTAATGTCTGTATTCTACTGTCAGGGAGTGAGAACTGTCCTTTGCATTTTCAATAAAAAGAGCAAATATCCCTAAACCCTCAAAAATATTAAATAGCCTTGATCGAGACTGAATGTTGGTCAAAAACTGATTAGATATTAAAGTTTTTACCATGTACTAGAGTGTTTAATGACAGAAAAACCAGTAAAATACCCTTTGGTTACCTGTGGTTAAAGCATGTGGTTCCAATGTAAAGTAATCAGATTACAGTACAGTATGTGGCCTCTAAATATTAATTTCTGCGAAATAGTTCATGAATATTTTGTATGTTTGCTTTCAACATGTTAGTCTTTGTGTCCCGTGTCAGTCTTTATGCTTGCTTTGTCTTCATGCTTGTATCCTGGTATCTTTTCAGAAAAGCAGGGATTGTGGCCTGTAAATTTGCTAAATGTCCTATTGCCCTGGACATTATTTTAAAGGTAATCCATGTACTGCCCCTGTCAAATAAATGAAAATGAAGAAATGTCTCTTTTGTTTGAATTTAAATTATTCTCTTAAAATTAAAGTTATAGGAATTTGGGCAAAACTAACTGGTTGACTTTTCCAAATCGTGGGTAAATGTTGTGGTTTCAGATCAGCTACAGCACAACATGTGGAATCTGCCAATAACTGAAAAGCAGCAGAAGCTCCAGTTTGCCTATGGGAAACACAGAACCATGGCAATGGCCTGTTATTGACCAATCAGAATGGAGTATTCAGTAATGCAGTGTAATAAATGTTTGTTTTAATTAAATGTAACTAAGTACTTTTACTTGAGTACTGGCTATTATAGTCATAAGTTACTGTAGTACTGCTGACATGTAGTGATGCATAGTCATATTTTTCTACAGTTATGTACATGATTAAATGATCAATCATTCTTTTATATGCAATACATATA
This sequence comes from Apogon talboti, assembly GCA_037367365.1. Lineage (NCBI taxonomy): Eukaryota > Metazoa > Chordata > Actinopteri > Kurtiformes > Apogonidae > Apogon > Apogon talboti. Next base: position 11,767,468 of record JAPQRQ010000005.1, on the reverse strand, counting down.
CATATTAGAGGTACATTTTTATTATTCATATACCTGTGGAAACATGCACCTTCAGCCATTTCCCTATTAAGTAATGCTGGTTTATCACAAAAAACAGCTGTCACTGCAGCTCTTCTCAAACCAGCTGATACATTGGATATGTATATACTGGATGATAATAATAATAAATTCAGAAAAAGGTACATCTTAGCAACCATAATTATTGTTGAACTATGGTGAAATTAAAATTTGAATTGACCTAAAGATAAAACTGCTGATTTTCTGCATGATGAAAGAATTATTTACAGCCACAATAGTATCACATCAAACACCTATTGACAACCTGGGTATCCCCTGAATCATAGCTGCACATGATCCATGTTCTTAAAAAAACACAAAAAAGGGATGAACTTTAAATACAGTGTATGCAGGAACACGAATAATTGACTCTTTTAAATTTGGATTGTACAGTTAAATGTAAAATTACAGTAATTTTAGCAGAACTCACTAACTGACTGACCTTTTCCTAATCTTGCATAAGTGGTTTCACATCAGTTGCAGAATCCACCTGTGATTTGTGACATGAACGGAGAGGGCAGTGATGAGCCAACGCCAGGGAAAGCTGCCGATAATACAACAGCAGAAGAAGAAGCCCCACTTTACCCACGTGAAGACACAACATGTCGCCTCCAGGAGGAAAAATAAACAGGCCGAAAACAGTAAGAAGTGATGTTAACATGAAATAAAGAGCAGTCGCTGAAGGTTTTTAACCCATTGTCTTGACATATCTTTGTTTCACCTGTGCTAGTGAATGTTTACAATCGGATAGTTAGCAGCTAGCATTAGCAGTAAACGTAAACAGTATGCTACTGTTTCGGTTACACAAGATGACTCTAACTAGTAAAATTAAAGTAATTAAACAAATCCTTTTCTTCATAGCGCAATCTATTGTTAGGTCATTCGTTCACAATGAAGAAACTATGATATATCGAGCATATGATGTATAATGTTTAAACTTTTACTAGTCAGTAGTGAGATGGCGTCATCTGCTGGCACATTAGTGAATCTGCCAATCAGCCAATATTCTCACAGACTATCTTTTGTAGAGACTTGTATTTATGTACCAGATAATTTTATTTCAAAGCTCTTTTTTTTTTTTTATATGTCACGAAATAGGACAAGTTTCACGGTCTCTTTATATTGTATTTCTGAATTTGCCTGCCTTATTGGTTAGAGAAATAACACCAGCTTCCAAATGTGTAGCTTAGTAAATTTATTTTAATCATGTTGATTGATGAAGTGTATCCTGTAGTTGATGGTTTTAGTGGATGAAGTCCTCTCAGTTCATTGCTCATTCAGTGCTCATTTAGGCCTTAAATGTTTTAATTATTTATTCTGGGGCCAACATTTCTTATGTCAGAACAGTCCCTCATTTTGATAAGTTTCTCTTATTTTAAGTCATTGTAAATTTGATGATTTGACCTCTAATGAGTGATCATATTGTTTTTCTGTCTTTGTCATTCTGCAGGAATTGGGTAAAAAGCTTTTCAAGCGGCGACGGGTTTTAGGTCGCCAAAAAAAGAGGAAGAATCAGATTGTTGGAGCTGTGGTCGACCAGGGCCTCATCACTGTCCATCATCTGAAGAAGAGGAAGTCAGTAACAAAAACACTGAACTTTATCAGAGCACACATTAATAATACTCTGTAAAGAACTAAATCTATAGTTAGATCAATAGAACAATGGTAGATGTAACTAGAACATTATGATCAGCTAACACTGACTGATTTTTTTAGTACGTAATTATCATTATTTGATTTAGTTCACTTGTGCCACACATTTCACTATTTAACATTGAATAATAAAAAAAATACATATATCAGTTGTACAGAACAAAAACTCATCTTATTGTATTGAATTTTTCCTTCAGGTCAAGTCCAAGAGCAAACATCTCTCTGTCTGGAAAGAAAAAACGGAAGCTGCTGAAGCAGCTGCAGCACATGCAAGCGGAGAAGGCCAATATGGAAGGTAACACTTCAGAGGAAACATCGCAAGTGTCAGATTTATCTGCAGTAACACTCTGTTTTGAAATAGTATTCATTTGCTATTAGTATGAAATTAGAAATTTATGCTTGATCTTTTGTTCAGAAGATCACTCCAGTGTCACTGTGGATGTACAGTTACTGACAACAGTACCACTGGGTTTGAATGATTTGTGTCTTTTGTTAGTATACTGTTAGTAATGTGCATCTTTTCATTAAACTGATCCATCCTCTTTTCTTCTTGAGCACAGCCTTAATAATGTGTTGGTAACTTGTTAAGTCTCTTGCTGTCTGTTACTGGATAAAGTATTCGTACTTGCTTCAACAAAAAGTAAAGTGGACATCTCCATCAGCTGACAGCAGCCTCCATGAGACGCTCTGTTATTTTATAGACAGTATCACCACAACATGAAAGATATTTTCTTTATCTTTGTGGCAGTCTGGGGTCAAGGAAATGTATCATTAACTGAGGTTTAAAGAGACTATAAATACATTCCCCTGCAATGTACTGAATATTTGTTGGTGTTTTGGTGCCCAAAAAAAAAAGGTATTGGAGACAGTATTTGAACCTTTGGTGAGATTTGATCGACTTTTGAGTCGGCAGCACGTTAATACGCACAGTATCCTCATTACATTTATAGCAAATTGGATTTGTCTGAGTTTTACCCTTAAATCTTTCAAACAGAAAAAATAACACATTTACATCTCATTCCCAAACACCTGTCTTTTTTCTAAGTCATTAAAACACAGCTGAACTGTTTCCTCTGCTGTCATTTCCACAGTTGAATCAGCACCAGCACCACAGAAAAAAAACAACCCTTCATCTGCTTCAGCCAAGAAGAAGAAAAGAACAGCTGCTTCCCAGGAGGATGTAGAGATGGCAGATATGGAATGAAGGGACTGCACTATTATCTGTTTTTGTCAAATATGTAGGGCAGCGTTGGCCTTTCTGTTGAACAGATGACTGGGGCACAGGGATTGATGAATGGAAACCTGATGGAGTGGTTTTTCTTGAGTTTTGTTTTTCATACTTTTAGCCTTGGGGGGGGAATGGTATTTTTCCACCTGTTCTTACAAACAGATACTGGAAGGATACAAAGGCTAAGGAAACAGAAAACTGGAAAACCACAGCTGCAAGGAAAAGAAACAAGTTATTAAAAGTTAGGATTATCATTAGCATGTGCTTACATGAAGTTTGTGTTTGAATCAGTTTTGTGTTAGGAGGTGGTGGTTTGTTGACATTGGCTGACCGCTTGTGATGCCTACCGTTAGAGAAGCAAATTTCTTTACATAGAAGTCAACGTATTGTGGCTGTTATGAATGTTGGCAATGGAGTAAACTGACATAATTTAAGCGCCTGGTACAGCACAGACTCCAAATCAATCTTCACTCAAGTACATGTGAATCTGTTAAAGTCAAAATATTCACTGTCATTCACCTAAAGTCAAAATAACATACAAAAAAAACACTGAGACTGTAAAAAATGGCATTCTAACTTAAATATGTTCCAAAAATCTGTTCTGTATGAGTTAAATATTATGTTCATAATTATCTTTTCATATCATTATACAAAATTGAGAATCCATCATTCTGCTATCTTACTACAGTAGCACACTTCCTTTTTCCCCTTTTTCTGTTTAATCCAGTGGTTGCATCTGGTGGTAAGGTGCTGTGTTTATACCATTATCATTGCCTGAACTTGAAAGGCCAGAATAAACAAGGTCAGAGTGGTTCTTCACCACTAGATGTCACTAAAAATTACACTGAGACATTGATATTCATGTAAGTATGTAACTCATTTACTCATGACTGGTATCTTAAATATTTCAATTAACAAAAATAAAAGGATTAATTTTGATTTTTTTTTTGTGTATGTTCAGTTGTACAAGGTACTTATATTTCTATAGGAGGTGTATTACCCATACAATATCACAAGTGTCATGCCTCCACATTGGAGAAGTAGACCGGTGTACCAATGGGGAAGCAATAAACTGTTGTGGACATGACCTTGAGAAATTGTAAATCTGTCACAGTATCCCCAGTGCCAGCCTTTCAGATGTGAATATTTAGAAGACTATTAGTTCACTATTAAAACAGATTTAGCTTTTCAGATTTTGATGCATGAGAATTTTTTGTGGCATTGTTTTGTGTTTTGTCAACATTTCTAAGAGCAGTGACTTGCAGCTTTGGCTCAGTTTTTAGAGATATGTTTCCATTTAGAGCCCTAACCACATGAAGAGCCTTATACTAATGGTGAACTGATAATCAGTTAACAGTTTTTTGAGTAATGTCTTTTCTTTCTCTCCTCAGACCTGAATTTCAACAGTCGTATTAAGACAGTTACAAAGTCAGCCTGTCACTGGTCTCCTTTTTACTTTATTTTTTTAAGAAATGATTTGCCTCAGATTAAATGTGGATAAATTGAAAAACAAATGACTGCTGGTTAGTAGATGTCTTCAATGTATATGATCAAGTGTTATTATATATAGCTACAGTATATGTATTGGTTTATGTATATTTATACAATAGATTTATAAATCTTCCACTAGAACGAACCTGTGAAGTGAATATACTGTAATGTGCAGACAGTGGTTGAAGTCAATCTGGTAGCTCTGAGATAAACATTCCTTTGGAGGAAAACCCATTCTCTCATTAATTCTCAGAATTTCACATTTTGACTCTAGACTGTATCTTGAAAACTACAACCAACCACCATTTGGACTTAATTTCTCTTTATTAGTGACTCAAATTTGGTAAAGTTTCGCTAGCTTTATTCTGCAGGCATTTTACCTGTAGACCAGTGTTAACTCTTAAAAAACATATTAAGTGATGTCTCGGCAAGATTTTAAAAAAACAAACAAAAAAAAACCGTTCCTCTGAGCTAAAGAAGTTAGTGGTATTATAATAAAGTGGAAGGAGTTTGGAACAACAGGAACTCAGCTATGAAGTGGTAGGCAACGTAAGAGCATATGGCGAGGGGTTGTTTTTCAGGGGTTGGTCTTGGCCCCTCTGTTCCAGTGAGTTCCAGAAAGGAACTCTTATTGCTTCACCATACAAAGACATTTTGGACAATTTCATGGTCCCAACTTTGTGTGAACAGTTTGGGGATGGCCCCTTCCTGTTCCAACACGACTGCACCAATGCACAAAGCAAGCTCCATAAAGATATGGACTAATGAGCTTGGAGGAACTTGACTGGCCTGCACACAGTCCTGACCTCCACCTGATGGACCACCTTTGAGATGAATGGAGACTGAGAGCCAGGCCTTCACATCCGACATCAGTGCCTGACCCTTCAAATGCACTAAACACACTCTGAAACATTGTGGAAAGCCTTCCCATGAGAGTTGAAACTGTTATAGATGCAAAGGGTGGGCCAAATTCATTTTAAACCCTATGGATTAAGAATGGCATGTTGTTAAAAGTCACGTGTGTAAAAGCAGATATCCCAATACTTTTGGCAATATAGTGTAAATGGAACAAACTCCCAGAAAACTGTGGGTCTGCAGAAACTCTCAGCTCACTTAAATCCCTTTCATTAAAAACAATTGTTCATTTCCTGCACTTGCACTGTAGCTTTATTTATTTTTCATTCTAGCTGCCCTTATTCTTATGCCCTAGTTTGTTTAAATATTCTTTTCTTTTTAAATGACCTTTTCTGTCATACTTGGCTGTAATGTTTTCAATGTTTTATGTAAAGCATGTATACATAGAATGTGCCATACAAATAAACCTGCCTTGACTAAAGCTTCTCTTTCAGATGTATTGTTCATGTTAAGCCTCTTCAATTATTGATAAACCTGCCTATAAATGCTCACATAAACAGTTTTATATTAAATGTGATCAGTTATTCATGGGGGTATGAGGTTTTTATCTGACCTTTTTACATTTCTCTAATTATTTTTGCCTTGTTTATTAGTTATGGGGTATGTAAAACAGTATGCAGCCGACCGAATTGGGGATGTAGGCTCCATCCCTCCCCCTACCAGAGGACAAAGACTAAAATGGGTCAGACTCCGGAGTGAAGCAGATCTTCCGCACCAGCCATCATGTAATGTAGTTCATCATCACGGAGACGAGACACAAGATGCTGCTGAGGAGATCCATTAAATAACCCTGTCCAACATGACGCGATTATTCAACACATTTGACGGATAAGCGTCTGTTTTTCAGCGTTTTGAGCAGAAAATTTGAAGATTTTCCGAGTCGTGTCATCGGGGTTTTTTGTCACCGTGCCCTTTCGGGATGGGTGAACCTTCTCGTCCGCTTACAGTGAATCTGGACCGGTTGGATGTGAAGCCTTGTCGGTGGTGGTGGTGGTGAGCTCCAGACGGTCATACCAGCGGATGGATGGATGGATGGATGGACGGATGAACGGATGCTGCGTCCTCGGTGAACATAAAGGTACCACCGTGGAGCTGTGGAGGGAAATTAAAAATCCCATTTCACCCAAATTACCCCCACGCTGCTGGTGTCCCACATTATAGTGACATCGGTGTAATTAAACGAGCACACCCTCATGTGGCAGGTAGTACACAAAGATGAAATTTAGCAAGCCATGTTTTATTGATTTTGGTGGCAAGTGGCTTATTAAGGTTGCGTTTCGGCCTTACCGACATACTCTATGTTTTTTTTCCGATTACACGCGAAGTGGTTGTTATCTGTTAACTACATAAACTGCAGTTGCTCGACTTATTGCTGTTAGCTTGCTAACGCAATTCCGATTCAGCTTGATATATACATGAAAAAATATTTCATTTACATTCTCTGCCATGTTCTCTGTATTGCTATGGTCTTAAACTACACCTCCACATATATAGACACCACAGCAGCGCCAACTTTGTGGACGAAGCGACGTGTTTTTCAGATGCTAACATCGGCTGTTTTGTCTGCGGTGCGTTCAGTGACTTTATTGATTTTATGGACACGATTTATATCAGCATCGACTTTGTGCACTTTGTTTCTCTGTCCTCCACTGAATCCACGACGTTTGATTCTTTTTTCATACCATTAAGACCCATGTTTTATTTGGGTCGTCTTTAACATTTCTCCGGGTAAATACAGGTCAGCTTTGTCAGTTACATGAACCTATTGTCTTGTGTAACATAATCTAAAACCAATTGTGTTCAATTTGTAAGAAAACATTCCATGTCAGAGACTACATACAAAACATTGGTCTGCAAAGCAATGGGGCTTTCAGGTTGACTTTTCCATCCATTAGTTTTAACTTATTCACTGCATCCTAGCTCTTTACAAAGTGTAAAAGTTGCCAAATTTGCATATCAAACTGCATACATTATTAAGCATGAGTTTCAACCACACATTCTGTTTTACAAATATAAGTCTATTGTGCACTGCTGCCCATAAAGTTGGATTAAAATATTTTTACCTCCTCTCACGAAATGATGATGATAAACTGTTGTTTCCAAACACAAGAAATAACAAAATCATTAAGGTAAAATAAATAAAAAGAACAAGAAAACATCAATTTCAACATAACACTCCAAAATAGAGATCAACAAGCCCAGACTGAGCAAAAATCCCAGACAAAATGTACAGTTATTTAAATGTAGAATATTAATAGGACATTGTGTCCGAATTTTTTCCCACCCCAATTTTATGTTCTTGACTCAATTTGAGAATACCATACACAAAAGTAGGTCAATTTTCAATGGCTGACAACATGATGTATTCTTGATAGAAAAAGTGCAACTGGGATTGAGTATGTCACACTGGCCTACAAGTATAATACCGCCAGAATAAAAGTAGTGAAACTTTACTATATTTGAGTCACTAATAAAGACAAATTAAATCAAAGATTCTGGTCTTGTGTCAACATAAGCTAACCAGCACTTTTGTCATTTGTTTTCCAATTTATCTTATTAAAGTATGTAAGATTTAGCACATTTAATCTCTGAGGCAGGTCATTTCTAAAAACAAAAATGTAGACCAGTGATCATTGCACCCAGTCAAAGGTGATTACTGATGTGTATAAATAGAAAAACAAAATCACTCCAACCTTATGGGTATTTATCCCACAATTAGAAGGTGCAAAAAAATGGTCAACTAATGAGGACAGCAGGTCATGAAAGTGCACATTTCCCATTTGCTGTGTGACAGAACATAGATAGTATTTATTCTGCCAAAAAAAAGCCAGAACCTCCGAGTGGTTCCTCACATTATATGAGGAAAATTAATTGTATCCGTCATAGAATGTGACTTGGAAAAAGTTAGTGAGTGGACCCTGGGTAAAGAAATATAGGCTATCATCTGTAATGTGTCTCATTTGAACCATCATACGCTGTTGTTTTTCTCAACTGCAGACAGGACCAAGGTGCAGTCACACCTGGTGACGCTAAGCAGGCTGATAGCACGGCAGATAACAACAGCTGTAAATGAGATAAGTAATTCTACCTTGTACCTTACAGGAGACAGGCTAAAGTCCTACACTGTGGACTGTGATAACATCTGATGGAGGACTGCTCACACTGCCAGGCTGGTGAGTCCTCAGTATTAAAGACTTCAACACAAACAAATGAATGTATGTGTTATAAGTTTAGAAATTAATCGGATAAATAATTAAGGCAGCAAAGAGTCAGGATTATTGTTAATCTCCTTCAAAGTTGCAGAGCTGTTGGATTTCATTTAAAAAGGTCTAATCATGTGGGTGGATTGTGTTAAAACTTCACTGACCTCATTCACTTTCTCCATTTCTGAAGCAGCTGCCATTTTTAGATTTCTATTTTTACTCCGCAGTTTGATTTCATATTTAGTTCTTGTAGTTCTGTTGTCAGCCGAGACAGATCTGGGACTCAACAACAGCAAAGTGAACATTTTGTAGTGTCACTTACAGTAAAAGCTGTCACCGAGACACACTGTTGTGGTCCTAATGCTCAGTCTGCTGCCTGCTTCTGAAAGTTCTATAAATACATTTGAGCACAATCTGTTTGCAGTGAAAAGGTTTATGGAAACATCTTTTGCTTTGGGATGCGGCCTTTTCTCCGAGTGGTTTTGATGTATTGTTACATAATGCTAAGATTTACTGTTGTTTTGTTCTTGCTATAAGGGAAGTCATGATTCATATGTTTAAATAGCTTCATCACCAATAGTCATGGTTTTCATTTTACCATGGTATGACAAATTGAAGGTTATTTTTTCTGACAACCAACTTAAAACAATCTAATCCATGATTTCTGACAAAACAGATCAACTTAAATTCATGTTGTGTTTGGATACAAACATCTTTGAGGCAATTCCAAAGTTGAATATGTGGCCTGTTTTCAGTACTGCATGAGCTTAGACTGTGTCAGATGTTGGTTACAGCCTGTTTTCCATAGCATTTTATAAAAATTATCACATAAAGGTTCATGTAAAAATGCTACTTAATACTTATGCTACTAAATAGTTACTCAGTAATATCCAGCACTTAACATACTTATCTGTCTAATATGGATCCCCACTAAAACTGTCTCTGAAACTGTTAAATCTCATGGTTAAAACTTGCCAAAGTTTATGGAAAGCTTCAAGATTTCACATCACACTTGTAAAGGTGAAAAGTAAAGTAACATACTTTAAAAGAGGCTATTTTTTGTTGAGAAAAATCTAACTGAGCAGCATCAATACCTGCTGAAAAGAAGAACATTTCTAGTATGTTATATAGTGAGTCATTACTTTCATTACTTACCCGCGATTCAGTTTGATTTTCTGATTAACCTTCAGTCAGATGCATAATGATTCTTGATGCATCTTTATCTTATCCTTCATTTTCTGTATTACTGCACATAGATGCTTTTTCTAAGTGCTTAAATATTAAATTGCAACAGTTTGTAATATAAACCCTTTCATATTTGCAATATCAAAATGGGTGTTACTCCCTTCAGTACATCTACTACTACTTTTGACTGCTCCCTTTATGTGTCCACATCTGACCATTTGCTTCCATCTGACCCTGTCTCCTTCCTCTTCTACCTTCACCTCCTCCTTCACCACATCCATAAATCTCCTCTTCGTTCTTCCGCCTTGCCTCCATCTTCATCATCCAATATCAATATATTCACTATCCCTCCTCTGCACGCGTCTGGACCATCTCATTGTGGACTCTTTCACTTCGTCCCCAAAACGTCCAACCTGAGCCGTCCCTCTGATGTGTTCGTTCCTAATCCTGTCTGTCCTTGTCGTCTCCCATAGAAAATCTCAATATCTTCCGCTCTGCCTCCTGTCATCTCTAAACCGTTCAACATCGCTTGTGTCGCTACCGTCCTGCATACATTTCTTTTAAGTCTTGCAGATGCTCCTTGGTCCCACATCATTCCTGACACTTTTCTCTGCCCTGTCTGCACTCTCCTCTTCACCTCCAATCTTCTTATGTACTGACTCGCTTCAGTACATAAATATTATACGAACAAACCACAAATTGTTCTGTTGTACGTTTCAAGTAGAGGCATAAAGATTCACTACCCTCATGTTTCAATGAAGTCCGCAATTCATACAGTTATAGTTAAATAATGTAGTATCTAATGTAATCCATGTATATTAGGGGAACCAAAAACACCAAAAAGATGTCTGCTATTGCACATGTTTATATCTACTGCATGGATTTTTATTCTGATTGGATTTTTGTATGACAGCCAGATGTGAATCCATTCTAAATTTACCCCACTGAACATCACTTGGACGTGGATGATCACAAGCTCTTCTTAATGCTGTGTGTTTGTCTCCTGACAGTACATTTCTGTGGATTCTCTGCTCTCGTCCTGCGGCTTCAGAGGTGTTTCTGATCAGAGCTGTGTAGATCTACTGCTGCCATGACTCCTTCAGTGTACACTCGACCCCCATGGACGCCCAGACTGCTCACCGCTGCTGCTGTGTTAATGTTAATGACCTCACTTCCTGTGTCAGCTATGGACCAAGAGACATGTTACTCCAGGCAACACCAAGGTGTTACAGTTAATGTCAGAATGGCCATGAGCCGACAAGGGACGGCTTCGGATGTCCGGGTGGTCCGGTCGGAACGGGACTGTGTTCTGGCCTGCTGTTCAGAAGAAGTAAAGCCAGGTGAGCTACAATAACAGGACGCAAAGGATTCATGATGTACCATTTCAATGTCTTTATTTGATTTACATCCTGTGTCCAACATGCTAAACATTTTTAAACTTTTTTTAGTCATTTTTTTTCTCCCGTGGTCGCACCGTTTTGGAGTTATGCATCAATGCTCATTTACTTTAATGACGTCTTTTTGTGTTCCTAAAGGTGCCAGGTGTAACATGGCTGTGTTCAATGCCAAAAAACACCCCAATGAGGATAACTGCTACCTGTTCCACTGTCCGACAGAGCAGGATTGTCCATTAATGAAGGCTCAGGAAGGCATCAACACCTATGATATCTATAAAGGTAAAAACAAACATCCAACTTTGAACAGGTAGTACAGAAGGACCACATTGTTATTTCCGACCACAAAGCTAAATGTGGATCAACATAGAGGTAAAAGGCAATAAATACAATATAGGCTGACAGGGATATAAACCCCCTAATCTTCAACTCTCAAGTTGACTTAAATATACAGTTTCATCTATATCAAAGAATTACACAATATTTCATCAGGTCTTCATGCATTCTCTTCATAAAAATTAGCTTCACATACCCACAATCTTCTCCCTACTTCATTTGAAGAAAGGTTTGGCTAAGTCCACTGTCATTCTGATATAGGTGAAAAATTCTATGTTTTACTTGCATTTCTTTAAACAAATTAGCATCATCATGGACAGCATGAAGCTAAAGATACAGTGCAGATGCTTTTACATAGAGTGTTGTGGGTGGGAGTTGTTTTTGTGGAACTCTTTTGCATAGGGAGGAGAGACCTGACATTAAAATGGTGAAATCCCCATGAAAGATGACTCCACAAAGAACCAAGATAGACTGCTGTAGTCCACAATGCAAATGTGCTTCAGAGCTTGTCACCTTCAGTGTGTATGTTGCTGAAATTATGTCGTTGCATATTGCAAGGGATATTTTAAAAGAATACCATGTACTGTTGGTAGCAGAAGGGGAGGAGGAAGCTGTCAAACAGTCAATCAATGGCGGTCTTATTCCAACAGGACATGTCTTGTGAGTCAGTGTGTGAAAATGTGAATCTGAAAAATACATAACAACTAAAACAGTCACATTAATGTAGACTAGTGAAATGTACAGTGGTGTTCCTGTCCCTCTTATTTACTTGCAATGCCTTTTAAGCTTCCACACTCCACATGTCACTGTAAAGGAAAATATTGGACATTTCTGGGTTAACACTTAAAATGACTTACATAAAATAGAGAGAGATTCACAGAAAGGACTTGACTGTTTGTTCTCACAATACAGGGTTAGTTGGAACAATAAAGACACTAACTTTTAGAACATGGTTGTTAGCAAATAAATACAGTTGAGCATTTTTTGTAGAAGTTATTCATTATCTATTCATAAAAAAATCTGTATATTGTGTAAGAAACTTGACGGAGACTGGATCCTGACACATTTATTGTTGTCTGCTAACATCTGTGTGCTAAACTAATTAATGTTAACAGGCATCTTAAGTCAGAGCAACTGAAGAAGTTTTTATTTATATTCATGAAGGCCGCATTATGAATGTAGATCTGACATGCATAATGCATCTCTCTGATATTTCAGACCTATTATCCTAGAAAGATATTATTCCCTGATTTACATTTTGATTATTTAGTCACTATAATGTCATAATGCCATGTCCTTGAAGTCATCCTTAAACTACATTACACACACAATTTGTCTGTGTGCCCACGGTCAGTAATGAACAGCCTAAATTCTCAGGCACTTTCTATGTAATAAATAACGTGGTCACTAAATTTCAGCTGTGAGTGGTTTTTAGCTTCAGAAAAAATGAAAAATTGTGGTAGTATTTTGTAGTGACTAACAATATAACACTTAGGTTCTGGTTGGTTTAGTTCAGCACCAACCAAGCACTATTGCTTGGACTTCTAAGGTCATAATACCTACAGTAGCAAAATATTAAGCATTTTCCTTAAATAAAAAACAATATATATGCTCATGCAATTATCGCTTCTGAGCGTCTGTTAGTGTGTGTCTGTGAAACAATCCAAAAAAACAAAAACAAAGGATAAAACACAGGATACAATAGTGCATCGATTTTCAAATAATTCTGTTTAAAAACACTAAGTAGGAGATGTCACACAGTTTACCTTTAATGATACTGATACACTTTATTACAAACATAAGCAGGAATAAAATACAAAGATGAACAAAAGGCAAAAAGAAACCACAAAGTTAAACAGAACACTCCAGCATATTGAAGGCAATAAGCCAACCAAAAAAGGAAAAAAAAAGTCACACAATGTACAACTACCTCATTGTGGTTCCTCAACAACACATTATGGAGTCAGAAGAACCCTAGCATACAATGAACTACCCCGATTTTACATGATTAATATGATCAGATGTAGGTCTGTTTCCTAGAGGACATAAAATGTCTAAATGAATGCCCCTTTTCCGTTTGTGTTCTCCCTCTCTCTGCAGGGTTGATTCATCCAACCACAATTAGACCTGTCACTACAACAACTGCCACAACCACCACTACTACCACCACCACAGAACAAACCACCACCACTACAACGCCAGCACCAACCACAACTACAACCACGGAACCCCCCACTACTACTACAACAACAACAACCACCACACAAAGTACAACAACAATGGCGCCAACCACCGCTATCATTACAACCACAACACCACCCACCACCACAACCACAGCACCCCCACCCATCATTATCATAGCCACCATGCCTGCCATAACCATGGCACCCACCACCACCACCACCACAACAACAGCAACAGCTCCTGCCACGTCCACCATCTCGACAAAAAAAGCAAACAAAACCAGCAAAAAGCAAAATAAAACCACCAAGAAAGCAAAGCCCCACCCTGTTAATATCACCACATCAGCCCGAGCTGCTCCAAGCTCCACTGTGTCACTTCCTGTTTTAATGGCTGACAATGAAAAGGCTGAACTCAGAACTGCTGTTAAGCTGCAGCCAGACATTGAAGTACCCTCAACCACAACCACCACCACTGCAACCCCAACCACAACAACAACTACTACAACTACAACCCAAAGCCCAACAACTACTCCTACGACAACCACTACTACATCTACTACTCCTGCAACTACAACTACTACTACAACATCAACGACCACGACTCCCACTACAACTGCTACTACCACTACAACTACTAGCACTCCCTCCACCACCACCACTACCCCCTATACTCCTCCAACTACCACTACTACAACTACTCCTCTTCCTACTACAACCACAACTGAGCCCCCCTCTACAAGGACAAGTCCAGCAGCAAGTCTGCTCATCGTACCCAAAGGCGCTGTCCAGTCGGACCACGGTCTCCAGGACCAGAGTCGGGCAAAAGTGGCTGCAGCGGGACGGGGGGCAGTGAAGAGTGGGATGGTGGCATTCATGGTGCTGGGGCTGGCTGTACTCACGCTGGCTCTGGCCGTCGGTGGCCGCAAAGCTATGGAGTCCTTTGACAGACGCCATTACACAAGACTGGAGCTCAATGACCTGCACTATGAAGTGTAAGGACACAATGCAATGCAACAAAACACTTCACAGGTCTTTGTTCATAATGGACAGACAGATTTTACATTCTTAAATCATCTGGTAACTTAGAAATCTCTAAACAGCACAGTCACACAGTAACTGAATATCTATTTCACTTTGTTACGATGTATCACAACCACAGAGAGTCTTGGATTTAGCCCAGAAGGTGTGCATTATTTTAAGATAACAATGGGCAGGAGTCCTATCCCTTCCAATGGAGGTAAAGGTTTAATGGCACTGAATGGTGTGAGACTAATACTTTTTTGATCCTATTTGAATTATGCCATCAATTAATATAATGTTTTTCAATTTAAAAGACATTTTTACAAGCCAAAAAAGTCGCAGTAAAGATAGTAAGGTCTTATCTACTTTTGAGTGAAACACCTTAGTATCCTGCAGTAATCGTATACTGCATACCCTCATTACATCACCAACACTGAAAGGGCCGGTACCTTGACTCATCTCACCTCGTTGTTGGAGAACAAGTGTAAAAGTATTAAAAGACTGGAAAACCACTACAAGTCTGGTCATGTTGAAGTTGCAGAGACATTTTCAGTTCCTCTCAGCCGCTTGTGAAGAGAAAAGCATTGACGTCACTTAGTCGAGTTTCAGGTGTGTAGTCTAAATACGTGTATGTGCAGCATTGTGATTTTCTTGGAAAATCAGTGATGTTGTAATGCAAACAGGATCAGAACACTATTTTTCTCTTGCCATAGACCACTGTGCTTATTTTTTTCCAAAGTAGGGTCCCATGGGTCACACTGGAAGGACTTCACCTGTTTGTTCTACATATGTGTGAAAACATGGCTATCTCCTGTCACCAGTGTTTTGAAGCAATTTCCTAAGATTTGGCAAGGAGTATATGTAAAAGTCTCATGTTCTCTCAGAACCTTTGACTTACAACATGCTGAGAGGTATTTATGGAATGACTGAAAACTATCAAGCACTGCTTGGGATTGGGCTTTGATGATCTATGTTTAAAGTCACAAATTAACTCACATTCACGAGTAAACAAAGTGCAGTTTATTTTAAAAGCCTAAAAAGCTAAGTTTAACTTAGCTTTTTAGGCTAATTTAGGCTTATATTAATGAGAATATAATAATTTTATAATGTAGTTTCCTTTCATTTCACCGTAGACTATATCAAACATTTTTTCCCATAACAGTAAAAAATGTGAGAAATATTTGAAATACCTTATGTGTCATAACAATTAAATCCAAAGATAACATTTAATCTGAATTCCAGAAGACTGCCATGACTTCTTTTTAAATACTGAGGAGGTAGCCACATTTTTGCATATGTCTTATAAACAAATCAGGTTTCCTTCACAGATCGAGTAGTGACATAAACTGCTGAGATTTAATGTCCTCGCTTTATTTTTGTTTAAAGAAGAATGTCAGCACTCTGTAGGAAGGATAACTCAGACCTGTGTGGTTTAAAAACAGTGCACTGCATTGTAGGGAATTTGTGTCGGTGGGTTATGCACCTTGTCTTTTGTCAATAAGAATGGGCAATAAGGATATGAATGTCAATTCAGCAAATCAAGAAATGTTATCATATAAAAATCCCATATTGCCTCCAATCATACCCCCACAGCTTTCACATTCTGTGCTGTGAAATGTAAAGGAACATGTTTCCTTCTCAAGCTTGAAAGTATGACAATAGTATCATTTTTCACACACCCTTTTTTTACACAGAGATCATTGTGTGTACCCTGAACTCTGATCAGTTCTGCTTAACAGAAACATCTTACACTACAGATTTGATCCTCAGAAATCTTAGTTTTTCAACAGCTTCTAGTTTTCTGGATTTTATTTCTAATTGCAGAACCTTGGGCCATTGAATCCACAGATTTTGACTTTATAGCCTGAAAATTAGCCTTTTTTTCAGTGCTCTGATTGTATTTTTTATTACGTTGAAGAAACATGAATAGTATTTTCCAAATCCAGGCCTTTTTGTTCCTTACATGCCACTTTTTTTTCTGTTGGCTTTTAGTTTTTTTCTGTATTAAATTGTATGTTTTCATAAAGACTCATTTCAGCATTTTGAATATGATCTAAGAATTACATTTTTAATTAAAATTTCTTTTTGTTTCTTTTTGTTAGTCAGCATTGGCTAAAAGAAGAATACAGTAACATTTGTGTTTTTCTCGTTATAACCTGAAACTTTACCTTTACATCTTATGATGTCAGTCTGACATCCCTTCTATTACTTCAGATTTATTTTAAACTTGTATCGGTGTGATAGCTAAATGCTTTATTGTATTAAATCACAAAAATGTTCCCATTATTTAAAAAAGTATCCTCTGTTTAGAATTACATGTTTATTTGGTCACTGTGGGAGCAAAACTTCGGCTTTATCTGCAAAACGTTTGTCATTGACCTGATGTTGATTTTTATTCATGCACTGCCTTTTTTTAAGCTGAGTTCAGACCAGATAAAGTCCTGGGTTTTAACTTTTTTAACCCCCCCCGCAGATGAGTTAGATGAGCTTGTTTTTGTGCTGTAACCTGTAGACAAACACTTCAGCTGGCAATGGAAAACAATGAAAACAAAAAGCAATATTTTTATTCCCCGATACTCAGGAAGCCTCTGGAGTTGAATTCTGTAGAAAAACTATGAGCTGAGCGACACACTGTTGCCATGGGGTTAACCCTTTGTGTATAAGGTGTACACCTGCATGTCTTTTACTTCTACATGCTTCAGCCATATGAGCTTGTGATTAAATCACCAACTCAGTCTAGATGTCTGCCTCACTATCTCACTGTGTGGTTTTTGTATTCTGTCCACATATTCTGTTTCACATGTGGATCAAAATTGAAACTGGATGCAATTCTTTGAGAATCGATGCACTATTGTATCCTGTGTTTTTGATAAGTATGATCTGCTTCTTTTTAAATAGTAAAATGTTTTTTCATAGGTAAGAGTACACTGGCTGCGCACTATTTTCCTATACGTACGTTTGTATTGGATGTCAGCGTCAGGCAGCGTGTGGACTGGACTGAACCTGCTGGAGCATCAGTTCAGCAGCAGGGGGCAGCAGCTGCCTGATGAATGTCACTGAACTGAAGACGCCTGTCACTGCACCTCAGTTATTACTATTATTATTAGGCTATTATCACTTGTACTGCTTTGATTTTTAATAATGTTCAATAACTTACATTGATGGTAATAGTTTGGTCTTGTTTTGTGAAGTGATGCTTTTGCATAAGTTTGGAATTTGATGTTTTGTTCTTGTAAGGATTAAAAAATGTGATTTTTGATGTGTTGTCTCTGTGGTGTTCATTCATTCATCTTCTGAACTGCTTTATCCTCGAGAGGGTCGCGGGCTGCTGGAGCCTATCCCAACTACCTATGGGTGAAGGGTGGCTGTGGTGGCAAATTTTGGAAAATTAATCCTGTCAGATTATGTTTTTTTCTTGTGATTTGATAAGATGTGTCATCAATTTAGGGTACAAAAAAAGACATATCCTATCAACTAAAAAAAAGCTAGATCGTTATTTCTGGCTTAAATATTTACATATTTTATCTTTTCAGTTTCTACTTTTAAAAAAAGTCTATTTGGAGGGGACATTGCACATTAATGAACATAGTATACACTACCAATATAAATATACCATAGTTAACATAACTGCTACATTGCATCTGTAGTCCCTTGGCAGGCTACAAACAAACAAAACACACCAAGAAAAGTGCAGCCCAGTCTCAATAAATATGGCATAAAATGCATGTTTAAAGACCAAGAATTAAAGTGTTGTTATTGTTATGTATTATTTTGTTATGTATATGAATAATATAGAAAATGAGACACAAAACACTAAAACAAACTTACCATTCAATCACTCACTAAACCTTTTTGTCACTTTTTACTGTTGTTTCATTAAAAAAAAACAGTTGTTAACCTACTGTGGGGCCGCAGAGGGTCTTGTGAGTCAGTCTGTCACCCTAACATTTAATAAACCACAAAATAATTTCCCTTAATCTCAAATTTCATGATGGGAATTTTCCGATTATTTGTTTCACACTTGTAATTTAATCATGGACGTTTTTATCATTTATTAATCTGATTTGATCTCTGAACTTTGTCAACATTGGGGTTGTTTTCATAGCTTTCTTATGGTTGAATCTAATACCTCTGATTGTTCCGTTGCGGAACTGTAAAAGTTATCCTAAATAAATGTGTCATAATATTTCCTATTTCTTCTACAGTTTTCACTTCAACAGTATCCTATAGTATGTTAGAAGTGTGACTTTTTTCATCCTATAGACAGTATTTGATATCACATTCATAGATTAAAAGAATATTATTATGTGTGCATTTATTATTACATATAGAACATAACATAGAAGATAATCATCTCCCTGTTGCCTAAAGCTGTTGCTCCTCCTGTGTGTGTGCTGCTGCAGCTGTAGTTGGGGGTAAACTCTCAGTCTGTGATAAACTAGTCCCACTGGAATGTGCCTGTTTCTGCTGAACTTCGTCTCGTCCAGCGGCGGATTCATATTTTTTAGCGTCTGGGATCTGTTAGCTTCTCATTTAGCAGCAGTAAAACGAGCGGGCGGCGGGGCGTTTTCCGTGTGGTAACATTATCTTTGGCTTGAGAGCATGAAATCAGCACAACAATAGACAACAGGGGAGCCGAGGAGCGAGGTGGCGGTGGAGGTGGATGAAGGAGCGGAGCGGAGGGAGGCGGGGGGAGCAGCTTCCTCACAGCGGAAGGAGACGACGGATCTCCTGCAGGACAATGTGAGACACAGAGAGTTGATCCAACGCAGTTAGCAAGAAGACAGCCAGCCAGGATGGAAGTGGGGATAATTTAATGCGCATAATAGCTGCATTAATAACTGACTATCGTTGAAAAATCCGCAATTCTGCCAGAGGAAGCCGCCGCAGCGATGGGAATACTGCGCTGAGGAGAAAGCGGCGGCAGGGCCAAGAAAAGGGAGAAAGATGGTTGTCGTGCTGCGGAGTCTGTTGTTGTGTAGTTTTTGTTTGCTCATACGAGGTGAGTTTCTTTAAAAATCCGCATTTCAGCTTTGATTTTCGTTTGTGTGCCATGTGTAGGCGAATCAAAGTCTAGTTAACAGGCAGGGGGAACGGGTTTAATGCTGGCTAATCTGGGGTGTTTTCGGGCCAGGGCCCACTCTGGGGGTTGGTTTGTGCCTAGCGGTGCTAACATTAGCCAGGCAGCTATGCGTGCTTATCTGCGCTCCTGCTGCTGGAGCAGAGAATGAAACCACAAATAGCTTGTGTTAGCCAATTTAGCTGGAAAAATATCCAACTACACTTTACAGCCATGTTAGCTCTGATTTAGTCCACATTATCAGACTCGTCATACATTTGAGCTAAGTTAACAGCGGCTAACTTTAGATTTAGTAACTCAAACAGCTTGAAACGATTATTTGAAACCTTAGATCCAGGGAAGAGCAGCTAGCACAACAAACGACCTGGAAGAAAGTCCTTCAGCTGGCTACCTACTACGAGTACTACGAGAAAGCTCACATTTGATCGACTCATAAATCCCCTTTCGTAATCTTTAACGCACAAGCATCTTGAAATAAATCCAGTTAATTTAGTCTGTGTCCCGGCTGGACCACTTGTCTAGGTGTTATGCTAATATATTACCTAACTGGAGTCATTTCTGCAAAACATCAAAGTTATGTCCAACTTAATTCAACAAAGGCTTGCATTAAAACAGTTTCGTAAATTTTATAGACGTTTATAGGTTTATGTCACTCCGATAAGTGTAAATACGTGTCTACAAGTGATGATATTTGCCTTTCATTAAAGTTTTTTGATATATCCATGCACTTTTAAGATACGTAAGAGTTAACAATTAAAGTTATTTGATTGGCGGTAAATAAGTTGTTCTGTTAAGTTAATTTTCAAATGGATAATTTATCTGCCAAAAACATGTATTCACTTTGATAAATTCAGAATTTCCATTTGGACTACGTTGTAGTTGGGGTTTAGATTGTAAAGGGCATTTGATAAGAAATATGAATCTATAAAGGCAACATCTATATTTACAGCCCAGCTTACTCATGTTGAAAATCCTCAAAACTAAGGAACTGAAACAATTTGCTCCATCTTTTCACCTTAGAATTAATCGATAAGTCTGATCAAGAACAGAGCTGTAATTTTTGTAGTTTAGGCAGTTTTCATTTTGGCACTTGGGAAATAGTTCCTGCCTGTGGTGTGATTCACATGTGTAACAGGCCTGTATTTGGTTTATTTACCACGTCCTTGTTTTACATTGCAGTCTTGTGCTTGTTTCTCTTCCTTTTTCACTTGTTCTCTGTTCGTTGATATTTTATTGACCAATCTATTACTTTAGGAAGTTTCAGTGAAGTATCAGTAGAAGCAAATTTCCTGATATTTCCACTTTGCACTTTGGTTGTAAGCAGCTTGAAAACCTGGCTTCAACGTTTTGATGTTGTGATTTAGTAAATATTTGGAGAAGGAAATTCCCCTGGTGTGAAGTGAAAGCAGGCTGTGAGCCGGAGCTGCGGGGCTCTCTGTGACCTCGTCAACGATGCGGTTGCGTATAGTGGTGGATGTGTCAAATTATGGCTTCGGCACTGTGCCCAGATCCAACAGAGAGGAAGCAGAGTCCCCGGCTGCTTCTCGCCTCCTCAACGTTTCAGCAGCTCATCAGGTTCACAAAGCTGAATGCACACTTTTTCATTTTGAAAGCTTCACTAGATGTTGAATTCTTTGGTAGAAGCCAGAAAGCACAGATTAGGACTGCACAGATTTATGGACTGACATTTTAGGACACTGTGGCAGGTTTTTCTTGGTGGAATCTGTCATGACACAAGGACTGCAGCACATGCCCCCTCCCCATGTTATTGGGAACAAGTTCTGCCAGTAACAATAGTTTGCAAATCATCCAATTGCTGCTGATTAATCAACCTGTCTCCTCTTTAAATAATTTGTACTGACCTTCCTTAGTTTGTGATCATTATAGTCCACAGTAAGAGTCAATTTACAGAGATAGACTGGAAATGGCTCAGAAGAAGTTGATGCTCCAGAGTTAGAACAGTGTAAAAATGGTGATGCGTTCATGATATAAATTCAATTTTTAAATTTGCTTAAATATATTTAATTGCTTGTATGGTCCTTGTCATATTCATATTATCTCCAGTGAAGCTGTAGTGTGAGCAGAAGTGATCCAGGAATAGTAGCATATACATCAATGCATACATCTGTGTACACTGGATATAGTACTGAGTGCAGTTGCATATGTTTTGGAAGCATTCATAGCTAAACACTCAATCACTGTGGTCACACTTGTACAGTGTGACAAAGTATAGACATGTGGGAAAATCAATTGATTACACTAGACATGCATTACAATGTGTGTTTGTTTTTATGTTGACACACTGTTCTTCAGCACAGAATTTAAACCAACAATTACACAGACAAATCTTTTTAACTGATAAAAGGTTGAGCTATTGGCATGCACAGCAACCATTAATGCATTATGCATTAATTGTTTTAAGCAAAAATGTAATGTATAATAATGTATTTAGCAGTTTAGGCTTGGTATTTTCCTTACTAATTTAAACATAGTTAATGGCAATGTGGGATGTTTTTTCTGTTTAAAGTAACTGAATCTGTGTCCTCACTCATGTAATATTTAGAAAGGTTTTCTATGCAAGGTTCGCATGTGCGCTTAATGACCTGTTGACATTAGCTGATTGCATGTCTAAGTTTGCTTTGTGTTTTGGTCTGGACAGACACAAACACACACTGTTGGAAACAATGACACCTGTATTTGATGCCTGACTCGGTCTCATCAGTCATTATTTGTCATGATTTCTCATGTGACCCTCCCTGGAAGAAGATGAGGCATTAGCTTTGACAACCATGACCAACCAAATCTCTGGTCATGCTTTTCGCCATCACTGTTTTTCCTCCTCAGTTTTCTTAAATGAGCAACCATCCAATCCCCTGTTTCTTGTTTACGCTGACATACACATAAACATGGGTTACAATGTAATTTTTTTTTTCCTGAATGTTTGCTAAAATGCACATTTGGACAGAGATTGTTTCATCTAAAATGCTGTTTTGAAATGTTTTGAAACATGTTAGTGTGGATGTAACCTGAGAGTTTGTGTTTATGTTCCTCATATAAATAGATATGCAGGTGTACTAGGATTGAGCTCTAGGTTTTCAGTCGTTACTGTTTGTTCAAACTTGTTTTTTGTGTTTTTAGGTGTGCCACTGCTGCTGTATGCAAACAGACGGGACCTGCGGCTCGTGGATGCAGCACATGAGAAGGCCAACGCCACAGTGGTGGTGGGGGGGCTGGAGGACGCTGCCGCTGTGGACTATGTCTACTCCCAGGGCCTCATCTACTGGAGCGATGTGAGTGAAGAGGCCATCAAACGCACTGTCTTCAATCAGTCAGGGGCCAGCGCGGTGCAGACGGTGGTACCGGGCCTGGCCTCCCCTGATGGACTCGCCTGTGATTGGATAGGGAGTAAACTTTACTGGACAGACTCAGAAACCAATCGGATTGAGGTGGCAGAGCTGGACGGATCTCTGAGGAAAGTTCTATTCTGGCAAGAGCTGGACCAGCCAAGGGCCATCGCTCTGGATCCAGGACGAGGGTAAGTCTGGATAGTGAGGAGGGTTCAGAGTAGAGTTGTCACAGGTGTGTGAAAACCTGCCAACAGTATCATCCAAGTGGTTTTAAGAAGGGGTGTAGGGATTGACCCAGAGGGTGGTTCTGAATGAGTTGCATCCTGGAGCCTTTGCAGGTCGGAACTTTTCTCTGTGGCAGAAATGTGGCTTTGCTGACCGTTATAATTGCAGTGATCTAAATGAAGTTGCATTTTACTCAACCTGACAGTAATGATGCTCACTGAAGTGCATGTAAGATCAGTTTTGTATGTTATGAAAGCAATATGAGCAGTTTATGAGCACAACTCAATCTTGAACATACGAAAACATAAGTTAATGCAACATTTTTACAGACACACAAAATGGCATTTTATTTGTTGAATAGTTACGAAAAAGATCCAGGAACATTATCAGTTACTACATTTACATGTAAGCTAATATTCCTCCATTTCACAAAATACAACAAGTGTCCAGATTTGATACAGGTCATGTAAACAGAATGTTCTGTTAGGATATTGCTAATTATGCCTCTTTATGATGTGCATTTGGAAATATAACTGTTCGGGTTTTTACTGTAGTTAACGGTATGCATTCCCCCTGTTTATGGTCATTTAGGGTAATTATAAATAACATGGATGGTTCCTTGTAGGGCTGAGATACATGTATATGACACAATGAGAAATGTTAGGGGAAAAAAGCTTCTTTACGGAAAATTATGATAAATAAGACATAACTAGATGTTCCATATAATACCAGGAAAAAAGAGAGAAATGTCCAAATGTCACACAGTTTATGAAGAAAATAATAAACAGATCAGCAGATTGTGCAAGTTGAGCTGTGGATTAACTGCACATATTTTTTTTCTGAAATACTCAAGTCACTACTGAGGCAGGAAAGGGTTCTGGTTTTAAATTATTTATATGAATTCAGCTATTGTCTTTTTCTTTTTTTTATATTAGTGTAATTATTATTATTTTTATTGGATCTAATAGACAAAATGAAGAATCAAATTACAAGCACATTGTATTTCCTCTCATTTTTAAATTAAACAATACATTGAGTGGCAAATTGTTCAGTAAGGAATATTAATATCTGGTTATTCCTTGGAGAGTAAAGCACAACGTCAGCATTTAGAGTTGACATCTAACATGAACGTAAGTTTTTATATTAAACAGTGATATCAGTAGAAATGAGCGCAGCGTCCATGTGTGGCAGAAACCTTTTGACTCTGCGAAGCCAGCGGGACAGAGTGTCACTTTGTGTTGCTCCTGAATGCACCTTGAGGCTTTGAATCTGTGAACAGGAGGAGGGGGTGTGTGTTGGTGACTGCTTTGTCTACAGCTCTGTCCCAGATCAGATTGGGTTGCAGGGAGGCTGAGCTGCTCCTCCAGCCCCGCTGCCCGTCCACTGGATTCTTCTGGAATACTGAACAACAGTGTCAGTGTTGGTGGTTTTTTTCTGTTCGTTTGGAGGCGAAGCGCTCACTGTCGGCAGCTGAGGAATGTCTTGTATCAGTTCGAGATAGAGAGCATCTGCAGGAGGATAAACATGAACACCACCAGTACCAACACACCTGAGCCTTTAGTTTAGTGGGAAATGATGTTCTGAGAAGCACAGAACATGTTACATAATCAAATCACACATACAGTACATTCAGAAGTTTTGGGACCTCCATTTTTTTCTGAAGGAAAGACCTTCAGAAAAAATACTCTGTAAAGTTAGTGTTTTTTGCCTTTTCCTCAACGTTATGGCACAATATGCTGCACCCTACAGTACAGTATTGGTCAAATAAAGCCATAGAGGGTATAGAAACAGTCTGTTCCACGACACAGGGTTTGTAAGTAATCACAAAAAGACAGGACACTTGGAGTTGTGTACACCAACCTTCAAAGTTTAATTTCCTTCCATTGCAACAGAAAAACTACAAGTTGTTAACCCTGAACTTGTTCCTTGAAAAACCCCCATTTTTAAACTCTGAAACTGAAATTATTTTTTGTTTTTGGTAACCTAAACTTTTTTAACCTCTGGCAGTTTACCTTTGTTTGATTTCAGGTCACTCACAGGACTTGAACCGCTTCAATTACAACAAAACAGGAAAAATGGGTGCTCTACTTTTGACCGTTTTAGAGTTTACAATAAATCCAACTGAAACTCAGTGTTGTTAAACTATGTAAGACTTAATCAGTTTTGCTTAAATTGCTTAAAATGATCATACTTGGCATCATCACATTTAACTATTTTCCTCTCTTTAGTTGGACCTTCCTTTCAAATAACTGGTGTTTAGAATTCCCCATTCCGTTTCACTACAGGTTTCTTTATGTTGCCTCCATACAAGTTTATTTAAGAGTTCATCACATTTCTCAGTGATGATATTAACTTCGGTATCGTCAGGATTACATATAGTTTGTGTTACATTAGTGTTCACCGAATGATTTCAAACTTTGACCATACTTAATACCAACATCTGAGGCACACAGTATATACATTATATGGACAAAAGTATTGGGACATGTTGAATTCAGGTGTTACTGTCTATTTAATTTCTCTCAACATTGAATTTCTTTTTTTTAATCCATGACTGTGATTTTAAATTTTCTACCTCTAAATTTCTGTTTCTCCCATTAAACTTTAAGGAAATTTTGATGTTTATAAACTATATGGACAAAAATATTGGGTCACATCATTGTTGCAGCTGTAAGATTTCCTGTTAATGCTGATTTGATATAAACATCAATATTTCCTTAGTTTAATTGGAGATTTTTCTCCCTCAGTGAGATGTGAAGAAAGTAGATGGTTATGGTAGAAAATTATTATTTACAGAGTATGAGAAATGATTTACAAATTTAGAAGTAGAACATTTAAAATCAAAGTCATGGATAAAAAACAAAAAACAAAATCAATGTTGAGAGAAATCAAATAAAAACCATCTCTGAGACATTTTGGAAGCAAAAATAACAATTTAAACAAAACTAACCAATGCAATACAATGATATTTATCCCAATATAAAACTATACTCTGACATTAGTCATTATTGTTTTGTGTGCCAGACCCCTGTTAGAAAAGAAACACCTGAATTCCCATTTTGTCCATATAGTGTATGTGCAGACTGGTGATATATTAATGGAAAAAACACCATTAAATACCTTAGTAAGGTGTTGTTTCCACTTCTTGCTTTAAGAACATCTTCATTGTGAACTTAACTGGAAAACTAAAAACCTAAAACGCCAACTGAGAGAAGAATGACGATGGTGGTTAATAGTGCTGTCTAACACATCTGTTCAAAACCTTGTTGAACTGGTTTCATATCTGGTTACTGTGAAGGCCATAGAATGATTCACATAATTCTCATAGTCGACAAACCATTTCAGTGAGTCCTCATACCCTATTGACGATGGTATCTTCTAAGAGGCCACTCCCATCTAAGGCTGGTGTTCAGAAATGTTTCATAAGAGTTTTATTTTTCAGCACATCTGCATTTTTATTTATGTAAATCTGTTTTAAAACTTAAAAAGTACATTTACAGTACATTTATCACAATGTGGTTTAACTTCATTTATGTCAGCTCTTTAGTTTGATGTTTCAGTGCCCTGGCATTTTTACAATCAAAACCATTTGTAACATAAAAAATTTAAATTTTCTACTACTAATTTCTTTTATGATCATTAATAAAAAAAAATATAGACAGTTGGGGCCAAAAAAGTATTGAAGTTTGATAACCCAGCCTTAGCCCGAATCCCAGTTCACCCCTTGGCCCTCCCCCTTACCCCTACCCCCCCGTTTTGTGTGTTGACGTGAAAGAGTAGGGGTGTCCCGATTCTTGGTGAGTCGGAGGGGGAGGGCTGTATGACCCTCGAAACGGATATTTTTCAGAACCACACTACAAACAGAGGGGTATGAGAAATTTCCCATAATTCTGTTCGAATCATCGGCAAGATGGGAGTTAACCGCAGCTAAAAGGTGCCGCAATTTGATGAAAGAAACACACATATCTAAGTATTTTTTTCAGAAATAACTTAATCATTTGATCATCCGTTTAATGCCGTTTCAATGTATTATAGACCGCATTTCTGCGGTTTACGGTTGATAGACGTAAAAAGATGCACAGAGCCCATGCAACAGAGACAGTTACAGCTGCTGACGGCATGGGGAATTCTTTCGCGAACAAAGTTGTCGCATCTGTTTATAGCGGCATCGATGACTGCTGATAACTTGACAGGGTTCGAAGGGTTGTCCCATTTCGTAGGGGAATATTTCAACCCCTACCCCATGAAACGGAGTTGTAAGGGGGAGGGCCAAGGGGTGAATTGGAATTGGGCCTTACTCTCTTTGGGCTTGTCCTTTACTTTAGCCCCTTTTTCACCAGATTCTCAGGAAACTTATTTACCTGGATAAAGGAATTCCTGGTAATCTGTGCGCTTTGCATTTCCACCTCAAAGTTCCTGAAAAATTATCCAAATGAGGCTCGGCCGTTTTCGAGTCACCGACTCAAAGTCCTGTTACATTTCTTTAGCGAGTATTCAGCAAATATGTTCAGGTCCAGGCTTATTATCCAGAGGGAATCTGAAAAGTCCCACCAGGAACCTTTTTCAGGGAAAGTTTGCAGTTCAGGATTTTTTTTTAAAAAATTTTTTACCCAGGTAATTTCAGTTGAAACGCACCAAGGTTTTTCCAGAGTTCCAGTGAAGTTCCTGTGGTGGAAAAGGGGCTTTTGTCACTTTTCTGTATTGAACAGTTTTAGCACAATATACCCCCTAGTCAACCTGTAAACAAACCCATAGCTGAGTTTATTTTTATTAGCAGTTAAAGTAACTGATGTTTATTTCACTCTGAATCACCTGCTGATCCTTGTCTAAAACTGACACACACCCACACACCTCCTCCACCATGTTTCCTCCTCTCCCTGTTTTTCCAGTGAGGCTCCACAGAGGCGTTAGATAAGGATGTAAATCCATTAGGACTCAGATAAAAGAGGCTCTAATATATTCATTAGTTTTATTTAAATTGAGGCCTGTCGCTCTGCCTCTCTGTCTTTCTTTCCTGTCTCTCTTGGGTTTCTATTCACAGAAACTCTTCCCTACTCAGTGTTTGATCCACAACAGTATCAGAGATAAAAGTCACACCGAGCGCTTCACTGACACACCAGGCCCTTATCAGATTTAAGACTGGAGTCTGATCAGTCTTATTTGGACTTATGTCGACTTTTATCATTTGCATTTATACATATCCAAAGAGAGACAGAGTAGCTGGGAGATAAAACAGTACTACTGTAGAACAGTTTTTGTTCTGTCAAGCTGCAGTGGAAGGAATATAGTATTTATGCCAAACTGTAATGTAGGGATGCACGATAATTGTTTTTTACAACTGATACCGATAACCATTAACTTCCTGCTTCCTGTAACCGATACAGATAACAAACAACAATAGTTCCCATTCTTCAAATTCTTTTGTTGTTATTTCTAGTCAGTGGTAAAACTCACGTCAAGAGGAGCCAGTTGAGGTGGTTCAGGCATCTAGTGAAGATGGTTCCCGGATGCCTCCCTGGGAAGGTGTTTCGGGCATGTCCAACCGAGAGTAGACCTTGGGGCAGACCCAGGACACGCTGGAGGGATTATATCTCTCAGCTGGCCTGCGGATGCCTTGGGATTCCTCCGGAAGAGCTGGTGGAAGTGGCTAGGAGAGGGCCGTCTGGGCTCCTCTGCTGAGGCTGCTGCCCCCGCAACTGGACACGGATAAGCGCAAGAAGACAGTATGGTAAAACTCCGTTAATAGTAAAATTGGGGTGGGTCAAATAATTCCACAAAAGCGTGACCCGCGGGTTGAAAAAAAACCCCAGACCCTCGCATCACTATTCTACAGAACCAAAACCAAACGGTGGGGCCATGTTTGTTTGCCGTACAAACAAACAGCCCTCTTCTTCTTCTTGGTTTTTAACAACCTATGACAACAACCCTCTTCTTCTCGGTTTTTATGGTGGTTAGCAAGGCAGCAACGTGCACTGTGTACTGGTGAACAGTGCAAAATCTAAGCAATTTAGACTTTAAACTTTAATTATCTTAATTGCGTCATTTTTTCAATATCAGACTGATAATTATTGGTGTCAGTAGTTATTGCGCATGCCTACTATAAAGTTATTCATGTCAGTAATAGAACTCATGGTATCACAGATGGACCTCAGGAAAAATATTTTACAAGTAAATCATACTTGGTAAAACAGATTACAAAAACAGATTGTTTTTGGTCAAGGCTGATAATCAATATGTATTTACAATAAAAATTTTAAATGTTGGTGTAAAATTTGACAGTAACCACATAAAATATTTGAATTATTTAATAGTAGCTATTTGTTAGTTTTGTAATTAATATTGCTCGAGGCTATATTAGTTGGCTGCATGAGAGCGAAAGTAGTGTATTTGAATTTTTAATTGATATCCAATAAAATAACTTTCAAGACATGGAAGGTGATTGTAGTTTTACAGCTATTTTCAGAATGGGTTAATCTTCACATTATTATCTACTTGCCTAATCAAGTTTTATTCACAGAATACTGCCAAAAGT
>JAPQRQ010000005.1:11690600-11718432 GCA_037367365.1 Apogon talboti | reverse complement strand
GTGTGTGTGTGTGTGTGTGTGTGTGTGTGTGTGTGTGTGTGTGTGTGTGTGTGTGTGTGTGTGTGTGTGAGAGAGAGGGAGAGAGAGAGAGTAACTTAGGTTATGGGGACAAAGTGCAAGTCTCTGTAATGTAAATCATTAACCCTTTTCCTAACCTTGAATTTGGTTTTAAGGTCATAAACAGGTTAGCTTTAGCTTAAGGTTAGGGTGCGACTCTAGGAAAGTAATGCAAGTCAATGCAACGTCCTCTAAAGACATGGAAAGACAATGTCTGTATGTTTTTATAGTTGTGAGGACAAATTTTTAACATCTTTGTGAGGACACTATGGTTGGATCTGGCTCTCCCGAGGGCTTTTCAGGGGTTAAGACTTTAGGGTTAAGTTAAGGTATTTGGTTGTGATTGCTAATGTTGGGGAATGTATTGTGTCAACGAGTGTCCACGCAAAGATAGAGGGGCGGGTAAGTGTAGAGGATGTTTTGAGAGATGGCAGCCGGCCATGCAGGGGCTGTTCTATGAGCAGCGAATAGCATCGCTCCACGCTGTGTTGATCAGCTAAAAGGAATCAAACCTCTGCTTTTTTTTTCCCCCTTTTCTGCACATTCCTTACATTTTAACCGATGACACTGAAGTCCATCTGCATGTTTTAGACACTTGACCACATAAACAAAGGCAGCCTAAAAGAAGCATTCAGAGAAAATGTGAACTTTTTTCTTGTATTGATTGAAACCTTGAAAGCTACAATTATCATTTTATGGCACATTGGCGTTTTACAAACTGGGTAACTGTTGAACCTGAACATCTACATCAAAATATCTACCTAAGTAAGTAAGTAGCTAAGTAAGTAAATAAATAAATAAATAAATATTTTAGGAAATGAACATCAAATTGACCATAAAAGGTCCACCTCAATATTTCCAGTGTCAAGTATCTGAATACCCATCTCTTACTGGTAGTAATCGTAGTACAGTCATTATTTTGGCAAATGAATTAATCCATCTCTAATGTTGAAGCACATAAGCGTTGGTGTCCTTTTTCTGACTGATAAAACTTTGATGGCCAGATAAAAAGAGAGAAGTTAGATTTGTCTGAAAAGGGTTTTGTTTAAAAAATCCACAACATGTATAGATGCCACAGACGCCAAACCCTTGACTGACAAGGGTTTGACTTCTGTCATCCTTGTGCGTCATTCAGAGAATGTGCACAGAAAAATATTTGAGCTGTCCTGAACCATCCAGTATGGAATCTCTTTTCTTTGAGTTAAATCTGAAGCCCCCACAGAGCTGTTGGGACTGGTCGAGTTTCCACATTGTTTCTGAGCACTCTCAAAGAGCTCAGGCGACCTGGCAGCACATCGCAGCAGCGCTAATTAGAAGCAACAGCCCGAGCAAACAAACAACAGCAGCATATGGCCGCCACATTTCCTCCTCTTCCCTGGGAGAAACTTTGACATCTCACTTCTGTTTAAGACTTGCTCAGCAAAACCTGGATCTGAGTGTAAACGTAAGCAGACAGTAAAGAAGGTGCATGAAAAAAGGGGGTTTAACGACTGAAGGTTTTAAAAAGTAAACTGAATGATGTATGGAAAAATACAGCAGGGGGTGGAATGGCAAAATATTTTTAACCCATTAAAGTGGAGTATAAGTGGAGAACTTACCTGAAGTCAGATGTAAACTGAATGTAGGCCTGTCACGATAACAAATTTTGCTGGACAATAAATTGTCCCAGAAATTATTGCGATAAACTATAATATTGCTGTTTTTATACCATTTTTCAACTAATATAATAATAATGGTATAATAATGCAAGTACACCACTTTAAAGATAAATAAACTTTTATGCCGGCTTTTCCACGGTGTTTAAGGGCTGCATCTCTTTAGCGATGTAGCGAACTACACTGTCGGTGAGTGCGCACCATTTGACACTGTCATGCTTATATTTAGTTTGTTTCATAAATGCCCCAGTGATGGTGGACTGTCAGGACAACGTTGACGGCATCTCTGCCTCTATGGTTGATGTTTTTTTTTTCCCAGCTGGGGAAACTGCAGTGGGTGACGGTGTTTGAGGTGAAGGTGCAAATTTGTCGTGTTGCCACGTTTAGCATGAATTCTCTTCAGACAAATACGACAAACCGGCTCATTTAGGTTATGTGGTTCACCGTGGTCATTTGGCTTAAATCCAAAGTGTTTCCAAACGTCAGCAGTTGCTTTGGGTTTAGAAATCAATTCCATTGTTATTCCCTGTAAATGTCTTCCTCTACTCTTCACGGGTCCTCACGTTGCACTCCTGGTGCGCCAGGTGCCCCGCCCCCCCACACAGAGAGAGTGACTGACAGGAGGGTTCACTCCTCATCACGCTAAGGACGGCTCCTTAGAAGTCAGTCGCGACGGATACAGCGAAGTTAACTCATTATCCAGTGTCTTTGGTAAATAAAAAATTATCGAGCCCGGAAAACTTACCAAGCTCATTTTTTATTATCATGCAATTAATCGATTTACTGATTATTGCGACAGGCCTAACTGAATTCTCCTTAAGTGTCATACTGTGACAGCATGTGAGGATTGGAAATGCATTGGCCTGAAGTTAAATGTTTTGTGTCACATGTGTTCAATTTGTCAGTCTTGTTGTTTCTTTTAAGCACAGATGTGATTTTATAAGTTTTCTAACAGTTTAAATCAGGAGCAGCTGTCTCCCAGACTGGACCCATGTACCTGTTTCTGTGGTTTTTAATTTAAACATTTTTGTTCTGGATAAGTGTTTCCATCAGTGTAGTTTCATGTGCATGCAAATAAAACAAAACTTCCAAAGCTTTGTAGAGAATCCTAGGTTCACTTGAGGGTTTTTTTGTTTTGTTTTGTTTTTTTGCCTTTTTGGAAAAGCATTTTCTTTGCCTAATGGGAGATGGAAACAGCTTTTTAGACTTAAATCTGAAATAGTGAACATTTCACCAAGGACCTGAATGTAGCATTTTCCCTCATATTTATCCACAGAAAGTGTGAAAATGTGGCTAATTCCTAAAGACTGACCTCCATTTTCTCGCACGGATAGCAAAATGACCTCAAAACCCCTAATTAGCTCATTTTTGTATTGTTTAGATGGAAATTAATTTGGAGTTTGCTTCAACTTTGTTTCAGAATTACATGGAAAAATGACATAAAACCTAATCACCTGTTTACACCTGCTTGTGGCTAACTTTAATTTTATTTCTATAATTTCTTGGTACTAAACACTCCATTTTTAAATCATATACTTGTCACAAAAGTTTCTTCACATGTTTTGCTGTAATTTCCTGATGCACAGTTTGACACTGTCAGGATATTGTCACATTCATCTTCAGAAAAGCACCGGTTAAGAGCTTGTACAACTGCAACTTTATAAATGTGATACAAGTTGAAGCTAGTGATAATGAACTGAAAATGGACCAAGACTGAAAAGTAAAATTTTAAAAATAAAGAATATCTACAGAGAGATTTTTTTCATTGTGGAAGAAGATGTAAGTTTAGCTATATTTAATAACTTTATTGAATATTTTGTTGTAGGAAGAACATATCAGATAAATTCATATTTAAGGCAGAGTACAAACATAAATCTCCAGCAGTCATTGTGGCTGTTTGTCTCTACATGCTCGGTGTCTCATGCTCCTGTCCGTCCGTCTGTCTTAGGTGATGAACATGGACGGGACGGGACGACGTATCCTGGTGGAGGACAAACTTCCTCACATCTTCGGCTTCACATTGCTGGGTGACTACATCTACTGGACAGACTGGCAGCGCCGGAGCATCGAACGGGTCCACAAACGCACCGCAGAACGCGAGTTCATCATTGACCAGCTGCCTGACCTGATGGGCCTGAAGGCCACAAATGTACACAAAGCCTTTGGTGAGACCACAAAGACAATTTTTCCACATTGTTGATCATTTTAGTAACTAAATTGTCATGAAATAATAGAAAAATCACAATTCCTTATATTCTCAACATAAAGACACACCCATGGTCAATAAGGAACCTCTGAAACACAAACACATTTCATGCATCTACTTTTAAGATTCTGTCTAAGGAAAAGCAAAAATACAACATCGTCCTCTAAACTTTGAAGATATTTGTTGTCAGACAAATTCCATTTTCACCCCTTTCTACATATTCACTTATTCCCAACAGCTCAATCAGCTGACAAAAACTTTCTAAACCCTACGGTTATTCACATTTGAGAAAAACAATTTCCTGAGATATAAGTCTAGATTTCCAGTTTAAAAAAAAAAAAAAAATCTATATTTTTTTATCACTTAATAAAAAGGTGACTGCTGTTTCAATCTGGTTTGTGTAGGTACAAACCCGTGTGCAGAGAACAACGGCGGCTGCAGCCACCTGTGCCTTTACAAGCCACAGGGTGTGCAGTGTGGATGCCCCATTGGCCTTGAACTCATCGCCGACATGCAAACCTGCATCGTACCAGAGGCCTTCCTGCTTTTCTCCCGTCACACCGATATCCGCCGCATCTCCCTGGAAACCAACAACAACAATGTGGCCATCCCTCTCACCGGCGTCAAAGAGGCCTCTGCGCTTGACTTTGACGTCACCGACAATCGCATCTATTGGACCGACATCACACTGAAGGTAAGGAGTCACCTGTTCACAAGAAGCGTTTGTCCACACCAGATTTGGCAACACCAAATATAGGTGAGCCCTTGTGAGATGATTAACGCATCCAGAACTTTTAGGTCAAACTATGTTTTGTTTTTTGTTTTTTTCTGAATTAACTTTGAGAAAATTTTTTATTTAAAATACTAGACTAAGGGTGGCTATTGTCAGTGGATCATAAAAGACTACAAGTAAGAATGTTTTGGTGAGTTAACGGTGTAAGAGGGTGTAGCCTTTGTGATGAATCCTATCAATTCTGAACATTTAACTCGCATTACTCATAAACTAATTATCAAAATAAATACATTTACACACAAACTGAAATTATGACTTTAATCTCTAAAATCTTCCTGGATTTATAGGATGTAATGTAAAGATGTCAGGTTTTGTGATAGTCAAATCCTGTTCACTGTCCAGAAATCTTTAAAGTGGCCTTCAATCTGTCTGCAGACCATCAGTCGAGCCTTCATGAATGGCAGCGCCTTGGAGCATGTGGTGGAGTTTGGTCTCGATTACCCAGAAGGCATGGCGGTGGACTGGCTGGGGAAGAACCTGTACTGGGCTGACACTGGCACCAACCGCATTGAGGTGGCCAAACTGGATGGACAACACCGGCAGGTCCTGGTCTGGAAGGATCTGGACAGTCCCCGAGCCCTGGCTCTGGACCCTGCTGAAGGGTGAGGAGTCTAATGACTGATTCTGCTGATATGACTGACTGTGTCTGATTTAGTTTATAATAACTAATCCCTGACCTGGACTCTCCTGTCCTCAGGTACATGTACTGGACCGAGTGGGGTGGAAAGCCCAAGATCGACCGAGCAGCCATGGATGGAACCGGTCGTATCACACTGGTGGCTGACGTTGGTCGAGCCAATGGACTCACCATCGACTACGCCGAGCGCCGTCTGTACTGGACTGACCTCGACACCACACTCATCGAGTCGTCCAACATGCTGGGTGAGTTAGACTTCACCAGCTGCTCTCTGTATGAACACACATGATGTTTAATAATAAATAACATCTCATTAATGGATTATGAAAATATTCAGCCTTACATACCCAGAAAATGTTAAAATATCAAAGTTTTTGGTATTTAAAGTATGGTTTAAGATATTGACAGTGTGATCACAGTGTTGCACTCTTCACTTAGCATCTCTGTGAACTACGCTCTCTAAAAAAAATTAGTGGTGGGACTCGATTGAAAAAATTAATCAAATTAATTTTTGACCTTGTAATTAATTAATCGTATTTTATTCGCATAACATTATTTGACACCAGAAGGAACATTTTCCAATTCATACAGATTTGGGTAGATGACTAAATCAATGAATAAGTACATAAGTTTAAACAACTGAATCCTGTTTTTACTTTATATAATCTGCTAAACATGTTTGTTTTGTAAATAAACAGTACTTTCAAATACATTTCAGAAGAGTAGTAAAGTGATAAATATCCTTAGCCAAAAATAAACACACCACCAGTTAAAATGCCATAAAACATTAAGTGCCATACCATCTAAAACGGTAAAAAAAAAATTTTTAAAAAGACAAAGAAAAATGGTCCCTTAACTGACCTCAGTCCCTCTTTTGCTTTTACTTGCTTTTCAGTGTCATAAAGCTGCTGGATTTGGTTTAAAATTGTCTTTCAGCACAGCAGTTCATGAGTGGGGTTAGATGACGCTATCTGCAGCACTGTTGGGACTAATTTATTTGAGTTTAGAGGAAACCAGGCAATTCATGTTGGTTTAAGTTTATATTAAAATGATACATTATTTGTCTTATTTTCAGATATTTCAGTTGATTGTCAACAGTGAAAGAGTCGTAACAAACACTTTAATTTACTGTATATAATTTCAGGAAATGCTTTTATTTTGCAATCTGTCAAAACAGGAAGTACCTTTAGCATTAGTGTTAGCATTAGCATTAGCTCCAGTGGTCGTACTAGCCGCAACTTGTTTGTCATTTAGGTGGTACCGTAGGCTGGAATAACTGCAGTGTTATCCAAACTCTTTGTGGTATAGTTTGCACACAACAGTGCCCTTATCTAGGCTTCTACTCAATCATTTTTTAAATGTAAGTGTCCCATCCATCATGTCCTAATGTTGCTGCTTCTGCTTGTTCAGTGCATCGGTATAATCGGTATGCTAGAAACCCGTGCACTGAGAAATGTTCTGTGTTTTCTGGAATGTAAAAATAAAATGTGATTAAATGCGTTATTTTTTTAATGTCGTTATTTGTCTTGTAATTTATTAATCAAAATTAACGTATTGAAGTCCCAGCCCTAATAAAAATACAAAATTCCCAGAAAAAAAATGATAACATCTAAATAAAATGTAGTTTTTCTTCTTTGAAATATATCCGAGCATGCACAGTTCATTGCATAATTTTGTTCAGCTATGCAAAATTGTGCATTATCCCCTCAGGCATGGATCCCAAACCATCGGTGTATTATATTCCCCTCCCCCACAATGTGGTGTGTTTCCACCAGCACATGCATGTATTGTGTTTTCATATGGTTGTGTTTCCCATTAGCGGCTCATTCTACTGCCATATTTATGGCTGCAAACTTCAAAGTGGCACAGAAACAAAAGCCACTCTGCTCCCACTTTTTCTCCTCAAGTGTTTCCACTCAGCTCGTCGATGGATGTAGACCAGGACCCAAAATATTCCTCACTGAAAACTAAACCGAATGATACTGCTATTAGACCCGGCTACACTCACACAGTTCCTACAACACTACCAATTTGTGTGCAGCCTCAGCCTCAGCCTTGGCGAGGAGGTAGAGGAGAGAAAATAGCCTCACTGAGCAGATTTCTGTTGGGCTTTAATATTTTTTGGACTTTCTGGTCTACTGTGTTAATTTTGGCACCTGATTATTACTCCCGTTGAACTGATATAATGTACTGTATGTATTTATTACTTGTATGAGGACGTTTCTTTATTCATTTTAGCTTCAAGTACAAAATCAGGCTTTTCTCTTAGATCCTTTTTGTTAAATGCTATACCATTCTTTAAAAATAAAAATGGTAATGTTCTTGTGAAATGATTTTCTGTTCTGTAAAATGCTGAACCAATACCAATTATCGGAAAATAATTAGCTAAATTAGTTACTAGTTTGCATTGGTATACATTGAAGAACAAATAGCTCGAACTGTGACACTGAAAAATGTTGTTTCTCATGCCCCAAGCTTAAGGAGAGACCTTTTCTCTAAATTTCTTAAATGTGTACAATGAACAACCACCCATAAACCCTTTAATTCCCACAGTGTCTATAAATGTATCGCCTGTGCTGTTTATGTCTTCAGGTCAGGATCGTGAGGTGATCGCTGACGACCTCCCTCACCCCTTTGGCCTCACCCAGTACCAGGACTACATCTACTGGACTGACTGGAGTCAACGCAGCATTGAACGTGCCAACAAGACCAGCGGGCAGAACCGCACTGTCATCCAGGGCCACCTGGACTACGTCATGGACATCCTGGTGTTCCACTCCTCACGACAGGGCGGCTGGAATGCCTGCGCCTCCACCAACGGACACTGCTCCCACCTCTGCCTCGCCGTCCCTGTCAGCAGCTTCGTCTGCGGATGCCCCGCCCACTTCTCCCTCAACTATGATAACAAGACCTGTAGCGGTGAGGACCCTGACCCACCATCCTAAATATTTAAATTCCTCAGAGTTCGTTTGGTTTGTCTGCTTATTTTAGTGGTCATACGATGAAGATGATGATGCATAAACACTGAAGAAGCTGGAAACATTCAAAGATTTAAAGTTTTGTGGCTTAATCCTAGAGCTGAGCTTGAGCTGAAGCCAAACTCCCATTATATTTGTGTAATGAAGTGAAAACTTTGTTCTTATTTTGGTGATTGTTGTATTTTAAGATGCTTTCATGTTATAAGTACAAACTTTTCTTTAAACCTCTGTTCACATTTACTATTATTTGTCTTAATTTAGGTAAATGAGCATTCCCGTATTAATTTAAGTCTGTTAATTTCAGTTTAAACCAATTAATATCAAAGGGTAAATTCATTTTAGTATGTTTTTTTAATTTAAAAATACATTTTAAACTTGAATTTACTCATTTTAATTTCCTAATTTCTTATTAGAGTTAACACTTATGTATTTTAGATTAAATTAAGTGTTATTGATGTAACCCAGGGTAAGTTACAAACCAAAAATTAAGTCGTTGCCTAGAAAAGATAATGCGGAAACAAGGTTCTTGTTCTGTGCGTTTTTCTATTCAATATGGCACAATGTCATATAAAATCCTATGTAGATAATATGACCTGTAGACTGAGATGCAGTGCGTCAGAACAGCACGTACTTGATGAAATTACTGAGGAGAAAACAATGTTATGGGGCCGTATAGATAAAGACAATTTTACAAATATCCCCTAATACTTCAGTTATACATACCACAGCGTTATCCAGTCATGCTGTGCAATATGCAGCACATACAGGCAGGTTTAGGAAGGATGCTGCATATAATAATTCCACTTATTCATGACTGATAAACCTGTGACAGCTGAGTTAGATGTCCTTAAATGCCTTCAGCGCAGAGGTTTAACCATTTTGATTTTAGCTTTGTGTTATTTTGTTTTGAGTTAATTCCTGTGTAATACCTCCAACAGTTTAGTTTTCCTTGTGTAGAGTTTTAGCCTTTATTCAATCGTAGTTTCTCTCTCTCTCTCTCTCTCAGCTCCAACATCCTTCCTGCTGTTCAGCCAGAGGACGGCCATAAACCGTATGGTGATTGATGAACAGCAGAGTCCGGACATCATCCTGCCCATTCACAGCCTGAGGAACGTCCGTGCCATCGACTACGACCCCCTGGACAAACAGCTGTACTGGATCGACTCCAAGCAGAACGTCATCCGCCGCGCTCAAGAGGATGGAAACCAGGTTAGATTCACAAATGGTGTTTTTAAAAGTAGTAAATAACCAGTGCAGTACTATACCTGACCTGTCACCTGTCTTCTCTCAGAGTATGACTGTGGTGTCAACCTCGGTGGGCGGGCCCAGTCAGGGTCTGCAGCTATACGACCTGAGCATTGACATCTACAGCCGCTTCATCTACTGGACCAGCGAGGTCACCAATGTCATCAATGTCACCCGTACCGACGGCAGCCGAGTGGGCGTGGTACTGAGGGGGGAGCACGACAAACCCAGAGCCATCGTTGTCAACCCAGAGAGAGGGTCAGTGTCCTCAGAAACCCCTTAAAGACCAGGGCCCATCTTCATTCTGTCACAGGAATCCAGCTGAAAGTGAAGCTCTGAACAAAAAAGGAGTCCCAGTAAAACCTCATTGTAATCTACCATCTCATCACCTCTTCATTATCTGAGAGAACAATATGATCTACTTTTCTCCCATAGAGAGTTGTTAATCAGGGAGTTTTAGCAGACTGAGTCTTCAAAACTGACTTAAAACTAGTGTGATCTCACTGGTTTTTCGGTTTTCCCGAGGTTTTCAATGGACTCAGGTCTCAACCATTTGGAACCAGGTGTTAGATGGGTTTTATATTAATTTGGTTTGGGCGTGGGTACTGTAAAACTTACGGTTGAGGAACCTGTCCCTTAATAGAAACTCTAACTTGCTTTTCTTGCTAGCAAAACAATATTTGTCTTTATTATTTGACCTGACTGTTGTTTAGCTATGAAAAACTTAAATGTATCATGTTTGTCTTCTTCAAACTGTTACATTATTACTGAGAAACATTTTACAATGTAAAATCAAGCTTGTTCTCAAGCTAACATACACAAAAGAGCAGGGATCCACTTTCAGTCCCCGTAGCAGTCCATTAAACCATTGCCAATTAAACTCCATACTATGATTCCAAATGGAAATTTATTCTGCTTTTCTGGCCATACCTCAGCAACAAATTTTACAAAAGGGTACAATGAACACCTAGTTAAATTCAGCCCATGTTTTCATTGCCAAACAACTGTAAACTGTAATATGAGTGGCTGGTGGAGGCATAATGCACGACTGTCAGACGATGGTACTGCGTCTTTTTATGGTATCAAACACAAATCAGCTTGATGATATTTATGTAAAATGGCAGACCTCACATTTGGGAAATGTTTTTCAGGTGTTATATCTAACTAGTGTGTTGACCCGTGGGGAACCACGGGTTGTAGTTGTGGTAGTTTTTATGATGTGGAGAACTGACTTTTGGAAATAGATGTTAGTCTGTATTTTATAAGTACTGACATGAAAATTGTTGGGTAAATCATTCTTTAAAATTTAAACAGCAATGAATATATTAATACCAATATCCAGGGAATGAAGTTAGTAAATGTGTCGTTCCTGTTTAGAACTTCATTTCCCGTCATACAGCGTGGTACTGCGCTTCCCGTCAACCATCATGGGCATAGCAACGTGATTGTATGGCTATTGTATTCCAAAATGACTAATATCTCTGAAATTATTGGTCCTATCAACTTGCCAAGATATTTAATGTGGATATAGGACTGTTCGTCAAATGTGGGTACCAAATTGGCCAGTTAAAAACATCTCAATTTGTCAGAACTGCACAGATACACACACACGCACGCACGCAGACAGACACTCTGAGACCTTCCAGTATTATGATATAGATTCATGATCTGGTAACGAACACTAAAAAGATGACATTTATTGCAGGAGCCACAAGGGGGCACTGCAAATATTTTGTCCGGACTCCAGTCCTGTTCAAAGTCCGTTTTACAGTGTGTAGCAGTGAAGCATCTTTTACACAGTGGTCATGTTGACTGTAGGTGCATGTCTTCCCATTCACCTCCTCTCTGCAGCTCTGCTAAGTTTTGGCCTCAGTATGAGTTGTGTTGAGTAATCAGTAATGTTTGGAAAGTTGATAAAATTCTTGTTTTCTGTGGACTAAAAGTGGTGCCAGAAGTGTGCGTCACCATGTTAGACATTTGAGGCGTATGATAATGCAGGAATTTGGTTGTTTTTACAGATATGAATTCTGTAAAACACTAACTGGATTCTCAGAAGGGTTTTAGTGCTTGTTTGTTTGAGTTTTCAGTCCCAAACTTCCTCACAGCGTCTGCAGCCTCGTTTCTAATCACACAGTAATTTGTTCGTCTTGTTTATTCTCTCAGGCGCATGAAGTTCTTGCAGCCCGTCGTAGCTCAACGGTGCCAAGTCGCTTGTTTCGAACCATAATTGTAGGCTTTCCTTCAGGCTGGGGTTCTCGCAGTAATCTCCGGGTCATTGTGTGGTTGCGAAATGAAGTCTGCAGATGTTCTGGTTCTTTCTAAGCCCAGAATGGAAAACAGGCCAGAAACAAACATCCACAGCAGCTTCTCTTGTTAAACACAGCTGATCTGAAACTGATTAAAAAGCCGTTTCATTTTTTGTAAAAAAAAAAAAAAAAAAGTATCAAATCTAACAACATTACAGCTGCTGTGAAGGATCGTTTTCTCTATTAAAAAAGGATAAAACTGTTTTATATGTTGAAACCAGGTTGAAGCTTCATGCCTCTGGGTTGGTGAGTCTCTTAACAGAGTTTGATTGACATTTGAGTGCGTATGATGCAAAACAACATGCCACCCACTTGTAGCCAAAAGCACAGGGACTTCTTTCTCTTCTATGACTGTAACAGCTTTAACAAAAACTAAAACCATACAGCAGCCACATTTTTGTTATGTTTAGTTAACATTCTGCACTTCAGTAGTCAAACTGTGTGTCTGTGTCGTCCTTCAGGTACATGTACTTCACCAACCTGCTGGAGCGCTCGCCAAAGATCGAGAGGGCGGCGCTGGACGGCACAGAACGCGAGGTGTTGTTCTTCAGCGGTTTGGGGAAACCTGTCGCCCTGGCCATCGATAACGAGGTGGGGAAGCTGTTCTGGGTCGACTCGGACCTGAGACGCATCGAGAGCAGTGACCTCTCTGGTGAGTTCGGGGTTAAACCACCCAACTGTCATCACACTGTCAAATATTGATTCTGTTAGGTGTCGCATTTAGAGGTCAAGGAGGGAAATGGAAATCGGAATTATCATATTTGCTGATGGATAGTTTTAGATTTTAATTTAAATCATATTTTTCAGTCGGTTGATTGAGAGGTCGACTGATGGTGGGTTTCTAAAGGCTAATGTATTGAGAATTGTTTGCAAAAAAGCAAATGAATCAGTATTACTGAAACTGTATCTTTGACCATGTTACAAACTGCAAAACCCTTGAACTAATATCTGAGCAAAAATAATATAACATAATTTGAATCCCTGTACATCAAACTGAAGGTACTTTAACCAGTAAATCTGGAACTGAGTATTAAAATAACTTCCTTTTTTTTTCTTTTTTCTTTTTTTTTAGATATTTTTCTTTAGAGTCAGTAATTTAAGTTGATGATGCGTAATCAGCTACTATATGATCCAGGTTCTGTGATAATCTGTCTAGCTGTATTAGGCATTGTTACACAACCCTTACCCCAAAAACAAATGTACATGGGTGACTTTTTCCACCTAATGAGCTCTGGGCTCTCAACTGGTTCTGCGCAGGATTATTGGTACCTTGGTGCCAATCCCGGTGAACATTAACCGTCCACTACATTTTAGCACTTTTTGAGTCTTAATAATCCTCTGAAATGCTTTTTTAAGCTTTGTTTGCTCCTGCATTGGAATGAAATCATCCTCAGCCAAACTTCAGTTCATTGTAAAGTTTACTTTTTCTCAAACTTCTTTCTAGCTTTTCCTGAAACTCATGAGTGGGTTTTATTTGTAGATCACTTCATATAATGTTTTATCCACCCCATTGTTGTTTTAACTGTTTTAACAACTTGTGGGCATTTTCAGCTAGAAACCAAATTTTTGTTGAAATCCTCAGAGCTGTTCAAAATTAGGGGCAAAAACTAGGAGTTCAATGGGAAAGTTGTTAGACATGATAAGTGTTGTGGTGTTATATTTTGTATTGGTTCTTGTCATAAAGTTCGAATGTAGAGCTAAGTAAAATCACCCTTTGTCTTGTTTTTCGCTAGTGATATACATACTTCATACAATCCAAACGATTTAGCTCCAGTTTGACAGTCCTAGTCTAATGTTTTGTTCATGGATGAAATGAATCAAAATCACATTTTTCCCCTGGTCAGTGTCTCATATAGAGGTTTTAAACAGTGTTCATGCTTGTTTTACACGTCCTCTAACAGACATCTATTAATTAATATTAGTAGATGAAATCTTCTGTCTCCTTGACCTTTTGGGGCGTTTTTAGTTTTGAGGTTTGAAAGGTAAAAAGTTTATTTTAG
Organism: Apogon talboti; assembly: GCA_037367365.1. Classification (NCBI taxonomy): domain Eukaryota; kingdom Metazoa; phylum Chordata; class Actinopteri; order Kurtiformes; family Apogonidae; genus Apogon; species Apogon talboti. The sequence continues at coordinate 11,704,555 of JAPQRQ010000005.1, read as the reverse complement.
ATATGTCCCTTGAGAGTCCTGTTTGCTGGCAGAGGTCCATCTGTCAGAGGTTTAACTCTGGAGGGGAGTAAATGTGTGAACAGAGCCGATCTTTAAGGATTTTCAGGGGTGTGGTGGAGGTGGGGGGTTGGCAGGGAGCCCCAAGCTCAGCACATTCCACTGATTCTCTGGTCCCCACGCAGCCAACAGGAATGTAAACCATGTGTACGGGGCTCTACAGAGGACGTAAACATGACACCGTCAGCCCAGCGCGGAGGTCATTTTATGTCTTTGATCGTCCGCTCAGCTGGTTACATTTATTCTGAGCTGCTGCTCTGTGCTGCCCCTGTCAGGCTGTTTAGAGTAATGACTCATAGATCTGACGTGACTGCTCTCAGCTGAAGCCAAAGTCAGTCTTACTGAGTGAAGACTTATCAGTTAATATTTTTGCCAATATTTGCACCTGGTTTTTCATTTGGTTCAGTCAAGTTACTGATACGTCACTGTAAAAATGTAGTACAGTGAAATATAAAAGAAGAAAAAGTGTTGCCTAGGTTGATAAATACTTCCTGCTCAGTTTGCAAGCTTATCATGTTCTGTGTAAATACAAAAAAAAATAACTCCAGCCAAAAATTACCTTCTCTTTCTATTTTAACTGGTAGCTGCTGAGCATTTGAAACCTTAAAAAACACAACCAACAAAGATTGACAAGACTACTTAACACCAGTCATAAATGTAAACAGAGTCCATTTACTTAAACATTTGACAGAAAAAAAAATCATTGGTAACTTCTGAAAGAGGTGAATGCGAGTATAGAGACAGTTAAGCTTGAAAAATGACAAATTATGTTTGTTTTTCAGCCAACTCATCATCAGTTGTTGCACGTCAGAAAACTGAAGAACTCACATAAACTAGAAATCCTGAAATTGTCCTTGAGGAAAGTGGTATATGCACTGATCGTCCACCTCTGAGATTACTGAACCCTCTTGAGACATGAAAAAACATCAGACATGAAGCTGTTGAAGCGAGACATTGCCTACATGTTTTAATCGTTTCAGATTAGAATAATTTTTAAACACAGCTGTAAAATGCTGAAAAATGTGGACACTGAAGGTAGATCACAGGTATTTATTTGAATTTTTTGTCATATTATTAAAGCATTAAATGTGTGAAATGCACTGTACCAATTATTGAGTTAAAGGAAGTGTTCGCATTCTTATTTATTTCTTCCAATAGTCAGGTTTGTGTCACATATCCGGTAAATATTTTTGACTCCTTATCTGCAGATTATCTATACCTTGACCCATTTCAGAGCTGAAATAGAAATCTGTTGTCATTGTCATTTTTGTACAAAACACAACAACATAAAAGGCATGTTGTGTAGCTGCATCTCATCAAGAAAACTCTAGTGAAACAAAAAGTATGTGTAATATACATGTATCTGTCATTTATTTTAGGCAGAGGTGTATTTTATTGCTTAAAGAATTTGTTTTTTGGTCATTAATTTCTTAATGCATATTATTTTGAGCTTCAGCTAAATTATGTATTCAATGCATAATCTCTCACATCAGAGAATAATAAAACATTTAAGTTATTATTAAAAGTACCATTACATCTTATATCTACATTTATACACTTTAGATTTATGTCTAAGTTTTCTGTAGGTATCATTTCATTGATAAAATGATTGAGCTGACTTCATGACCGTACTCTCTGAAGCTCTGACGTGTCGGTCCTCGCTGCCTCCTCCCCTCCACCTCCCACTTCTCCCTCAGTTCCTCTCCCATTCTGTTGCCTCTTTGCTCCTGAAGTTCTTCGCCCTGCAACCTTTTTTTTGTTTTTGTTTTGTCCCTACCGTTTTTGTTTTCAGGCGCTAATCGCATCGTGATCGCTGACTCCAACATCCTGCAGCCGGTCGGCCTGACGGTGTTTGGGAACCACCTGTACTGGATCGACAAGCAGCAGCAGATGATCGAACGCATCGACAAGACGACGAGGGAGGGCCGCACCAAGATCCAGGCACGCATCGCCTACCTGAGCGACATCCACGCCGTCCACGAGCTTGACATGAGAGAGTACAGTAAGTCTGACCTTTAAACACCTTGAAAATTTTCCAGAAGACCATTTGTGTCCATTCAGAATAAATTGGCAATATGATATTCTCTGATCATTGAAAACGTAACTCGGCTTACGCCTGATGGGATTTAAGGCTTTGTGAAATTCTAGTTTGAGGACTTGTAGATACTTTAGCACAGGGGTGGGCAATCCAGGTCCTCGAGGGCCGGTGTCCCTGCATGTTTTAGAGATGTCCCTCTTCCAACACACCTGAATGCCATTACGTCATTATCAGTCTTCTGCAGAGCTTGGAGATGAGCTGATCATTAATTGAACCAGGTGTGATGGAAGAGGGACATATCTAAAACATGCAGGATACCGGCCCTCGAGGACCAGGATTGCCCACCCCTGCTTTATCAGGAAGTTGGTTCTTGAATATATATTATTTACAGCACTAAGATATCATCATTCCAAACTTCACTGATATTTTTAATGTGATCAGAGTCAGCCAAAATCTGTGCAACTCACCTGCCTGGTATTTTGCAGGTAAACACCCATGTACCTGGGACAACGGCGGCTGCTCCCACATCTGTATCGTGAAGGGTGACGGGACGACTCGCTGCTCTTGTCCCGTTCACCTGGTGCTGCTGCAAGACGAGCTGTCCTGTGGAGGTGAAATAAACACACCAGAGTCTCGCTGCTTGTTTTTGTGGCAGCTCTCAGGTGCATCGTGCCCACTCAGCCTTGTTCTTTGTCATCCTCAGAGCCACCCACCTGCTCTCCTGAGCAGTTCTCCTGCACATCTGGAGAGGTCGACTGCATCCCACAGGCGTGGCGCTGCGACGGTTACCCTGAATGTGATGACAGCAGCGACGAGGAGGACTGTCCGGTCTGTTCCGAGTCCGAGTTCCAGTGTGACAGCCGGCAATGCATTGATCTGAGCCTCCGCTGCAACGGAGAGATCAACTGCCAGGACCGATCAGACGAGAACAAGTGTGAAGGTCAGACATGCTACTCAGCTACACCAATCAGAGTTTCTGCTGCTACAGTTTCTGTCTGGAGATAAGCCTTAAAGCCTTTTTTTTTACCCTTTTTACTCACATAATGAAGTAAATGGAGTTGACTGAAACCTACAAATATTGATAAAGACATTATTGTCATCTGCTTGAGAATTCAGTGGTCAATGAATGAAATGATGGCAAACTGGAACATTTGTGTTTCTTCACACGAGATGCACACATGCTTTTTTATATTTAAACTATGTAAAAAGGTTTTCTACTATGAATTACAAATTCTAATCAAGCAATGAAATTTGTAAATCAAATTGATGGCAATCTCCAGATTTCATTTGTAAATGGGAAATTGTTGACTTTGTTCAAATGAATTCCTCACAGTGTTTTATATATTAATATTACATGGTCGCAGATTGAGTTCTTTGTGCACATTTCAGACATTCATTTGTAGTAATTTTGACATGATGTCAAACTGCAGAATAAGAAGATTAAAATGGAAATAAAACAAATCAATGAATAAAAATGAGATGGAAAAAATTCCAAACAACCAAGAAAACTTAGAATAGGAGTAATTATAGTTTTTTCTTTGTTCCTCAGTGCGTTGTCCTCCTGATCAGTTCAGCTGCTCTAATGGTCAGTGCATCGGAAAACACAAGAAGTGCGACCACAACATGGACTGTACCGACAACTCTGACGAGATCGGTTGCTGTGAGTTTATTATTCACATCTGAACCCGTTTCCTTCATTTGTTTTTATTGTATTCTTTAATCTGAAAATATACAGGAAATTATATTGAACAATTCATCAGCACCACTGAACCAATAAATTATTAAATTGCATGTATTATTATTTTTATTATGCTAATATTTTTTTCATTTTCTGTATTTTCTTTGCCTCTTGTTTTGATATGTTTTTCACTATTATTAAACAGTGAACCAAACCATAATAATTCTTAATCTATCTGTTTCATGGTTTTAATTTGCTTTAATTTAATTGATAATTCATGTTGCACCAAATGGAATCAAATTAGTGTTTAATAAGAGTAACTGTGTTTTAATACCAGTCTTCTTTTGTTGTTTCAGATCCAACAGAGGAGCCTCCACCTCCATCAAACAACACCATCGTTTCCATCGTGTGCGTGGTCATGGCGTTGTTTGTTGTTGGTGCCATCTACTTTGTGTGTCAGCGCGTCCTCTGTCCACAGATGAAGGACGATGGCGAGACGGTCACAAATGACTTTGTGGTCCACGGCCCGTCATCGGTGCCTCTGGGATATGTGCCACATCCAAGCTCCTTGTCCAGCTCACTGCCAGGTGATGTAGCACTCCTGCCCCACGTATTAATACAGGTTGTGTCAATAAACATGATGCTAATGTTTGCTTCCTCTTGTCAACAGGTATGTCCAGGGGGAAGTCTATGATTGGCTCCCTGAGCATCATGGGCGGGAGCAGTGGCCCTCCGTATGACCGAGCCCACGTCACCGGAGCCTCATCCAGCAGCTCGTCCAGCACAAAGGGCACCTACTTCCCCCCGGTGAGACATGTAAACACAGAGAATGGACTAGATAATAGGACTAAATAGTAATACTGCTGTAGTAGTAAGTTTAGAGCTGTGTGGTAATGATTAATATCGCAGATCAATATCTATCATTGCATACCTGCATAATGATGCCTATCATCACATGGTACATCCCTGACTTAAATGTAATTGAACTGAGCATCGGTCCCTTTTTTCCTTGTTCCAGATCCTGAATCCTCCACCATCTCCTGCTACAGTGCGTTCTCAGTACACCATGGAGTTTGGTTATTCCTCCAACAGCCCTTCAACACATAGGTCCTACAGGTACTCAAATTACCTGCTCTCACTGCTTAGGTTTTTTGTTTTGTTTAGGTTTTTCCAAACTTCTCGTCCCAAAAGTGTTTTATTTTCCGTCTGCTATACATCGGTGGGTTCCAGAGTAATTAATTTAGTTTTGAAATATAATCACAGAGCAGGATTACACTCGGCGGTGTTTGGATTTCTGCGGCATATGAACATTTACAACAAATCCTCAGAGACATTCGGTTCTTTTCTGCTCTTCATATTTTCTCTGTACATTTTAATACCTTACTGTGGAGCTGCTTTAGCATGTAGCCTCTTCAGACCATTTGCCCCTGGTACCTGAGGCAGCCTCAGTTGCTGTGGTAATGCTATGTGCACTTTTAGCAATATACACATTCTATAAATCCACGACTGGAAGAACGTCAGCTAAAACTCAACAGATCCAGTTGCCAGACAACAGAAAACAATCCAAACAACAAGCAGTTAAATGGGCAAATATCTATACAAGCTAACAGTCTGAGCCCAGCGTATGTCATGAATCATTGAATAAAACAGACAAACTTTGCTGCTAAGCTAACACTAAGCAGATTCAACAGTACAAGTATGATTTCTCTACCACTGACTAAAACTCACTGAACAAGAGAAAAAAGAGCAAAAGTGAAGGTCACATTGTGAAGCCATGATCATGAATTTTGTCGTACCTTTGCTTTTTTCTGATCATAACTAGGTATAATTGAATGAAGCCTCTGCTAATCCATTGTTTTGTATTATGTTGAAATGATTCCCACTGGAAACAAATGGCCCAGGGTTTAACATGTTAGTACATTTTCTATTTTTGCGTTTCCCTCTCAGCTACCGGCCCTACACCTACCGACACTTTGCCCCGCCCACCACCCCCTGCAGCACCGACGTGTGCGACAGCGACTACACACCGGGACGCCGGGTACCGCTGAAATCCAGCGCCGCCGCCAAGGGCTACACCAGCGACCTCAACTACGACTCGGAGCCTTTCCCGCCACCGCCGACGCCCCGCAGCCAGTACCTGTCGGCGGAGGAGAACTGTGAGAGCTGCCCGCCGTCGCCTTACACCGAACGCAGCTACTCCCACCACCTCTACCCGCCACCGCCATCACCCTGCACGGACTCCTCGTGAGCGTTGAAACCCCCTCCATCCGCACAGCTCCGCCCCCTCAATGTAAATAGTAATTGTGCATATCTGAGGTTAAAAATGGGAAAGAGAGACTGATCCAGGAGGATGAAAAAAGGAAAACAAAAGAGAAACAGGAGCTGCAGAACTTTGTACATTTAAAAAAGAGAAAGCATATTTATATATTTTCTATACAGTGTTTACTGATAATGCCATAGAGGTTTGTATTAAGAAATTTGTACATTTTTTAAGAAAAGGTTTTATTAAAATCATCACAAATATAAGTTGCCTTAAACTAGGAGAAGAGAGGCTGAAGGACAAAAAGCACACAGCAGGACGTTTAACTTATCTGATGCCAAATATGACAAACAGCAGCTACAGGTGGAGAAGAGAAGAGCTCCCCCTGGAGGCTCCTCCGCTTGGCAGCCGTCTGTCTGTCTGTCTGTAGTTACCATGGAAACTGGAACAGGAGCAGCTGGAAACACAGAATGTGGTACTGAGTCTTTGATTTAGATTTACCTCCTCTTTCATTTACTAAACGGTTCGTAGGATCGTATTTGCTGTGGATGTGAGTCGTGCAGAGCCACAAAAACCAGAAGTTGAAGCAAAAACACCAACCGGCACATATTAACTAGAACGAGCCAATCATAAGTAGTGACGACGCTGCAGGCAAATTTGATCAAACACTAAAGAGCCTGTAAGAGGACATGAGCAAAACTTTTTTTACCATGTTTCTTGAGGTACACCAGAAACTAGAAACGGCAGAAATCATGTCACGCACCAAAGGTTATGTGGAGTCCAGTAGGAAATACTGTGTTTAGGGAATTAAAAATGATCTTATTTGCAAAAGAAAATATGTGCAGCTCATTAAAATGAAAATTAAAAACTGCCTTGAGCTTATCATGTATTTCATACACTATAAACAATGCCGACACCAGAAACTATCCACAACAAGACAGAATCTATCGCTCAGGTTTCTTGTTTACAAAATAACATCTATTAAAACTATCTAGAACCAAACTGTCTTACTCAGCACAATTGTTTCCTTACATCCCAGAAATGATGTTCATAAGTCATCTTGCGCATATTACAAACAATAAAAAGCTCATTGATACCATGTCAAGCTCACAAGAACATAAATAAGGCAATAAAAAACATTGGAAAAGTCTGTTACACCAGAAATTAACTTTGGTGCTTTTAAACTTCCTTGTAGACACTAGATAGTATCCATGTAAAACTCCCAAAACTAGATGGTGTGGGACTGATTCACAGGGTTTCTGTCAATATTATTCATCTGGAGCAATGAGCTCAGTAAAAACCATCTTGTACATACTGTACTCTAAACTATCTCAAGGTTTCTTAAGCTGTCTGTACTTCAGATACGTACTGTTTGGAGCTCGTGGGCATTTAACACTTTCTTAGTATAATTAGTAATATTAAACTATTTGGAAAGTTCCGTATGTAACATCTAGAAATTTTATCTGAAACTCTAGAAATGATCTGCTGTACACTAAATTATGTAGAGAATTTCAGACCAGTAGAGATTGATCTCTTAAATATATGTAATTCACACAATTAAGCATCAAAAACAATCCTGAATATTCAATTTTAAAGCATTAGACATTAACTGGACTCCTCTTTAAAGCTCTCCTAAACCATCAAAAGCATACACTAAACCACAACTAGGTGTTTTTTTTACTCATTAACTATCCAAAGTTCAGTAGACACTATTATTTCTTGTATATGTTACTATGTAAAACACACTATGAACCATTTAAAACCTAAAAGAATCTCATGAGAAACCACTAGAAAATGTTTTGCTTTGGTCGTGTCACAGCCTCTGTATAAAACCTCTACATGTGCCACTATGTTAAAGACTCTGATGCCACATGACTCACCTCCACCAATCATCAGTGATGTTCAGACAGGGTAGTAACCAAAATGTACGCTTGTGTTCAACATTTTCAGTCCTCATTTAAATCTTCAAACGCCGGATTGCAACCGTCTGTTTTGAGGTGAAACGACCCAAAGCTGCACAGTGACTTTATTGGATTCTCTTCTGGAGGAAACAGCGTTTCTCATATACAACATGATCTTGTGCCTGACCAGTTACACATCTTCATATGTTTTTTTTTTTTTTTTTTTAATGTTATGTTGAGGAAAAAAAAAACACAAAGGAAACCAGTGCCCACTAAATGCTATATAGTATTTTTGTACCACATATTGTGTAGATAAATGTATTTATAAGCTATATAGAAAATCATTGTAAATCTATCCATTGAATTCTTGCAGTACTTTTCATTCCGTCTTTTTTTTATATTGCCTCATTATATTTTTCTACAGAATATCACTCCAAACGTACGGCGACAATCTCAGATAGGTCAAATCGAAGAACATATCCAGGTTTTTAGTCTGTTCATGTCAAGTCAGTCTGATGTTTGAAGGACTGATGTGCCAAAATAATTTTAACAGCATGGAGGCAGGTGAAAGTGTCGGGGACCAGAGGTGAACACGAGGAGGCATCGACTCTGTTGCCTTGACGATCATGTCGTGTTTTTTTTTTTTTTCTTTTTTTTCTTGGTTTTGTTTTATTTTTGTAAATCTGTTCTTGTCTTTGTGCTTCTCGTGACGACCAGACAGAAATATATTTTTTGAAGATAACTTGCTACATTGTCTAATCACCAGGGGAGCGTTGTCCCTCCTGTTCAGCTTCTGAAGGTCACATCGAGGAGAGAGGAAAAAATTAACACCAGCATGAAACTGACAATCTGATGCTTTACATACCCGTCATATTGTATTATTTGTATGCACATTAGTCTGTTGGCTTTCTCTGATGTCGGGAGCTTGAAAGCACACTGAGGCATTTCAGTATGTGGAGACAGTTTGTTTCCTTTGGTTTTGAAATTTTCTAGACAAGAAAAAAAATACAAAGAAATGAATGAGGATGTTTGGGGCTTGGTTTTTCGCCAAAATATGGTGCCTGATTTCTGATAGTTGCAGATAGAGCTGGGTGATAAAGGCCAGAAAATGTCGCTGTAATTAAAAAACACTCATCAGTCCATATCAATAAATTATCACAGTAAATGTCAAATTATTGTTTCTTTAAAATTTAAAGGCTCATGTTTGCTCCCAAGTAGAAGTTGACATTTTCCAAACTGCAAAACATTTTAGAAATTTACAGATAAAACATGTAAAACAGTTATAAAGATCAAATGTATAGCAATGAAATATGTATGAGTAAAATTTGGTAAAACAACTAAACTTTGAATTATTTTGTCATTGTTGATATAAACAGAATAAACCCTAACACGCATAATGCCCCTTAATATTAAATTATTTAGCTTTAATTGTTCTTGTTTTCTAACAGTGATTTCTAAATGAACTACCTTCACAAAAATTCAATTACCACTCAGCAGGTTTTTCTGCTTCGAATGAAATACCAAGCCCTAAACTTCCCATAAGTAATCATTAATGTCCAAGAACAGAATCTATGTCATCAAAATGTATCTGTTACATCCTGAAAGATGACTAGTGTTTGTTTTATGTTGTGCATAATTCAGTGCATTTTTCTCATGAATGATCTTAAGTGTACGACCAGGCTCAGTTACTGATGATGCTGTATTCTGTGGATAATCACTGTTGGACTGAAATTGTTATTAATTCACAAATTCATGACTTGTTTACCCATAATAACTTGTCCCCACAAGACATTGAGATCTCATGCACAAGGTAAAACTGATGCATCTTTCAGGACTTAAAGTAATCTCCACACTTTGGTCCTAGACAAGAAAAAAATACTTTTTTTTTTTTTTTTTTTTTTTTAACAGTACATTAACAAGTAATAATGTTACCTGAACATCAACCAAACCAACAAGAAACAGTGACGATGCCAAATGTCCAGTATATCTTGCACCAGTAATGATGTATATTTTTGGCTCCATACAGCCTCCGTAGGTGAACATGTACGAGCTACCTGTGGTACAATCACTGACTGACACATGCAGGGGTGTTTCATGCCGACCGCACATACACGCGATGATTTTAAAAAGCATTTTTTTTGGGAGAGGTTCTCATTCTCTAACTGCACTTTACAGTACTTTTATTCTTTGAACTGATTTTCTGGTACAAAACTTGGTTGTCGTGCAGCTGGAGAAATATGTAAAGGCGGACGTTTGTTTTGAGTGTTGGCAAAAAAAAAAGTCCAAAATTGACTTGGATGACTGACGTGGTGAATTTTGGCTGTGAATTTCAGATTATTTTTTGTCTGGTTTGTGTCGGTGACAAATAAAACTGCATCCGAGTAAAAGAAAAACTTGCCTGAACTGACTGAAATGGCTGAAGTTAAAGGAGACATAAGAACAAGTGTCATTTGAAAGAACTCGGAAATGCAAAAGGTACTGATGACCAAGTTGAAGTGAAAATTCAAGGGTAAATTTTCTTCAGCTTTTTGTCAGAAAATGAAAACCAAAACCAGACAAACGAGAAATCTGGATGTTTGTAATACACTGTCAGTTTTCGACTTGTTTTGGACGTTGGAGATTTTGTACAGAGAGGAAAGTGGCTGAAAAGGGTCAAAGAAAGTAGAACTGTAAAAGATGTTGAAACGCTGAGGCTCATTCATTTTTAAAAAAGCACTTTTGTCTTCATGTTATCAGAGGTTCAACAGGAAAACAGAAGTTTGTGTCGTTTTTTTAAATGTTATTCTTCATCTGTTCGGATCTCATGGTGCTTTGCGAGGATCTGGAGATGACCAACATTTGGTTCGTCTTGTTCATTTAATTTCCACTAACTCGATGTTTTTATATGATGACTGCTTTACCTGTAAAACAGATGGACCTGTACAGCCCATCCAGCTGCCACCATAAGCTGTTGTAACTCATGAAATGCTGATTTTTTTCCTTTTTGTTAAATATAAGTGAGTGAACTTTTACCTGACTGTTGCCTGTGTGATGATTTAACTTTTTCTCATTAATTCAACAGTACTGTTGAAAAGTTTTCATATACGTTATAAAATAAGAAACATATAATATAGAATTCACATAAAATTCTGCATGTCAAAAAACTCCAATTGCAAATTACTTACAAAAAAGATTTTTCTCAACATTTTGTAGCTGTTTATTTGAAGGCCATAACCCATATTATATCCATATTATAAATCAGCTTTATTATAAAATTAGAAAATATTTGATGACCTAACTTGTGACCTTTCCTTTACTGCCACAAGGAAAGTTGAACTTCCTTCTTGTAACGTTTTTGGTCACTTTATAATTTTAGATTGAAAATGTTAAACTGTATCACTGCTAGGCCAGAAGCTTAATGCTAACATTTTAGCCATATAGTTTTTTGAAAATGTTGAAGAGTTGATCTGTCCTAGTATGACCTCAGTATTTCTGTCTAACTCCTGCAAAAACATTTTATTCATTCATTTATTTACTATTTTTTTTCTTTCATTCCTATTTAAATTCCACGTAGGAATAAAAAATGTAATCATGGTTCAAATGGTTCAAACCAGTATATTGTGTAAAATGGGAGTATCAGTTTTGATTTCCCGTTTTCCAGTTTCCCTGCTGCTGCCGTAATATCATACGGGCCAACCAATGTGCGCAATGAGTTGTTTTTCCTCTGCGCGATCACTCTTCCCCATTAGTCCCCACCTCTACAAACATCGCTATTGTTTGTCACTAAGTGAAAATAGAACGGCACAAAGTAAACAGGCAAATAAAAGCCAAACGATTTTTAGGACCTGTATCATTTGCGAAAGTTACCGCAACTCTCGTGATGTTTACGGTAATGAGATTTGTCGTTTTGACTCACGCCCCCTTCTGCGTGTCCCCGACTCTCATTGAGCCATCCACGTCACGTGACCGAGGAACAACGGAAGAACGAGACTCGGCCGCAGGAGAAAAGGTGAGGAAATAAACAAAATAACTGCGAATCATTTTATACGACTAAAACACTGGTTACTGGATTTTCACCAACACCGTTATGAAACTCGACGTGTTAGCTGATGTATTCGATAACCTTCGGCGGATTAAACAGTTAGCTATCTATATAGCTATAATCTCAGTTCCTATTTTAACCTCGTTATCGAAAGTGAAATTATACCAGAAAACACAAAGGTAACACCGCCTTATAACATTAAACAACCACATAATTAAACTGGTAACACAGTCACTAGAGAGCTAACGTTAGCTGGTTTTATTCAACACTTCTCATTAAATATGTGACGGCGGGATTAATGTACATGTTTCGATGATATGACAGTGGGCTATTAAGCAGCAGGAGCCGATGAAGTTGCATGAAATTAATTTTATACATGTGTAAAGTGCTGTATCACGGTGAATTATCGTAGCAGGTTTTTGTTGTTTGAGGCCTGATGGGAATTTCCCACTGACGTCAGCACCAAATAGACACGGCTGTATTTTCTTTTTAATTTATCAGTACTTTAAATAAATAAATAAAAAATAACCGTTGTTATTGTCACTAAGCATACAACGTAACAAGAATGATCTTTTGCAATGGTTTCATTTAATCGCAGCAATGGATTATCATATTCTAATAACTATGTTTCAGTAGTGGTAAGTTTTATACTAAATTAAAAACACTCGTGTTTTTGTGACCTAACAATGAGCCAGTAGAGATCAGTTGGAGAATCAGCTTGTGACTTAAGGGTCGCCAGGTCGATTCTGAGGGCCAGCAGAAAAATTCTTGGCTGATATTCCCTTGAGCAGGGCACTAGCCCCCTCCATTTTCTTACTGTTGTTTGATACGGCAGCCCACTGTTCCTAGTCTGCAGCGTGACGTGTGCTTCTGCATGTGCAACTAGTAATGGGTTAAATGCATTTAAAATACTGACAAATAAAGATTCTTAATTCAGATAAATGAACTGTTGGTAGTTTATATCTATGGAGGGCCATTGTCCATCGTGTTGTAGACTGTTGAAATGTTTCTGCAGTAGCTGAAAATTAATTTCCTATTTTTTCCCTTTAATAACAGGTGGTTTCCAATGTTTACATTACTGCCATCCTCTTTGTCAGTATCACTATTCTCTCAACTAAAAAGCCTAGAAGAGACAAAACAAGCACATGTTATAATGATGGATTTGTGGCCACCGTAGGGAAGGGTGAGGGGTATTCACTTGGTTGCCACCTACACCTTCACCACTAGAAGCCCCTAAATATCATATGCTGAGCCTTTAAATTAAAAAAAAAGATTAATTTTACTGTCAAAGAACAGCATCAATGAGACAGTTATCATGGTTGTTTCTGTATAGAGATTTGCAAAGTTACCAACTCTATCAAATATTGTGTCAATTCTTGTCAGCTCTTGTCAAAACTCTGTTGTTGCTCCCAAACCAGATTTGTTTACCAAATAGGAGCAATACTACATTAAGTATTGTAATTCCTAACGCATGTTTCTTGTTGAAGGCGCAGTACATATGATCAGGGCGGTACCAACTCTGCCTCATTTTGATCCAGGAAAAACCCTGAGAATTACAATAGTTGCTCACTGATGTTGATGAAGTAATAGTTGCTGCCCAACAGTTCAAGAATGATCAAATCCAGTAGTCAGCATTGTTCCAGTTGTAACTGATAACTGATTACTACTTTGTGTCTGCCTCAGTGTCTGTGCCCTCCATTACAGTTTTGTGCAACTGAATTGGAATTAAGACACACAGTTCAGATCAAATCAAAGTTGTACTAGATTAGTTATTTATTTAATACAGCTTTGGGGAACTTTTTTTTTTAATTTCTCCAACTTTTCAGTGAACTAATTGTATTACAGCTTGAATTAAACCTTAGCCCAACTTACATATGTATGTGTTTTTATCTTTTTGTCCTTTTGTATGAATAAATTTTATTTTTGAGTATTTTCATTTCTATTGCAGATTAAGGCTGATGAATTCCCCCCCCCCCCAGTGTTATGGATGTATTATGCAG
>JAPQRQ010000005.1:11662125-11690381 GCA_037367365.1 Apogon talboti | reverse complement strand
GTTGTGCAAACATATCCTGGTTTAGTTCAACATTAAGTATTGGCCTTTTTGACTACTAATAAAAAATATACATTTATTCAGTAAGTGATCAGAGAACTTTCTTACATTAGTTCAGTGGCCTAATTGTTAATATGTTGACCATGATGTCTCTATAATCAGATTCCACTTTCTTTCTCTTTCTCTGTTTTTTTTCCTTTTTGTTATTGTACCAGTGTATTGATCGGTTCTTTTCCCGCAGCATCACTTCCAGCCGTCAGGATGCAGAGCACCACCAACTACCTGTGGTTGATCTCAGACCTGCTGGGTCAGGGAGCGACGGCCAATGTTTACCGTGGCAGACACAAAGTAAGATCCGACAACCAGTCACCTGAACTGCTGTTGGAGGGGTCAGAGGTCACAGACAGCCTTTCACTCACCCCGACACAAACCTACAAACAGTCAATACTGGGATGTGTATTCAATAAATTCATATTGTGAGGTTGAATTTTTCAGCCCAGTAACAGCCTCTTATATCCAACTGAAAGAAAATCCAAAAGATGTCCATTATGATGTTTTTGGTAGTGTGGATATTTGGGCAATTTGTGCCTTTATTCTCAGGAATGAGACAGGAAACATGGACAGAAAGAGAGAAATGAAATACAATAGAGGTCATTCAGGCAGGAAGTTGAACCAGAAATGTTGTGACCCACTTTTTGTGCCAATAACCTTTCAGACTGACTCAGACCAGTGGTTTTTAGCTCTATTCTACTGTCAGAGATGATGAGTCACTGATATCAGTTTAACACCAATATGTTTTTAGACTTTCCTGAGTCACTCCCCAAATATTTGGATATGTTGAGCGTCTGTCAACATCAGGGCTATAGACACAATGTACAGATATATACGTTAAATATATTAATGTACAGTTTATGATCAGAATGCATGAATATGAAGTTAATCTGCAGCCACAATCTAATAAATACAACATGTACAAAGGCTGAGTGATTCTCTAACAAATACACAACTGACAAATACAGAATTTCTGACAAAACATTGAAAACTTTTAGTACAATCTTTTCCACTCTTTCCTGTTCATTAATTTAAAACCGTCAGTATTATCCGTGTACGTTTGTGTATCCTCACAGGACTCAAAACTCAAACAGCCTCAAATACAATGTGGGTAACATAATTTGATCCTTTTGTCTGAAAATAAATCTGATTTGGGTAATATTTATTTATTTTTTTCCTCTGTTAACATTGCTCATTTTAATTTATTGCAAATTATTGTATTGCAGGAAATGTCAATTTAAAAGAAACTTTACAATTGACTAATTCTTTATTACACTAAAATGTTCATGATTCTGTTTTAAAAATCCAGGGATTCTTTTATGGTATTTGTTCATTTTTTAGGACTGGGAACATCTGTAGACTGAAAACTAGACTCATGTATAAAGGTTTCTGTTTGCACTGCGTATATTTTTTATAGTTAAAATTAATTTTCTGTCATGTAGGAAGGATTCTTTTCTCTCAAGACGTGGTGTGAATGTAATATGCTTTTGTGTGTCATGGTAGAAAACAGGAGACCTGTACGCTGTCAAAGTGTTCAACAACCTAAGTTTTTTGAGGCCGCTCGATGTCCAGATGAGAGAGTTTGAAGTTCTGAAGAAACTCAACCATAAAAACATTGTAAAACTCTTCGCTGTGGAGGAGGAGGTGAGTAACTTTACACACTGCCAAGAAGTGTAGCAGTTACAAAGAAGAAAAAAGGCAAAGAAGGGAAAAAACAATGCTTCTAATGCAGGAGTTCAAAATATTGGAATCCAATCAAAAGCAGAACTTTTGCTTGTTTTACAAAAGATGACTTTATTTAACTCCTACACAACACGTCTCATGTTTTTATGAAAACCCAATGTTTTTGTGTCTGAATGCTAACAGGTTACAGCTAGAGCAAACTCAAGTAGCGTTTGTCAAAAGTACAGGATGATATGGAGAACGCTTTTTCCCATTGTTTAACTGAGAAGCCTTTCCCATTACTCTTGTGTAATCATCATTTTATCCTCTGTCTCTCACCTTGATTTAACCATCGGCGTACTTTGTTAGGTGGCTAAAGTGAATTTCTTTTCCTTTGATTTCTAATTAGATTAACCTGTGTTTTTCAGTCAAACACTCGTCATAAGGTCCTGGTGATGGAGTATTGTCCTTGTGGCAGTCTCTACACAGTTTTAGAGGAGTCGTCCAACGCCTACGGCCTCCCTGAGGATGAGTTCCTCATCGTTCTGCACGATGTTGGTGAGTAATCCTGGTTCTCTCTCTCTCTCTGGTAAATCCTGTCCTCATGTTCAGAACCATTTCTGCCTGCTTGTTCTGTTTATTTTAATCAAACTGAGAAAACATCTGGACACATCTCTTCACTTTCACTGCAGACATTTTGTTGTTTGGGGGCAGTGTTATGATCTGGGGTAGATTCAGTTGGTCAGGTCTAGGTTCAGCAACGTTTGATGTCCAAACAATGATGGAAATAAAAGTGCATTAGTTGACTGAAATGATGCCATGGTAAATGCATGCCATAATCAAAGCTAAAGATGGTCCAACAAAATATTACAGTGTGGGACTTTTTTTTGTTCAGACTGTGTTTTATTCATATGTCATTTCATTCTAGTTAAATAGCTGCATCTTTCATCTTAGTTAATGGGATATAACACAGAAACAGATTGTGAATAAATGTCATAATTGTCCCAATTTGGTCATTGTTGAAAATGCTGGGTGTATGTCTACAAAACAAAGAACATAGAGCATGTTTTTAGATATTTTATTGTAGAAATACTTGATACTGTTCCAATGCTAATATGAGCAAACATACACAAACAAATTAACGGTGCAGTTTAAAGCTTAATTTGCTGAGTTTTTGACATGCATAAAATCAGAAAATGCATAGTGTAATTTAAAAAGAATAATATTTAGATGTCATTTCTAGAAAGGATACGCTAAGGTCAGTTTAACCCTTTAAACACTCTTTAAAAGTCCCTGCAGCTGTTTCATAGTTGTAGAACTTTCCTTGCTGACTGTCCTCTGGTTGGTTGATCTGTCTGCAGTGGCAGGAATGAACCACCTCAGAGAGTACGGTATTGTTCACCGGGACATCAAACCTGGAAACATCATGAGGGTCATTGGAGAAGATGGACGCTCTGTTTACAAGCTAACGGACTTCGGAGCAGCCAGAGAGCTGGAGGATGATGAGCAGTTTGTGTCTCTGTATGGCACAGAGGAATACCTGGTTAGAAATATATGTAATTTATTACACAAAATAATGGAGTGTAAATTTTAATTCTAAGACCCTGAGAACATCTTAAATAAGAAGAGTGTGTATTGGATTGTACAAATCAGATCTTTAACTGTATTTGTCAACATTTAAGGCTATTTTTTAGTTATCTCTACACATGATTTATGAGTCAATATCTGAACATTTATTCAGGATCAGATTGTAAATCTACTATCATGTGTATTTTGAACATTTAGACTGAGTTATGACAGATGTTCTTCATGTGTCTCCTGTGCAGCATCCTGACATGTATGAGCGTGCCGTTTTAAGGAAAGACCACCAGAAGAAGTACGGCGCCACAGTCGACCTGTGGAGCATCGGAGTCACATTTTACCATGCAGCGACTGGCAGCCTCCCCTTCAGACCGTTTGAAGGGCCACGTAGGAACAAGGAAGTGATGTAAGAGTAGCTTGTGACTATGAAGAGAGGTGACAAGGATTAAACTGAAGTGAAACTGATCGAGTGCTGTCTTTGTCTCAGGTATAAAATCATAACAGAGAAGCCATCTGGGACGATTTCAGGCCATCAGAAATGTGAGAACGGGAAGATTGAGTGGAGCACAGAGATGCCAGTGTCCTGCAGTCTGTCCAAGTAAGACTCAGTCTGACTTTAACCATTACTATATCTTTTATTTCACCTGCTACAGTTGGAATTGAGACTCAGATCTCTTTCCCAAGAGTGACCTGGTCAAGTCAGCAGCATAGAAGGTGTTATGACACTAAACAGAGATAGAACAAACACACAGCTGACAGACATATACAGAATTAATGCAATTAATGATGGCATGATTTAATGATACAAGCAAGAATAAAACCGAACAGAGAAAAAGTCAGTCCCTCTTTTTTAATCACAGAAAAAGCCTGATTGATTTCATTTTCTGCTGATTTTATTTTGAATAATTTCAAATTATTAGAATAAGTTCTCAAATTACCAGAGAGGAAATGTTGTTCACCTAAATTACATAAAAACTCCACAGATTGTACCAGATTCTCCAGTAATATATGTACACAGTATGACTATTAGGTATGTTATTTCTGTGAACACATTGTTGTTTTCCTGTGTAGGGGTCTGCAGAGCCTCCTTACTCCAGTGCTGGCCAACATCCTTGAGGCCGATCAGGAGAAGTGCTGGGGCTTCGACCAGTTTTTCGCCGAAACCAGTGACATCCTGCACCGCACCGTCGTCTACGTGTTCAGCCTGCAGCAGGCCACACTGCACCACATCTACATCCACGAATATAACACGTAAGCAAACAAACAACTTGTCCTAAAGTACTGTCAGAGCAGTGGTCTCAGAGTAAGAGAAGTAAGGAGGGGCAAAACCATGATAAGGGTGAACTCAGATGTACCAGCTGTTCAAAGGGGACCAATGGGAAATGTCACATGTGGAGACAAACGTGATGGTGGGAGTAGGGCTGTCACAATAATGGTATTTGAGTTGACGTTTAACTAGTAAAATCATTCATAAATGCAATCATTTTATTGTATGAACTAATATAGTATAAGCCTAACAATAGATTATTTACAGTGAATTTAATAAGGACAGAATTTATTGGCATTGAATACAGGGACATTTAAGTAAAAATAAGATTTTCTGTGCTTTTTAGAATTTGTAAACAAAAACTATTCAGGCCATATTTGACATGAATAACTTGAATATTAAAAGGCTATTCCTGAAATAGGCTGATAGTGAAAATGATATGGAAATTAAATCCACAATGACCAAGAATCTCACAAAACAGGGGTCTAAGAAAAAGACACTATGGAGGAGGATACAGAAAACCACTCAAAATGTTTGTAAAACACAAAATTTAACCTAGTGTTGAACACAAAGAGAAAAAACATACATGTAACTACTGGGAAAGAACATCTATACAAAAACTGGGCCTTGCTGTCAGACTTCTACCAGAGTCTAATAGTACTGAGGTTGTAAATGTCTTCCGTGTCTATAAAGCTGATGTTCTTTCCTTTCATGACCACAGGGCGGCGCTGTTCCAGGAGCTGCTGGCCCGCAGGACCAGCATCCTGCTCCACAACCAGGAGCTGCTGTACGAGGGCCGCCGCCTTGTCCTTGACCCCAACCGCCAGGCCAAGACCTTTCCCAAGACCTCCAGAGACAACCCCATCATGCT
Source organism: Apogon talboti (assembly GCA_037367365.1). NCBI lineage: Eukaryota > Metazoa > Chordata > Actinopteri > Kurtiformes > Apogonidae > Apogon > Apogon talboti. The sequence goes on along the minus strand of JAPQRQ010000005.1, from coordinate 11,684,952 downwards.
CGTCAGCCGCGAGTCCGTCACCACCGTGGGACTGATCTTTGAAGATCGTACGTAGAGTTATTAAAAAATTAAACCATACTAATAACAGGAAGATTTTAGTTTCCTGAATTCCAATCAACTGTATTCACACGGCCAGTCATAGTACTAACATGGTGGGATGTTTAGGTTTCTAAATATGTTACTCATCTTCAGTAGATTATTGAAACTGGGGAAACATAAACTGTATTAAATTCTAAATTAATATCCTGACAGTTTTCAGAAAAGCCACAAGATTAATTATTGTCTTTACAGCCAGCCCTCCTAAAGTTCAGCCTCGCTATGATCTTGACTTGGATGCCAGTTATGCGAAGGTAATGACCATTAAACCTTTGACATGTTACAAATGCGTGTCCCAGTCTCTCATATCACTAATACTGTTGGGGTTCAGACATTTGCAGGTGATGTGGGACATTTGTGGAAAACCTCAGAGTCTCTGCTGGTTTATCAGGAGCTGGTACGAAAAGGAGTCCGGGGTTTAATGTAAGTAAAGGCAGAACCTGCAAATCACAAAAAAAATCTTCAAAATTTAGATGCAGATGTCGTATTTTTTCATTTTCTGAGCCCAGAAGCTCAGAACACAAACATGGAATAATGCAGAAGAGCTCACAAATGAACACCTCAAGTGGAATAGACAGGAAGGACTTGAGTATGTCTCTGTGTACAGCTGTTAGCAAACAAAAACACATAATAATGTAGAACTAGAATTAGTGGAATGTAATGTTAGGTCCTTGTGGAATATCTGATAATCTTGTAAACAGCATAAGCTATGTTTCTATGAAAAGACAAGTGATTTTGAAGAAATAGTTGCAAAAAAAAGTTGCTGAAAAAGAACAGAAATTGTAAATGTGAATTATGTGTTTACACAAATGGTTTTGGAGCCAATAAACAAGGCTACATGTGGCATGTGTTTATGTTACAGCAATAAACCAAGGTAAAGAGGCAGAGTGTTGTGTTGCAGTTTTCTAGATAAAATGGTTCAGTTGATTCTTTCTTCAAACTACACGAACTAGACCTGATTCCACTATCAGATATGTTTTTGTGGTTTACGGGAACATCTGGGAAGACATCAGGCCCAGTCAGCTGATCAGTCACATGAGTTAAATGTTCCTTAAATCATAATATTTTCTCAGAGTGTTTACAAATTTAGGCGTCTCATAAATGTTTCCTGAAGATAGCAACAGGGCTTAGTGAAGGGTCATTTTTATTTGACTAATACCAATAGCAGTTAAATTTTTTTGAGCCTTATAGCCTGTGCATTGATAATAAAACCATCATCATCTCATTGTTAATGTGTTCATTGATTCAGTGAGCTGATGAAGGAGGACTACAGTGAAATTTTACACAAAAAGTCTGAGGTTTTCCATCTGTGTAGCTACTGTACACAGATACTGGAGAAAACTGAACAAATGTGAGTGACCATCTTTATTTGCAGTGAAATATCAGCCATAGCATGTTTGTTATCCTTAGACATGTCTCATGACTCCATATTCTGTTGTGTCGTGTAGATTTGAGGTGTTGATGCAGGCCAACATGCTGTCGACAGAATATGATGAGATCTCAGACATGCACAAGAAAGTTCTCAGAGTGAGTAACCAGTTAGATTATGTCTTACATGATGTTTTGATGCTTTCATGATGCATTGCCATTGGCTTCCCAAGGCTTTGTAGGTGGTGGCTACAGGTTTCAGGTGCAGTAGTAAGGCGTAACTGTTCATCTGGATCAGTAACAGGTTGCTGTGCTTTCAGATTTCCAGTTCTTTGGAGCCCATTGAGCGAACAACACAAGACATCAAGAGTAAATTCCTCCCAGGAGGCCTGCTGACTGACAGCTGGACGCAGCAAGTTGGGACTCACCCCGAGGACAGGAAGTAAGATTATACATATGTGTGTATTCACATACACTGAAGAATTGAGTTCATTCTGTCTGTAACACTCAGCTTCTCTGCAGTGTGGAGAAAATCAAAGTGCTACTGGATGCCATTACAGCCATCTACCAACAGTTCAAGAAGGACAAAGCAGAGCGACGTGAGTACAAGACTGATACTGCTGAAGTTTTAAAGGATTATTCGTCATACAGTGTTTATACTGTTGAATTGACCTCAAAAATACATATGCAAAATAAATAATAAAATACAATTAACATAATAATAAAACAGGAGTGAAAATGTACCAATCTGAGTAGTTAAAGGAGCTCTGTGTGTGGTTTGTGTTGTCAGTAGCTGCACTAAAGATCCATTTAGAACCATGCAAACAAGGTCAGAACTGTCACAGTTTAGTACATTAACATATTACATTACAGTACCTACATTTTATGCATTTAAAAGCAAGAAAATTCATAATTTTTTGTACTAATGATGCTCATAATACATAAAACTATACACAGTACAGCTGGGTGATAGAGTAATAACTGAGTGCAATATTTTATTCTGTAGTGATGAACATCGATTTTAAACATTATAAATTATGCCTGAAGTCTTAAGGTATATGAAGATAATGATATTAAAAAAAGAATTGCCCATTTGGCCGCTCTTGGCTTCCAAAAGAAAGAAATAAAACATCACATGGTAGAAAGAGGGGAAAAGTTCAAATAAATAATAGTATGAAGATCCTGTCAGATGAATAGAAATTTGGAAAGCTGCTGCTGTAGGAAGGATTTGACTTTATACTCTTTTTTTTTTTTGTGTTTAGGTTTGCCATACAACGAGGAGCAGATCCATAAATTTGATAAGTAAGTACAGAAGTATCTGTCTGGACTTGGTCATGTCATGTGTGGTTTTTTGTTCCCAGTACTCACAATGTGTGTGTTTGACAGACAGAAGCTGGTCCTTCATGCCAGCAAAGCCAGATCTCTGTTCACTGAGGAGTGTGCCATGAAATACCGCCTGTTCATCTCCAAGAGCGAGGAGTGGATGAGGTACACTGGCCACGTTCAGATCAGGAAGTGGGCCTGGCTCGCTCTCTGATCGCCCCGCCGGCGTCTTATCAACAGTGTGGTGATACCTCATCTCTGTGTTTGCAGGAAGGTGCATCATGTGAGGAAGCAGCTGCTCAGCCTGTCGGGTCAGCTGATCAGCATCGAGAAGGAGGTGACGATGCTAATGGAGAGAGCTATCAAGGTAAAAAACCAAAACATTTATAACAATATCGCAAATATAGTTTGGGTTTTATCGCAAAAACAGTTAAAGCTTAAAATAGAATTCAGATGCATTGAAAAGTGTCAACAAAAACATTACTGATATCAGTGACAGTGGAGTAGGTTGGTCTGTCTGGTTTAATAATATGTTATTCTATATTAAGTCTGTGTGTCAGCAGGGCAGGTATTTACTTATTAAATCTTGAATTGAGTCTGCAAGTTACAGCTGTGTAACATAATAGAATAACATGGAAAGGTGACTTCTTCAGTCAAAACACCCAAATATTCAGAGGACTCAGATTAACCTCCTGATGGTGGACGTTTTTCTGAACGAGAAAAAAAAATCTAAGGTACTATGGCATTTAATCAATCTAAAGGACTTTGTAGACTGTGTTTTTGTGAATTACTGAAATGAGTGGAAGCCATGAGGACATGTCAAATGATTGCTGCTTCATTTGACATGTCCTCATGGCCTCCAATCATTTCAGTAATGATTTATTTGACACACATGATGCTGGCAGTCATCAGATTGACCTGTAGGAGGAGCTACTGCATCTGACAGAGACAACTGTAGACTTACATTAGTCTAACTTTCTGAATAACTCTCCTTCAATTAGGCTGAGTGTTTTCATTGTCCAGCAGCAGGACGGCCATTCTATGCACTCTCTGTGTGTCACCACTTTGAAAGTTCCCACACTACATGGAAGAACAACAACCTTAGCTACACACTAAAAATGGCAACTTTTGACAAAGACGTGTCATTTTCATTTGTAGGATTTAAATGTTTTAATTACACAAGAACCTTCCTCTTGTTACTATGTTCCACTGAAAAAACTTCACTCCTTGCACTAACTTGCAAAGACATTGAGCACCATCTAAGACCAAGCCAAACAACCTATTTTACTTTTTTTTTTAGATATTTTTTGCTTTAGCGATGGTACATAGTAGAGAGAGGGAATGACAGCAATGGAGCAAAAGACTTGGATGTCTTTGATGAATCGAGCCCTGCTCACAGCCCCTATTCCAGAATGATTCCAGACCTACCTGTAGTAGATCTGGCTGTCGTACTAAACCTAAGCTACTACCTCTAAACCAAATGACTCTTACGTTTCTGCTGATGCGGATGAACCCTGTGTGTGTTTATGTGAAGCTCCAGGAGCTGATGCCTCAGAAGGTTCTTCCTCTGGTGTCGAGTGGGATGAAGCCTCAGGCCTACCTGAGCCAGAACACACTGGTGGAGATGACACTCGGGTGAGTCTTACCTACTCTTCATCATCATCATCATCACAGATGCTGAGGGTCCAAGGAGCCTTTTAAAGCTCCTGGTTTAAATGGTTAAGTACTAGTGTTGATAGTAAATGACATCAAGCTAGATGTCTAACATGTTGGTAAGTGACTTCCTGCTATTTGTAGGATGAAGAAGCTGAAGGAGGAGATGGAGGGAGTGGTCAAAGAGCTGGCAGAGAACAACCACTTCTTAGAACGGTGAGAGAAATGATGTTTTGTAAAAGTCTTTTGTTGATGTTTCAGGTTAAATAATATGTTCATGATTTTTCAAACCTGTCTTGGAACAGTGGTCATATAATAAATATTAATGCTTAGAAACACAGTATGCAGCATTTCCACATAAGAATATGTGAATGACACATTATAAAAATCCTTTATTCACTGTAACCCCTCCCAGCGGAGGTTTGTTGGGTCTGTCAAATCTCTACATGTGATCATTCCTACTTGATTTTTGTGCTTCTATCACAGATGAAGTCTTATGGGTTCTTTTTACCTTGCCTGTTCCATCAAACTGTTTTACACCGGTGAGGCCATTGAAACCCATTCAAATCAATGTATAGATAAGGAGCACATTCTTTTGTACTTAGCGCTATAAGTGTGAGTATTTTACACTACACAAAAAATGCATAAAGATCAATGTTGGTACTAATCATGAACATGTAACAGGCTTTTTTTTTAATTTTTTCATCTAAAAACATGGTGGCATCATGACAAAAACCTGGCATTTAGATGGATAAAATTGTTTAAATTAATTAGTATGTCATATCAATAATGATGTCAAATGTAGGTGCAAAATTAAGTCAATGACAGTAGAATATAATATTAATGTATAATATTTTTTACAGCTTGCTTTTAAAAAGCACATATTTTGTGCTTAGCAGAACCAGTGTAACTAATATTAATGCTTAGTGTTACTAATATTAATGTTTAGACATTGAGCATTAATTTAGCAATTTCCCCATGGTGGGACTTTATTTGTCCCACCATGGGGAAATTGCACAGTTAACAGCAGCAACATACAACAAACAACCGTACATAGAAAAGACAGGTAGAAAAACCACACGAGTGAAAATGAGAAATATAAAGAGAAAAATAAGAAATTTGGTATTTATATAAATACTAATACAAAAATTGAGTTAAAAATGAAATAGTATTTACATATTTACATCGTCATGGCTACACATGTACATGGGCTGATGTGGGGGGCTTACTGGGAACTGTTTTATAGTCTGATGGCTGTGGGGAGGAATGACCTGTGGAAGGGCTCCTTTTTACACAGGGGATGTAAGAGTCTGGTTCTGAAGGAGCTGCTCAGGGCCTCTACAGTGGTGCAGGGGGTGGGAGGGGTTATCCATGATGGATGTCAGCTTTGCTAACATCCATCTGTCCGCCACCTTAGACACAGCCCTAAGCTATCATAGACTTACTAGCCTAGCCCCATGATGCAGCACTCTTATTTCTTTAATGACACATTAATGGCTGTCATTCAGTTGAGATGATGACTGAAATGATTTTTTGGCCATATCACTACTGTCTTTCCACTGTTTATGACACATGCGACTTCCTGTTTCCTTCAGATTTGGAACTTTGACTTTGGACGGAGGCCTGAGGGGGTGAAGCCTTTTCACTGCTGTTTGTACATATTTATCCTGTAAATAATGTGGGACTGTGCGACTGTTTTGTATGAACGAGTCTCTGCTGATTCTGTTCATAAGACTCCTTAAAGGCTCCTTAGACCCTCACTCTGCTTAAAAGGAAAAACAGACAAAGCGGCTTTGGTCGTGTTACCTGCCTCGATTAGACGCTGCAAATGTTTTGCCTTATTTTCACCTGAAACCAGAACCATGGAACTACCCTGTACATCCATACTGTGCAGAATTAGACACGATCCTGAAGTCACATTTTAAGTACATTATAAGGGACTATGATTCCTCTTTAAGTACAATATCTGGCATCAATGATCAGTTAAAGCTTTTGTTAAGGTTGATGGTTTACATGTAGTTAAAACTGAATATTTCGAGGTAATTGTAGTCAGCAAGTCTGCAAACTAACAAACGCCAATTATTGACTGAAAATTGTGTTTTTATTCATTAGATAAAGCAATGAATTATAATATTGTTTGCTATTCTGTAAGGGGAGTTAGATTCTTATTTAAACTCTTTCACATGCCGATAATATAATTCATTTATTTATCTATTAATTTTCATTAGTTTTAATTTTCTTTATTTTCCATTCGAAATGGAGCTTAAATAAAAATTTATTTAAATCAGTAAAACACTGAATGTGAACCTGAATCATTTGACCATAATGACGCCTTAAACTGATCATTAATGTCAGTGTCACATATTGAAATGGTTTCATTTGTCACGCTCATATCAGCATAAAATCTCCTTAATTTGGTTGCATTTAAGCATGATAAACTCTTGTCTGATTAGGAATATTTCAGATAAAAGAGGTTTGTATGTTTCAAGGGATAACTCAAAATGATCTAAATGATTGATTTTTATAGTGATCACATTGTAACAGACAGTGAAAATTGATTACTGGAATTAGTAGGAGGAAATTTTACATCCAATAAAAAATATATATATACATACTACTCAATGGAAGGAAAAAGGGGGTTTTAGTTTAAAAAGCGTATTATTTATTGTTCATTTAGATTGATCAATAATCATTATTACTCGGTTTTCTTCTCTGTTTAATGTCCGGGTAGTAAGTCAGTGGTCAGTGTTGCATAACCTGCAGTTAAATACAGTAAATACCTCTGTTCATTAAACATGGATGTCAGTTCATCACCACCTTTTACCCTGAAGTTTTTGTTTTATTGTTAAAACTGTAAATAAATAAATATCTTCTTAAGATGAAGCATCTGGAGGTGTATTTTTTTTTTCTTAAATGTTGGTTTCCATATTATTACAGACTGAGGAGAGGTTCAGGGAGACGTTACAGAGATTTTCCATTTTACTGGAGAAAAAGAGCATCTTCATGTCGACCTGCAGATTAACGGACTCACATTAAATGCTTTCACATCAAGAGAAGTAACAAACACACACATCTGGACTGATGTTGTTCCTGTTTAGAAAATATTAACCTTCTCTTAACAGTAGAAATGTGTGGAAACAGGTTTTGATCATTGTAATTTCATACATGATCAAAACCTGTATATTTCAGAAACAAAAAATTCTGATTTAAATGTACTTTTTTTCTCAGCAACGTTTGACATATTTTCATAATAATTTGAGAGTCTTTATCTTATCTTTCTGACAGAAATGATCTTCCATACAGTATGTCCTATTTTTTGTTATGTTTTGTGATGATTGTGAGTCAAAATCACACTTGAATATGTGTTTGAAATGTGGAAAATTTCAGCACCGGCTAAAGCTGACTCACTGAAACTCTGCTTCTCTGTATTTACATCAAATAAATCACCTTTTTTCCTTGTTCACTCTCCTTCACTTCTTGCTTCAGCCACATTTTCCTCTCTCCTCCTCCTCCCCATTGTTGGTTTCCCATAGTGACCAGCCTGTTGGAAAATCACTACCATCTCCTCAGCGCTGTGGTTGCCATGGTAATATGCTGCGACAGCAACCCCGTCAGCATTAGACCAATAATTGTAGATAGACAGCATGATTTCCTTTTACAGGGCAGACAGGAGAGCAGCCCCACACAGTGTGAAGGTCAGCAGGTAAGAGGGAGGCACACGGTAAAGATACTTAATGATTATTAATTAATCACATGATTTAATCAGAGGAACAGAAACCAACCTGTTGGTCAAGAAAAACATCTCAATGTGAAAACAAAGACTATAGAGGCAATTTCTGAATAAAATGGGTTCTTGTAAAACTGATAAACTGACCTGTGAACATGATGATGATGAGATCTGCAGTACATTGGGTTCTTAGTGGATGAGACCTGAGCTGACCTGCTGAGGAGAATGGACTCGGATGAAAGAAGAAGGAAACTTAGACAACCAAAGATTGCAGCTCCCTTAGATTTTATCCACCACGCTCAGTAACTCCACTATGTTGTGTATACACGAACAGAAACGCATACGTTCAGATTTAGAAATAGAAATAGTTTTAGTTTTGTAGCCCAGTGTCCTTTTACCAATGAGACACCTTAATTTATCGTGTCCCCATACTTTTGTCCATTAAGTGTATAAGGTAATAGAAACACAACATTTCTCATTTTTGGGTAATCTAAAGAAAATATAATTATGACTATATTCCATTTATGCAGATAGATATCCATAAAATACTCCTTTAAAATGTCATATCAAGTAAGATGATTGATCAAATTTTAAAACTTGATTTATTTGATTGAATTCATTTATTTATTTGACATGACATGACATTAACACAGAACTGCAACATATAATATGAATAAGTATGACATGTTTATGGTGGAATGTTATAGCATCGGTCCACGGGAGGCTTAAATAGCAAAAAAAAAAACAAAGATATAATATGGGCTATAAAAATACTTCGCTCTATATAAAAATATCACATGTGAGAGCCTCCACATTTACAATCTGGCCTCCTGTTGACAAAGAAACACCAGAATTTAATGTGTGACTAGTGTAACCTATTAACTAATGAATACAGTCAAGTGTAACCTATTAACTGATTGACTTTAATGATATTTATTTCAATATAAAATTATGACATATAATTAATGTTTTGTAGCCCAGCCTCCTGTTACCAATGAAACGCCTGATTTTAATATGTCCCAATACTTTTTTCTGTATTTTTTTCCATTCAGTGTAAAAGTTAGTGAAAAGGCAGGTAAAGAAAATGTAATTATTTTTGCAATTATTGATACTCCTAAAATACTCCTACACCTTTTATTGCACTATCACTGCGTATGGGTTGATACTGTGTCTTACGTGTATACAGATTTTATATGTAGCCTACAAGTTTGGTTTTTTTTAATTTTACTTTTCTTAGATTTTTTTTTTATTATATCTTGTATTTATAATTTACTAGAGAGACAACATCTACTAGCAAAGAATTCCTTGTATGTGTTTACATACTTGGAGAATATAGATGATTATGATAAACTTTTATTCTTTTGTTTGACATGGACATGACAGTGGCACTGGAACTGCAACATTTAATATGAATAAGACGTGTATAGCAAAATGTTCATTTACAGCACCTGTCCACAGGAGGCTTAAATATTAAAAAGAAAAAGAAAAAAAAGGAGGCACAGATAAATAGGATACATGTATACTGGCCTCCTGAGACCCAGTAAATAAGTTACACAGTAAGTTTAGTCTTTTTTTTATTATTATTAAATAATTCCCTTGATTGGAAATAGCATGATACTAGTGGTTGGGTGTCCTTGTTAATTGATGTTCATGGGTGTTGGTGGGGGGCAGGGGGGCCCATTTACCTACTTGTTTAAGACCGCAGATGTGTTTTTACCGGCCCTGTCAGCTGAGAGGAAAACCTGCCTCCTCCTCCTCCTCCTCAGCTACAGCTTCATCCTTCAATCAGCAGCCTGTGAGGACCATAGACACACAGACAGACAGACATACATACAGATGAACAGACAGACAGGTAGACAGACGGACGAACAGACGGACCAAACAGCTATGATGTCTGCTGCCTTCACGGACTGCCCGCTCCTCCTCCTCCTCTTCCTCCTCCTCTTCCTCTGGACTCCTGCTCGCCTTTCTCTCCCGCAGTGAATCACGGAAAAACACACCAGAATGAGTCTTTTCTACCTGCTCCGCTGTGAACCGGTGAGTCTGTGTTAAACCTCAGATTTAACCCGTTAACGCACATCACTGATGCGGTGAATATCACGGATGGAGACGGCGCTGCGTGTTGCGTCAGAGCGCAGAGCAGGACCCGATCAGACGGGTTTAGACCATCACCTGTAGACCGCATGAACAGACGACATATTCCACCGTCTCTTAATGATGCCTCTGTGTGGACTGTACTTTTATTTTGCTCCGGTATCCGTCGGTGAATAGGATGCGGGATGGGACACGGGCACGCGCAGGTACAGGCCGGATGCTGTGGGAGTGACACGGGTTGTTTATGTGTTTGTGAAAAATGAAGATTTAATTCCTCATGGATGGATTTTGCAATTATTACAAGCCTGAAATCGTCTAATGATCATCATGTAAAGTGCTCTATTTGTATATGTGTTTCTTTCTTCCACACATACTAATGTTCCTCCTGTGGATCAGCTACAGGTTGATGTTTATGTTGAACACGACGACGCTAAAAGCAGGCCTACATTTACTGAAGTCACCTACAATGATGTGTCGACCACAGAAAACACGATTTGTTCAGTTTGTATCATTATCATTATGCATTTGCTTTTGGACTTATTGAGGCAAACCATTTGGATTTGACTGTCAGTGTTTTTCCATCAGGAGATTTAACTCTTTACTGAATCCAGGTTGTATTTTATGGTCCTCAGCTGAGGTGTTTTATAGAGATATTTCCACCGTTTTATAAACAATGTTGCACTTCTAATATGTGTAGAATTGGACAATAAAATTATGAAATTAATGAAAATAATATTGTGGAACTGGAGGACAAACATCTGATCTTGACTAAATCGTGCTGATTCCAAATGTGAAATCTGAAGTTCACCTGGATTCTGAGTTAGATGAAGATGTAAAAAAACGCAGTCTGTCAAAACCTTTTAGTGTGTATTCACAATCTGAAGATAATATGTGCTTAATTGGTCAAATCTACTTATAGATTCAAATAGGAAACTCATTGAAGAATACAAATAAGTCCATCAACTTCTATTCTAATTAGTTCCAAACAGTTGTTTGTAGGAGTCAACAGTCATCACTGTCACATTTGGGTTGAAGCCCTTTGGTACTTGGTTCCATTTCAGAAATTTCTTAATGGAATCTTCACCATCCTAATCACTTACATTATCCAAACAGGGTGGGGAAAATCAAGATACAAGTGGAGGAAATTCATTTTGGGTGAAATTCTGTAGCCCATCTGTATGATTTTAGCATGTTCTCATGTTGTTGAGTATAATTTGAAGCTGTATGGTTGCCCAGAATATTCTGCACCACTATGAATAACAGATGTCATATCTAATATAATTTTTAGTCCTGCCGGCTTGTTGTGCCCCATCGGACCTTATGTTGGAAAAAAAAACAAAAAAACAACACCATTTACACATATGATTTGTTGTGAGCTTAAAATATAATTTAATGTCCAGAAATTCACAGTTTCTGTTGAAACTGCTGAAGTATCAAGCTGTGAAAATATGCAGATATAAAGACTACACACTCAAAAGTCATGGAGGCAGCGTCATCACATCAAGCTCTGTGATCTGTTCAGAGTCTGAAGATGTCTGTAGTTTCACCATGACAAGACCTGTTGTGATTTTCACCTCTTCTGTTGCTTTTTCACTTCGCTCTCAAAGATTGAGGTAAAATGTGTCAAAGCAGTGACTGTTTCGGTGTTGGTGATGTGTATCATGTGTGATGAGAGATGCAGTCCATTGAGCTGTTTAACACAAAACGAACAAATGAAACATCATAAAACATTGTATGTGTAAATGGATCAATGAATTATTGATTGACCACCTGTAGCAGCAATAAACGTAATAATGATCAATTACATAATCATTTTGGCCTTTTTAAATGTAATAAAGCCAACATAACAACTTGCTAATGTAATAAAATGTTTGAGACATAATTAAGGAGAGAGAATGCTGCGTAGTATGTATCCTTGATGAATGAATATGACATCAATGCCAACCACTATACCTATTTTTGATGAGCAAACTGAACAAAAACTACCAAAAAAATCTTTTATATCCAAAAAATGCAGTCCTACTTACCTATTATTACATTCTCGGCTACACTTATTACATTTTCAAAGGATTTTTTTAAGCCAATATTGTAATAACCAGCCAGTAACATAATAACTTAGTACATTATTAGCAACATGTCATTATGTTATTGGCTCAAAACCCTTTATTACATTTTTGGAAAGTTATTAGGTTACTGGCTTTATAACATTAAAAATGGTCAAAAATTATTATGTTATTGGCTGTTAATACATTATTGGTTGCTGCACCACCGTTCATATAGGGTTTTTTTGTTTTGTTTTTTTCTAAGTTTATCCCATGGGGCATAGCGAAAGAGGGGGGACTTTGGCTCTCTATTGTGAGAATCAGCAATGGTTATTATCACAATATAATGTTATGATACAATTTTAAAATGGCATGTTTTGGCATTGAACAAACATTTTATATTTCAGTTATATTGACTGTTTGTCTCTGGATTCATGAAATGTTTAAACCCACAAATCGCCCTCTGGTTTCTTCAGTTTTCACTCAGTCTCAACTACCAATACTAACTGATTTTTTAAAATCATGACAACATTTATGGCCTTAACACTCAGCTCTAGTCACGTGCCTATATTTATTTAATTTGGTATCAACTTTTTAAACAGTAAACAACAGACTTACAGTGGGTTTTGATCATTTGGCACGTTACCACAAATAGTTTGTTCGGACTCAGCGCATTCTGATACCAATAAGGGTCTGAATTATACTTCAGATATACTCAAAGCCTCATCATATATGAACATGCAAGATAATGCAACTGAATGATAAGGAAAAAAGAGCACTTTCATTATACAAGTAAAGAATATTGTTCTTGTTACATAAAATACACTATGACAAACCATTTTATAATCATTGTATTCATTTTTCAAGCAATACAAATAAATATTTATTGGTAGCATGTTCTCAACTGTTAGAATTGGACCCTTTTCCTTTGTCATATCTTTAATTCTTCTTTAAATATGCATTAGATGCAGCTTTAATAGTGATTAAAGCGGACAATTATGTATTTTTTATGAACATATGGTAAGGTGTTTCATGCGATCTGCTTGTTACCATTGTAAAAGATTTCCTTAAAGACCCCCCCCCCCATTAAAACCTCACAGGATGCATATTTGTCCAACCCCAAACCATCAGTCAAGTCAGAATGACGTTGCTAAAGCCAGAGACAGCAGAGTAAACACAAAGGCAGCCATTAACATGAAGCCCTTCCCTCCTGAGGTTTGTCCCATCTTTAATGGGTGACCTCAGAGGATGAAGGAATCTCTGTAGACACTGGGCTGGATCTCTGTGGAAGATTAATGAAATAAACCAGCTGCATGGCCTGGGATACTGGGAATTAGTTGCTGCTAATGGGTTTGAGGTGGCTGTATATGTTTAGAAGATGATCATTATCCTTTGTGTAGAGACGAATCAAAGCCATATTTCAGACAACAGTGCACTATACAAAATTGTTAGTGTTTTTATTAGATTTAATGTGCTGCTAAGGGGAGTTTATTGAGAATTCCTATTTACAAAAAAGAATCTTAACAAGACTCTCCAGTGAGTGTGTGTGTGTGTGTTTTTCTTTTTTTTTTTTTTTTTTACTAATTGTATTAATATTCCAAACTCTAAACAGTAGGGGGGAAGTCACCTACCACAACACACTTGCAACTACCAAAACAACCAATGAATCAACACTATGTATCCACAGACTGCATCACTCACTGAATAAAGTATAAAGCTCATTGTTTACACACATCTGTATTATAGAATCATGAAGTTTTCTTCTACAAACTAAAACTCATAGCTGGTTATTTTGACAGTCTGTCAAAATAACTTACCTATCTAATCACCAACCCACCAACCAAGCACCAAACATGCACACTCAGGACTGAACCTACCCATATACAGTACATGCAATAACACAACAGTCACCAACCGCTAGATAACTAGTAACCACCAAACCTGTTGCAGTCCAGTTCCATAAACAAGTCAACCAATCAGCATATCAAGCACATTTCTAAACCCCCACAAAATAGAATTCTAAAAATCTCTTATCAAAATAAGACATTTTCAGCGTGTAAGCTGTTAGTTTGGAGTGTGCCTTTAGTTAGGAAAAGTTGTAACAGAGATGGCAGAAGGGGAGGACAGTGCTGAGTGAAATAGTCAGCTAATGGGAGGCTTAAACCAACAAGTCTGTGAGTCAGAGCAGTATTTGTTTAAAGACGAGGTGGTAACTTTGGAAGAAATCTGTAACATTAAGTTTTAGCCTTGCAGATTTTGACTAGACAACAAAGTTTTGATGAATGACATGCCATTTTGGAAGGTGGGATCTGTAAATGCCATACATTGGTGTACTAATTCTTACTATTTTTGTCTCCACAGCTCCTCACTGTTGCAGCAGTATAACTATGGTGTATGCCCAGTCAACAAACACAGTTGGTGTCAATCCCTCCCTTTACTTACCATCTTTCACATCTTTGACTCAGATGTCATTTAACTACTCTGAGAGGGAAAACCCAACTCTCCTGGCAACCTTACCCACAACACCCCTCTGCAGCCAAGAGGGCTCATTCACCAGCCAGTCAAATAGGACCTCTGCCTCTTATGAACTGACTTCAGGTGAGGTTGCCGTCCTGGGCTTAGTGTTTGGGATTGTCTGGCTGGTCTCCATCCTGGGAAATGCCCTTGTCTGCCTGGTCATCCACAGGAGCCGACGGACTCAATCCACCACCAACTACTTTGTGGTGTCTATGGCCTGCTCGGACCTGCTCATGAGCCTCGGCTGCGCCCCCTTCATCCTCCTGCAGGTCACCTCAGGTCGATGGCCACTGAGTGCTGCTGCTTGCAAGATTGTGCGCTATCTGCAGCATCTTTGCCCTGGTGTGCAGGTATATGTCCTGCTCTCCATCTCTGTGGACCGTTTCTATACGATCATCTATCCACTCAGTTTCAAGGTGTCCAGGGAGAAAGCAAAGAAGATGATCCTGGCCTCGTGGCTGTTTGATGCAGCATTCGTGTCTCCCTGTTTCTTCTTCTATGGCTCCACAGCAGGTGACAGCAGTGTGGGTCATTGTGACTTTTTTCTTCCAGACAGTTGGGGTAGTATAGCCTACGCTGCAGTTCACCTTTTGTTCAGTTTTGTGGTCCCAGTGGCACTGATTGTGTCATTTTACCAGAGGGTGATTCGATACATCTGGAGGATTAGTGCCGACGGCCACACAGTACGCCGAACAATGAACATCGTCCCACGGACTAAAGTCAAGACTATCAAGATGTTTCTCATGCTCAATTCAGTGTTCTTCCTCACCTGGACGCCCTTTTATGTGGCCCAACTGTGGCACCCGACGGAGTCTGACGGCCCCGACAGGCAGGGGCTGCTGTTCTTCACAGCCATTACCTGGATCTCCTTCAGCTCCACAGCATCCAAACCAACTCTTTACTCTGTGTACAATGCAAACTTCAGGAGGGGCATGCGGGAGACCTTTTGCATGTCATCCATGAAATGCTATCGCAGTAACGCATACACCATCACAGCAAGTTCTCGAATGGCTAAAAAGAACTACGTTGGGGTAGTGGACATCCCAGTGCAAGCAAAGATGGTCACCAAGGATTCTGTTTACGATACATTTGACCGAGAAGCAAAAGAAAAGAAGGTAGCCTGGCCCACAAATGCTAACCCCCCAAACACTTTTGTGTAATGTATCTCTGACACTTTTTGACATAAGGACGTGAAGTGGTCTGAAATTCAACCACACAAAGTCAGTGTTGGCAGGTGCACATGATGCGGGTTACCACCATAGATATGTATCTACTGGGACAAAAGCTCACAAAAACAGAATGTTCTCAGTTTGTATAAAGGGCTTTTTCTGATATACTGTCCTTTTCTGGCAGCCATATCCTGACAGCCTCAACAGCTGTGACCAGCAAGCTGTTTTTATATGAGAATTTTAAATGGTCATTTATTTGTGTGCTGTGTTTGATGGATCATGTAGTCACTGATGCATTTGATTTTGTGTTTTGATAACATCAGCCTGTTAGCTAGTTAAACATAGTCCGTGATCATCTATCAGTGACCTTTGGTGCACACGTACGATGCGCTGCAGTTATGTATGTGGTAGGAGAAAACAATAGTGGCAGCTGCAAGCCATATGTTAACAATGGCATAATCTGCTATTTGAAATTCAGATTAATGTTGAGTTATTTTAAGTCTAGTTTTAAACTCTTTTAACCTGAGCTGACTTCTATTAAGAATAAAGAGTCGCGAAATGCCAGGAGGTATTTTGGGTTCCAGAAACTTGCATCCTATTCATTTTTTCATAGCTAGTGTTAGACCGACAGTTGAAGTCTTGAATATACGCTACATGAAAGTCTCCTGGTTGGATAACCAGAACAAGGGATGAAAACTGTCTTAGAAAATATGTAGTTGTCGGATAATAAAAGTCAAACGGAACAAGTCTGCAGACATAAGAACTGAAGGATAGAAGTGAGCGGTGTACCCCATGAGACGTAACTTCAGGAAAAAATGAAGAGCGGTCAATGGTGAGGGACATATAATTTTTGATGTCATTGCACTTATGAAGTACACATTCAATGTTTGTCTATTAAAGATTTGATTTTACCCAAGAAAATCACAGTTTGTGGTAAAGATAGTAAAGTAACAACTAGTTTTATGCAAAAACAGCTCAGTGCACTGCATCTCTTGTTGCATGTGATACACGTCACCAACAGCTGCCAACATCAAAATGGCCGTTTTGGTGTATTTGTCATATTTCACCTAATTCTTCAATGGCGAGATGAATAGTGTTAAGACCTGAAACTGAGTGTAATTCTGGTCAAGTTGAAGGTGCAGAGATGTTTTCGTTAACTCAGGAGAGATCATGGAGAGAGAAATTTATGATGACGTCACCTCTGAAGGTGTGTAGTTTTTTATGTACGCAGCCTGATGCTTCAACAGTTTTATCACCAACTAAGACTTTCTTTTATAAATGTCTTCTAAACTGACAAACGTCATATGTGTAAATGATGGCATAATTCATACATAATCAGAAAAATGACATATCTCTTACATATAATACATGTTTTTCCTGAAGTGAAGTCCCATGGGGCAGGACTTCATCTCTCTACTATGACTCTCAAGCTGCATTTCATCAACAAAGTTCCAGTCAGAGAGCTGTTTGGTGTTCCGCTAACAGCAAATACACACTAAACCTTTTGGCATTAAAATGACATCCAAGTCTGAGTCATTTTTTGATACGCTCAACAACACCGATGGAACGTCCGCTACAGTTTCAGACTAACTTCTTGCTGCTGTAATTTACTGAGAAAGTAAAATATTTAACGCTTAACAGAGTTCAGTGCTGATTTAATTTCTTTTTATGTTGAAAATTTCTCAGTAATTAACAGATTTTCATGTTGTTATCAGTACTAGGTTTCAGCTTTAAAGAATAATCAGTAAAATAAAACCTCATAGACGGTAAAATGCTAGCATGGAGATGTCAGACTGTAATCCAAGACTTGTCACTACTCCATATTTACAGTATTTTTAAGTGTTTGATTAAGCTATAACTCGTAATAAGGAACACTATGTCACCATCTGAATTTCAATATTAGTTTTAAGGTAGTATTTCTCAGGTAGCAGTCTGCAGGCAGTAGCCAACCATTATTTTATAAAGAATCATTTTAGGCAACACATGGCAGTGAAAAATTTAAACATTACATTGTCAAATATGTCAAAAATATGGAAATATTAACTTTTTTTTCTGCAGATTTACCTTTATACTGTATATCATATTTAAATGAAAAGACTCTGGTCCCATGTGTTTGAATAAGCATAGACCTGCGCTTAATTATTTATTGTGTGACTGTAACTAGCTTCTACATTACATTTGCGTGTTAACTTGCAGTACATACACCAGCTTACAATTAGAAGCATTTTAGGACAATAGATTTTTATTAATTTTTTCACTTGTTTCTTAGAGCTGAAATTTAGCATAACATTGACATTAGTATCCTAACGTGCTAGCATAACATGTCATTTTATGTTAGTAAAATAAAAACATTAAAGCGGATTGGTTTTATCAGGTTTTTTCAGGTGTGCTTGGTTACAACATCATGAGACATTGGATCAAATGGAAAAACTTAAAATGGGTAAAACATGGCAGCTAAAACGACAGATCTTACCCATCAGCAAAAAGGATTAAAAGCATCCCAATTCTGCCAGCTGCTAGGTTTAAACTTAGGCTTCAAGTAATAATTTTCTCTTTTCTGAATTTTCTTTTATTTGTTTCATCTGTAAAATGTGAGAAATTTTTAAAAGTGAAGCATTTCATTAAACTGAACATTAGCCAAGTAGGAGCTGAGTAAGTATATATTGTTTGACGAATCATTTAATTCTTCCAGCTGCATGAATCTGCTAATATATATTATATTTGAATACAACGTAATTATATATTTTGCTCTGAAAAATGCCATTGTACTAAAGAAAATAAAAATAACACTATTAAATATATAAAGCAAATGAGTTTTTCTATATATTTTCCTCCACTATCCTCCATCTGGTTAATGGCGTTGTTCAGACGGTGCTGCACCATCAGAGTCTTTGATGGTTGATGCCTGGCTTCACCTGTATAGAGCTGATCTCATCTGAGTCCTACTTTTGCTGTACCTGCTTGTACAAACACCTGGACATGTATGTGATGACACACTTGTGAAATGTCTTTTTCTGTAATCTGTGTTTTTAAGGTCCATGCTTTATACTAAAATAAATCCAGTAAGATGCACATACATCTAAGGTGGTTTAAAATGTCTTCAAGGCTGTCAAGACAAGTCTGTACAAATAAATCATTTTATGACTTTTAGGATTTTCTTTGAATATATTAAGTAAATTCAGCAAAAGACAAAAACACAGTGGTATATATGCTTCATACATTTTTGTTGTTTTTACACTTTTTCTTTAAAACAGGAAATGAACAAAGTGAATTTTAGAAAGATTTGTCCCATTTATTTATCGACCTCACTATATTCTGTGTAAATTTCATTCACTTCAGTGTACAACCCATGGGAGGATGTTGAGTCCAGTTAAGAGTAAAATGAAACCAATTTTGGAAGCAATAATAAAACGATATACAGTTGTGCTCATCAGTTTACATACCCTAACAGAACAGAATTTGTGATTCTTTGTTCATTTTTCAGAGAATATGAATGATAATACTAAAACTTTTCTTTCTCTCGTGGTTATTGGTTGGCTGAAGCCATTTATGTGTTTGCTCTTTTTAAATCCTACTGACAACAGAAACTATCCACATGACCCTGATCCAAAGTGGACATCCCCTAGTTCTTAATCCTCTGTATCGGCTCCTTTAACATCAATGAGAGCTTCTTTTGTGGTCGTTGTGGATGAGCCACTTTATTTTCTAGGATGGTAAAGCTGTCCATTCTTCTGGGCTAAAAGCCTCCAGTTCCTTTAAGTTCTTGGGCTGTCTTCATGAACTGCATGTCTGAGATCTGCCCAAAGTGGCTCAATGATACTGAGGTCAGGAGACTGAGATGGACACTCCTTCACCTTCACTTTTTTCTGCTGTACCAATGACAGGTGGACTTGGCCTTGTGTTCTGGGTCATTGTCATGTTGGAACATCCAAGACGGTCCCATGTGCATTCTGTCAGGGTATGGAAACTTATGAGCACAACTTACTAATACTGACACTGGCACACGAGGTGGTTCTACGATGGCCAGTTTAAAAGCAAACAGCTGCAAGTTTTCAAGTTTCACCAAGTCTGAAGACACTATACCAGCCAAGAACTAGCTCAAGGTGGAAAGAAGGAAGGTATTAGTGAACAGGTGTGATCAATGTTTAAAGGTCATGTACCTGGAGCTCCACTGAGCGGTTGAACTCCCTCTTCAGCAGCTCTCTCACCTGACTGAAGCCAGCTGATGAACCTTTAGAGCTCACTGCAGAACAAAAACACACATGAGCATTTGTTTCATGCACACCTGGTGACATCACATGACCCTAAGGCCACTTACCTACTCTAACCAGGTACATCTCCGGCTTGGTGATGTTACACAGGTACTGTCTGGAGGGCGGAGTCACCCTGGGTGTAGTGACAGGTGGGGCTCTGGTCAGACTGATAGCTGTGATCTGGGTAGTAGTAGTGATGGCTGTGGTTGTCGTGGTAACCTTAGTGGTGGTGGTGGTGGAGGGCTTGGTGGGTGGAATCTTCATAGGCTTCTCTGTGACCACTGGAATCTTTTCTGGCCTGTCAGGACGAGTGGGCGGGCCCAGTGGGGGAGGGGGAGGCACTCGCCCAGTGGTGTTGGAGGGAGGGCGTGGAGGTTGTCTCCCTGGAGTAAGGACATGGTCTTTGGGCCGGGGAGAGGGTGGAGCAGGTGGAGCAGGGGGAGTGGATGGAGCTTTGATGGTAGGGCGGAGCGATGGAGCAGGTGGCCTCACCTCACCTGTTAGAGTTGGTGAAAGAGCAAGTGGAGGTGTGGGACCCTCAAATGGCCGTTTAGGCTCCTGTCCTACTGGGGGGCTAGAGCTGGGAGACGGGGCAGTTGGATGGTGTGTGGGAGGATGGGTGGTTGTAGGAGAGATGGAGGATTTTGAAAGGGTCCGGTCTCTCTCCCTCTCCTTCTCCTTCTCCCTCTCTCGGGCGATCAGGTTGGTGTAGTACTCCAAACTGTTCATGTCCGGCAGCAGCAGCTCTGTTGGCTCCAGAGGCATCATGTCCTCCAGGTCGTAGTCCTCCTCCCAGGTAGGGAAGACGTCTGGTTGAGCAGGGCGAGTGTGTAGTTCAATACTAGGGGTGGAGGAAGAGGAGGGGAAGAGGGGGAGACGGGAGGAGAGGGGGAGAGTGGGACGGGCAGGGAAGGCAGTGTCATAGGAGACCCATTCCCCTCCGGTGTCGTCATCGTAGGGGTGGCTCGGCAGAGGCGTAGCCAGGGCCAGCTCCTCACCATCAGGCACCATGAAGGACAGAGTTTCCAGGTAGTCTCCGGAACCCCAGGCCTCCTCCAGTGAGGGGCCCTGCTCCCAGGGAGGAGGAGGAGTTAAGGTGGGCTGGCTGTGTGGGGGGAGAGGTGGGGGGAGGCTGGGGGACAACAAATCTGGTGGTCTGAGCAGGAGATGGATACCCTGAGCCCCCGAGTCCGAGTCCTCTGCTGAGCCTGTGCTACCTGTGTTACTATGGTAACTGGAGTCTGAGGGGGGGCTGGAAGCTAGTTGTCTAAGAGAGGAAGAGGAGGAGGAGGAGGATAATGAAGGACGTGATGGAGGCTCCGCTGTCCGGTTCAGGTCCAGCTTACCTGAAGATGAGAGACAAAAAGTAGTGTGATACATATCTATTGATCAATACATATGTATATACACTGCCTGAGCAAAAAAAAAGTCACAAATGCAATATTTGACTGCACCACCTTTGGTTTTGATTACAGCAGACATTCACTGTGACATCTTTTGTTGCCACAGAATGCTTATGTACTGTCACAATAAGGTTCATAATATTTTTTTCATCTATAGTTGCATTAATTTTTGATTATTGATGATGGAGAATTGGACTGCTGCATCAAGTCTTTTTTGGCCGGGCAGTGTATTTTTCATAGTATCATGCTGCTGTCTGGGTAATGCCTGCATCCTGAAGTTCATTATCTGAAAATTAACCAAAAAACTTTACTGTTTTAAAAAAAAGTTCATAGCCATTCCTTTACAGATATCTTATTTTACAAAGTGAATTTAAATGCAGTATCAATGGCTACTGTGCCCACATATTTTGCTGTCGAAAATGATGGAGATGTCAGAGTTAGGAAGTGCAGTGAATGCCCCATTAAGTCTCTTTTTATGCCTGTGTGTGAAACTGTGACTCAGACAGCAACAGTACAGAAATACAATGTTTGTAAATGACACCAACATGCAGTGCATGACTAATTTTGCACAAATATTTACCTGCCAGTGTGCAAAAAGTCTTTTAAGATTTACTTGCCGAAGGGAAAATCTACTTGCATGTGGCGTTTCATGTTATATATGTTGCTAGATCCATCTATCCAAGTAAAATGTTCAAAATTTAATATCGCTAATTTTTTCGCTGTTCTATTTTGATATTGTATATGATCCACTCCTATCTGAAGCCCATTGAAATCATACATTTAAAATCAGTTGGGTTGTAATTATTTCTCATTAACAAATAATGAATGTGATCAGTTTGGCCGCGTATTCATTAAAACAGCATGAAAACTGACTAGCTCCTTTTTCCTTCCCTTTTTTTTGTGCATTTAAAAAAAAAAAAAAAAAAAAAAGCTATTTGTCTTTGTGTCATCTCCAACACACATAGACACAAAAATACACACAGCCTTGACTGAGGCCCTTTCATCTTGTGCCGACTGCGTTGCTATGGTGACGCTGTGCTTTGCGGCAGCATCACGTGCTGGATGGTGACGACTCATTGGTATTCTGGAGGCGACGCCCTCAGATCACAGAGATAGATAGATAGATAGATAGATAGATAGATAGATAGATAGATAGATAGATAGATAGATAGATAGATAGAT
>JAPQRQ010000005.1:11644181-11658280 GCA_037367365.1 Apogon talboti | reverse complement strand
AGTATAAAGCGGGTTAAGAATATGAATGAATGATAACTGTTTTTGGGTATTAATCTAAATTAAGCTTTTTTTTTTTTTTTTTTTTTTTTTGCATTAAGCGTTTTAGAATGTCCCTCGTCTTCCGCTGCTGCCGGACCAAAACAGCATCCACAACCACTTGATTGTCTTCTTTTTCATCTTGCAGCTGTGGCTGTAGACGTTTCAGTCTTGTGGGCTTTATTGTCATCTTGAATGCAATGATCAGGATGTGGGACTTTTAGAGTACACGCCACAGTTTATATACCAATCTAAATATTCCGAAGAAGCGTAAGATCTTCCTACCAACAACGAGAGTGCCATGAGTTGTACATAAGGGTGCCGTACGGCCACCTTACGACAAAAAAATTCATGAAGTGGTCGTAGGTATGATGCAGGAAGGTCCCAAGGTACCCTTACAAAAAATGTGACAACTGCATGGTCTCCGTACGACACAAAATCACGTCATTTTCTCACAGACGCCTCAAGTTGCTCTTGCGATTTGAACGGCAGCCGTACCAATTTCGTAAGACGGCTGTGAGAAACTAATGCTCCCTCCACGAATGTCTACGAACTCCAGATTTCATACGAACCGGGAGATTCCCATGAACCCATTGTTCGTAAGAATCTTTGTGACCGAGGCTTAACCTACTGATGCTATCCCTACAATGACACCCAGTGCAGATTGTCATGGCCAACACAATCTACACAGATCACCTGTATCGCTTCATATCAACAGGTGACTTACAGAAATTAATCACTACTGACAATTTAGACTTGAGCATCAGGGTGACCGTTGTGCAGCTGTGTGTATTTTAGGCATAAACCATGTGAACCCTTAACACCATTACCCAGAGTGGAGTTGGAGCCCAACATTAAAAAAGCACAGCTGAATGAACATGTTGCTTACCTTTCTAAGACACTGAAGGTTATAAAAATACCCAAACTGTAAAAATGTTGCCTGTAGCTCTTAACTGTCAGATATGACACAGCAAAATGATTGAGACAATTGAGGAAACTGTTTCACAGCCCAGCTCAATGCTACGGTACGAATTCATTCGAATATGGTGTGAAAATGCTAAAACCACTGAAGATGACAGTAGTACGATTAATTTAACATCCTTCATGTCTCTGACGGGTGTCAGATTACCAAGAGGAATGTCTTCCTGGAAAAGATACAGCTGATTTGATTCGTGGCAGGGCTTTTCTTTTTACTTTTTAGCCCAATAATGCAGTTAATGTAGAAAACAAAAAATAATCTGTGCACTGTCTCAGAGGTTACACAAAAATTTAGATGAAAACAGAACTCATTTGGCATTTTGCTTAAAAGAGTCTGTCAGTTTATTAAAATCGGTGGTGCAGATTTACTTTCTACTTATCTGTTAAAAAAAAAGTATAATATGCAGTTTCAGAGAAGCAGCTTGCAATTAAGCATGACCTACTGTACAGATCTCTAAAGGTCTTAAGTCGTATGTTGATCAATGTTGTAGCGATACTCAGTTTTGCTTTATTCAACCTTTTTCTTTCCCAGTCAATTCTCTAATGTGACTTATCAACATTCCTGATTAAAATATTACAGTTTTAGTGTAAACATATCAGTAAAACATTTGCTCACCATCTCTAACTCTTCCCGCAGAGCACAGATGGCCCTCTCTTTACTGGAAACCAGTTCCTCCAGGTACTGGTATCGAAGCTTCTTCCTCGCTCTGCATTCCCGTGCACTCTGGCGACTGCGTTCCAGTTTGGCTTTCAGGTCAATCTTTGCAGGTTTGCGGCCGCGTTTCCCAGGCTTCTTCACTTTACCTGCCACCATCTGTCACCAGAAAAGAATAACTATTATTTGTCAAGTCTTCGTACATTCACATGAACTGGTCGCATTTGATCTTCTGAAGGTTAAAGTCACTAAATGATTAAAACTGCATGTAAGTCTATTATCAGAAGAGCAAATCCAGTGTGTGTTGATGTAATTTAGGATTCAGTGACCCTGAACAAAAGAGGTACCGTGTAAAAAATGCAAACTTAAAGTTGAAACATTTATTACAATACTTTAAAATTGCTATAATGCTCATATGCTCACATTGGATGTACTTACCCAGGCCAGATTTCACCATCAAATTATTTTCTACTGTTTTGTCTCTGGTCTGTAAATTTCAGAAGTCTGCAATTTCACAAATTTAAGATGAGAATACGTGTAGGACTGGATTTAAGATTAAGATTCTCCATAATATGAAGTGAGGTCTTCTAATCACTTGTTTGACCATCCAGCAACAACAAAGATTGCGTGCAATACAATTTGGGCTATGTATGATTATTCATTCCAACCATTTCAACTATTAATGCCCATTCTTGTGGCTTAAAATTATGACAATTGTGTCGCTGCCCAAATATCTGTACTACAGACTATATAAAAGTTTATGTTAAAAAGTGACATGGACTGTTTTTGGTAAGATAAGTGTTGTCAGGAACTGTTGTGCTGTTGTCAATAGTATATTTTTTTTTTGGAAATTGATTGTATAAACTTATACATCCTTTGTAAGAATGTAGTCTATCTATTATTTCACTAACCAGATTAAGCTTTAAGACTAGAAAGGCGGTGTGAATAAACTTATTTATAGTAAAAGTTGTTGTTTTCCGTTAGCATACGAAGCTACATCTACGATTAGTTTTACAACTGTTTATCCTTAGCCGCAGCTACATATTGGACCACACATTGTTCCTCAAGGCAAACGTAAAAAGTATTAAACATTATAATAACCGTCAATAGCCTGTGGAAACGTAAGTAAAGGAAAACAAATCGTAAAAGCTGTCTTCGTACCTTGTTATCATCCATTTTGGTTATGCTAACGTGATGTTCACGTTAGCTAAAAGCTGACAAATGGGGTAAATTACGGTACAAAACGTCAGCGAACCCAGAAGTCTTGCTAAAAAAAACTTAACCGTGGTATTTCCGTTTTAACGAGTGAGCTATTCCCTTACAAATGCAAGAAACAAGTTAACCGAGAGGCTCGCGTGTTGGTTCTGTCGCTTTGTTTACATCAGTCTGTGCTGTTGACGTCAGACATTGAAACCTGGTGTTCTCGCGATATTTTGCGCCATCAAGGCATTATGTTTTAATGACGTGCAACTATCAGTTATCAGTCCTCACAGTAAAAGTAACAACATTACCAGTTTAAACGATTTCATTATTGGAATTTCAATGTGAAACTGGGTTTTGTGTATATTCACCTTATTTTCTTGAATGAAAAGTGGAGGAACAACAGGAAGTCGCTGGAGATGAGGAGGCCTGATGGAATATAAGACTCAAAACGAATGAACAAGGAATTAATCTGATATAAGTAATAGAAAATACATACAAAATTTAAGAAAACTGATAATGAAATAGTTTATACATTGTTAACAGTTTATGAGAAAATTGTTGAAGAGTGGAGTTTGTACTGTACATTCTTTCCCTCCTGACATGCACTGAAAAGATGAGCAGCCTGAGGACAAAGGTTGTGATGAAAGCTGAGGAAGACGAAAAGTTTTTCATACTAGAGCAATTAACATGCATGGTTAATTCAGACTGATGAATCTGAACAAAACGATCAAAGCTCAGAGTGGCAGCAGAGCAGCAGGGCACATTCACACCCAAATCAACATTAGTTTAACAGGACTTTCCATCAAATACAATACTGATGTTTATTTTCTAAAGTAGACATCATTAATTTACAGACAATATAGTCCCAATGAACATCTCACTTGTATTTATTTGTGTTATAATTTGCAGCCACACATAATATCAGCAGGGAGATCTGATAAAAAGTAGAGGTGAGTAAAGAACGCGGCATTGAGAGGATGTGAGAATGCACCCAAGATACTTTGAGGATACATCAACATCTGGCCACTCAGACAGCATTTGGCTTGGAGTCTGGGTCCCATTATTTTAGCAGTGTGAACACAAACACATTTTGGACCAAAGTCAAGGACCATCTGCTCAACTGACGTCATCTGCATAAGGAGAAGTACTTATTTGTGCACAACTGGAGTCACATTAAAGTAGAACTGAGCAAGCTGATGATCTTCTGTTGTGCACAATATTAATTTGTCATACTGTCTACTTTTCAGGGTAACAGATGATGCCATTAAATAAATAAACAATAATGGTGCCAAAACTCTCCTTCTAAGATTCATCATTTTTAAATGGTACCAGTACACCACTGCATTTACAGAGTTTTGCAGCATTAGTGTAACATGTTGCTTTGCAACTGCTGATAAAATAACAAGTGATGACCCCAGGAAGGGAAGAATTACAGTAATTACATGAGGCGTTAGTTTGGCTGCAGAACTTAGACAAGCTGTAAGACAAGTTTGTCAATGCATTGGTGAAAAACATGTTAGACAACTTTTTTGTTGTTATAAGAAGGATATTTTTGGTTTGTTATGTAACTATGGCAAGTCGAATCAGACTATTGTAGATGACTAGTTTAGGCATTTACAAGGAAGTCCTGCAGTATATGGTGCAGTGTTAGGAAAATGTACATGGGGTTTGAATAATCACTGAGCAGATTTGTTTCAGAGTCTTCTAGTTATTATTTAAATACTCTACTCCAACAATATTTGTTTTGAATGATGCTACAATGTAAAACAGTTTACATGAGTCATGAAAAATTAAAAACCATGGTGAGTGGATAAAACAACCCCAACCAGAATCTCCACAACTGTGTTTGTTTTATTAACTACACAATTGTTTTGTGAGATATTGACAGCTTGAGGTGTTATGTCAGGACAGGTGGGGCCTGTCATGAAGCTGGACTGTGAGTGAAAGACATACACTTTTATGTTTCTTTTCATTTTATATTGTAAAAAACAAAATAACCAAACTCACCAAACTTGTCACCAATCTCTCCCATTATGCCTAAGGAATTCGGTCTACTGTGTTCATGGACTGTATATAATTAGTAGCTGGTGGAACTGTGACATCACCCACTGGTTTGTGACCTGCCACTTTGAAACCATTAATTTGCATTTTGGCCATTGGCATGTTGGATTTTTAGACCTGGAAATTACTATATTTGGACAGAACCATTGGAGCTCTGGCTGGTCAGCTAACACTAAATGTTAGCTTATCGATTTAGTAAAACAGTAACCTTCATCAAGCATTGTATAACAAAGTTATTTTACAGTCTTGTTACAGTAATCTTTTTACTGCAACTACAGCAGCAGGTTCCCTGTTAGATTTATTTTCTATGAATAGTTTTAGTTCACTGTGTGCAGACTTATGTTCACAGTTATTAAGTCTGCTTCACAATAATTGAAATCAATTTCCATATTGGCACATCCATCTCCATATTTGAAATATGTACATTTGTATAATGATAAAGTGACCTGTTAATGTAAAGGTAGCACCAAGTGATTTTTTGATGGTTAAAGTTAGCATTAGTACTTAAAAAAACACATTTGTTTCAATAATCAAATCTTACAAAGTAAGTACATCATTTAATATATCAACACAGGATAATACTGAGCAAATACACATTTGAAATAAACAACATAAAATATACAGTAACAATGAAAGCCAGATAGACACATTAAAGAAAAAGACAAACAAGACCAAAAAATGCCAATTTGTCATTCCTGATTTATCAGGGTCAAAGAAAAACAGAGATCTTCAACAATTTCGCAGAAGTTTATCACCTTTTCAGATTTTGCCAGTTTTAGAGAGTTGAAAATGAGAGTTTCTTCAAAAAATAAAAAATTAGAGAAGACTGGCATTATGTGTTGAAGTCATTCTCTAACTTGTCACCCTAACTTAGATTGTCTTGTTTCCTGTTTGTACGTAACAGTTTCACTCACAGATTTCTACCTATCATACGTGGAACTCGATTAGTTGGTAATCTCTGACTCCTGAAAACGGAGTCAACATACTAATTGTACACAACACAGAAGCAGGAGCCGCACATTGCGCAGACATTCATTGACTTCCATACAATAACTTGACGATATTTGAATGCCAGCAGAGTTATTTTGTGTCGGCGCAGTGCGAGGTCGCCTGCGCCTTTAAGAAGCCTGTTGAGTTCATTTGACTGGAGCTTCGATGACGACATCCTTTTATTTTTATCGCAGTGACCTCATCTCTTATGGCAGCAGGAGGACTTCAACCGAGTCACCGTCTTCTCCCTTTAGCTTTAACTTTAATGCTTCTACTTTCTATTTTAAATCCCTAATCTCACCGGTACACCGAGTCGAACCCCAGCTTTACACCGGCCCGGACGGTCCAAGTGGTCTTTCGACTCTTACGTCGAATTTCCAAACGGTGAGTTTCCGAAATTACAGTTAAAAGTCAAAATCAACGGCGGCGGCAGCATCTGGTAAAGTTACGTTAACGGGGCCTAAAGTTAAAGTTTATTCCGTTTGTGTGTGTGTTAAAGACGAAGTGAACACCGCGTGTACACGTTTGGCGACATAAAATATGAAACCGTCGCTTTAGAGTTGTGTTTGTGGGACTCGGCCTGGCGGTCAGTCGTCGGTGAACATCGGTTAACATCGGTACACACTAACAAAATGTCAGAGAACAGCAAGCTAACGTTAGAAGAAACGCTAACGCAACATCGGAAAATGTCGACCAAATTTGTCCCGAAGAACATGAGGCCGAAAAGTTAACCCTAACTTAGTTGATATACTTATTCATTAATTAAATAGTGTTTACTCTACTTTTTATGAGCTGACATGAGACATAAAGCTTTCATTAACACCTCAGCGCCAAACCGTGAAATGAAAGCGTTAACAGAAGAGGTCAGGACATACATTTTACACAACCTATTAATGTGTAATAAAGTTGTTACAACAAATAACATGTAATATTGAACTACAGCAGGAACACGCCATTAAAAAGTACCAAGGCAAAGGTTATTGACTAATCTACTATTTACTGATTTATGTAATTATTCTGGCCAATACAAATTTCAGATGTTTATTCCTCTATTACACTACAACATCCTAAACTGGCAGATAATGGTATTTAAATAGGTGCAGTTGTAAAGGCAAGTACTTCTCTACTGCTATTACTAGAAATGCCATTGCAGATAGTAAGTTGAACTGCATAAATTAGATTAACTATTAATTAAGTGGTTGGTAATTTAATTAATAAATTCAGGAAAATCTTGAAAGTCTAAAGCCAAATATATTTGTAAACAGTACTGAAAGACTAATGATGTGATTTTTTCAAAGCATACAAACCTTTGAAAAAATCCAAAAACCTCAAAGTAATTTATGCATTTTACACAGTGTTTCTTTATATCAAATCATATATACACACACTGGGCCTCTAAATTACAGCCTTTTGTTATTATTTAATTCCACAGGTTGACATTGTGATTGTGATTTGATTGATTATGGAGCTCTAGTTCTGGGGCAATAATATCAAATACATATGTATTTAGGGTAATGCAATGATGTGACACACAGGCGACTTACTTTTATTTGTCTAAACAAATAAATAAATTAATCAGGGCATTTGCATTTTATTCTACTTTGTTCAAAAGTTTTGAAGTCTTTTTTTGAATATTAGAATATTATGCCAGTGCAAAGGGGTAAAACTTATTTTCATTGTTTAATTGATTAATTTTAATTTTGGTATTTAACAGATAAATTATTCTGTCTATGAAATGTCAGAAAATTTGGGGAAAATTAACGTTAATGTCAGTATTAAATTATCAATTTGTGACATTTAAGCTGCAACCTAACTGAAAATACTAAAACTGTTAATGAAATAAAGTCAGCAGGCCCTCTAATTTTGTCTTTACTACAAAAGTAGAGACAAAGTTGTAGCAGGGATAACTTTCCAGAGCTGTAAAACCTAGTTTCTGAGTTTTCTAAATCTTCTGTGCTGTAGTTTAGTGTCTGAAAGTCAAACTGACTTATTACTGACCTGTAGAAACACAAACTAGCAATGTAGGGACGTGCTGTTTGACTCCTGTCAAAAACAGAACTGTCTTTTCTGTAACAGTTCCTCTTAAATGCTGAACCTGTTTTTTATGTATCGCCAGTGGTGCTTTCACACATACATTGTTTTGTCCAGTTCAAACAAACTGTTTTGTTTCATCCTCTTATAATGTATCAGTGTAGACATCATGAACATAGCAGTTGTCCTCAGATTCAGATCAAAACTAATGAATCTGTTTTTAGGATGTGTGGCTGGCCTGGGTCACAAATAAACTATAGAGTGGTTTGATCAGACTGTGTTAGGCAAACCAATGAGCCACTGAGTGTTTGTTTTCAGTCATTTTTTAAGCAGAACAGTTGATCTAATTATATATTTGGTGTGAGCCTCTTGAATGTGAGGATTTGCTGCTTTTCTATATGAGAAAAAACAATTCAATAGAAACAGAGAATGACAAAAAACACACACCATCCATTGGCTGTCATGGATGTTTTGAATGGACTTCTTTGCTGAACCTTTAATAATAAAAGTATTTATTTTGTGTAAAAAATGCATTAAATCTATGCATTAAATGAGCCCTGGCTGATAAACTCCAACTGTGCTTAATAGGATATGTTGTGTGATTGTCTTTGTAAATTCACTTATTATAACTCCTGAGTAGCGTGCTGACCTGTGAGGATCCACAGGTTCTAGATGTGGTAGTTTTTATGCTGTTGTGTATTCACGCGTGCTCTACCACATTTGTCCAGCAGTCACTGCCAAAGTGTTCTGTGATTGTAAGGCTATTGTATTCCAAAATTTCTAATATCTCGCAAAATTTTGGTCCTATCAGCTTGCCGTTTTCGCTACTCTCTTCCTTGACCAAAAATACACAAGTATGCCAAACTGCAGGAGTCAGCTCTTTCCGGATTTTGTGTGAATCCCTGGAAACACATACACACAGAGGCCACTTGGCTTTTAATATATATAGATGACTCCAGAGACTAAAAGCCTCATAAGGTATAAGGGGTATTTTATTTTGTCAGTCTGAACCCCCAAAACAGTTCTAAAATATCTAAATTACTTAAACATAAATCTAAAAATAATGTATCAACAAATTAGAGAACATGAAATCCTGGTATTATTTCTTAATTATCTACATTTCTTACTGACAAATTTTCTAAAAAGCATAACTACCAGGAAATCACTTCTGTAGTTGAAATGATACTTTAAAAATCTTCAGTCACACCTGAGCAGGTAAATCCGACCAAGCTGGTTGCTTACGTCAGCCTGAGCTTAAGTGTTCATAAACATTTCTGCTGTTTAGATTGTTTTATGTATCTTATGTTGTCTTTGGCTCAGGTGAATGTATCAGTTTAACCCAGTTTTGTGTTATGTCAGTGAGTGGACGCCGGTCTCTGATTGGCTTCTGCCGTAGTGACTTATAATATAGTTCAGGGATATTAACCTTTGGCTTGTCTATAATTGTGTAATACAGGGTGAAACACAATAAACAGGTTGTTCGTTGTTGTGATGTCCAGTCTGCATGTGATTGGTTGATCCCTTTATTTACTGTGTGAAACCTCAAGCTCATTTTTTAAAAAAATATTCTTTTTTGAGTGTATTTTTTGTCAAAGTCCTTCAGAACAACAATTTAAGAGATATACTGATTACAAAGTAATGTCATGAAAAACATCCCTGGAGTGTAAAGGCAGTATGAGCTTCTATCTCTACAAGAAACATCAATTAAAAATGCAAAAGTATTTCTTTGACTTTTGACGGTGCTGGTTTTAATGTTTCTATGTATAAATCTGTATGTTTTCAAGGATCACACAGATGCAGAAACTATAGTTTTAAACCCCTCTGAAACTCCATGTTTTAGCTGAGATCAGAAATGATATGATTGCTTTTATGTGACTCTGATGACATCTGTTCAGAAGGGTTTGTAGCCGGTAATTTGACTGAGATCAGATGTCTGCAGAGGAATGTCCCGGCTCTGAAAAGCATAATTGGAATCCCATTTATTTGAGTTTATAGTGTGAAGTGGAACATGATGTTAGAGACGCAGCCTCAGGCTGCAGCTGCTTTTCGGAGGCTTCAGGTGGTGACTTACTTTTAGATAAATCACATGTTTAAGTGTTTAATGTTCACCTCTTTGATTTGTTGTTACTTTATTTCCCACCATCAAAAACTTGAAAAGTGAATGATTCTGAATTTTTGTCCTAAAAGGCCTTCACACATGGTTTTGTTCATTTCAATAACATTTAATATGTTAGTTTGGTTCATTTAGCTGTTTTAGTAATTTTTAAAGGACAATTGACTCATCTTAAACTTAGCTGAAGATCCGTGTATTGCTGACAAACGTTTTATGACATTTTCAATAATTCATGTGAACGTGTTAATCATTAAATAATAATAATTGGATTAACTCATTAGTTGCAGGCCTTAATCAGATGATTTAATGTTCAGATATTTGTATTGTCAGCTCTATTCTCTGTTTTTATGCAGTTAGTTGGAAGCAAGAGGAAACATGAATTTGTTGTAATTTTTGAATGCAATAATCCACTCTCTCTCTCTCTCTGGTGGTAAAATTTAGCTGTGGCGGTTTCGCCGCACCATACTTTTAATACAAAAAATCATCACCATCACATTAGACTTATTATACATATTTATAATATGTAATAGGCCTGCTATTTTCAATAAGAAGCTGCGTAGGCCAAGCCACTGTACAGTTTTTATCCCAGTATTTTTTTACCCCCTAAGAATTATGTGCATGGTCCAAACCGTTGGGCACGCGCAACCACAATCTTTTCGATGTAAGCATCCGACAGTGATCCGGTAGTGAAACCTGTTGTACTGAATTTACCCCGTTTATTTATCATTTACTACAGTAAAATTCACTTTGTTTGAATATTCAAAACTACACAGTTAATGGGGGTAAAAATAATACGGGTGTAAAACCAGAACACTGCGTGCTGTACCAAATTTCCCCATGTAGTGCGCATGTGCAAAAACACTGAAAGTACAAAAATAATACGGATGTAAAAATTGTACGTAACACCACACCTTTCTGAGGTAACCAAAATTTTTCTACATTGAGTAGACCTACTTATTGAATAAGTAGGACAGAAACTGGCCGACCCGCTCTATATATATATATATATATTAGAAAGCTAACAAGCAGTTTATCAAAACACTTGGAAATAAACTTGCAGATATCTACAGCTTTTACTTAATGTTTGGCATTTGCTGCTAATGGGGTGAATAATGAAGTTGTACTGCATTGTATACTGAAAAAGCCAACTGTTACTTTACTCAACACATAAATAAATTGTGTTTCAGTTTGCCATTTAGGCTGAGTTAACAAATATTGCACAGGACAGATTTGATATAAACAACTTTAAAGCTTTATAATGACCAGTAGAAGTGAAGCGCCTCAGGATCGAGTCATTAAAACAATGGTCGTCAAATCTCAAGTAATGTTGTGATGTGTAAATAGTGACAAAATCTGACATTTGATTTAGTTACGTCTAGCTGAAATGTACAGATAAATACAGATGATTATGATATCATAATTGTTAAAATAATTGTGATAAAAAGATTAAGTTTAACTTACTAACTTACTAGATGATACGGCAGTAGAAACAGGCCTAATTGTATGTAACTGGTCATCCTGATTAGCAAATGTACTTTTTTCTCAAATTACAATTAAAATTAAAATACGATAACTACTTTTGATAAAACATTGGGGAAAGGAGTGTGAAATGAAAAATGTTGCACTGAGAAGCAGATTTTCCTCTTCAGGTAAAGGTGTGTGAGACATGTCAGAAATGTTGGTAAAAATAGAGGGATTAACCTCTTTAAATTAAAGTGAAATTGTCTTATAATAATAAATGCTGAGTCCGGTCCAAACGTGTTTCAGAATGGCTGCGAGTCGTTTTAACTTCCCGTCAGACGTCCCTCCTCTCCTGTAGACTGACTCAGACCTCTGTAGCAGGAAATTCCCTCCTGTTGTAAAAGCAGCAGTTACAGAGTCAACTACTGCACAAAGAAAATCCCCAAACATTTAACGTTTCTCCTGCAGCAGCCCACACACAACCTGAGCCCAGAAACTGTACGATTCGCTCCAGAGATAATAAAAAGGTTTAATTTGTCACTGTGTTCGACACTTGAACGTCTCCTCTTGGTTCATTTCAGTGTTTGACTCCAAGCTGAATGAATGGATGGCAAAGTTACATTTCCATTCTCTAGGTCTAAACTTCAGTTCATTTAGCTTCTAGGAAAAATATGATTCAAAAATCAAAACAACTGCAAAACAATACCTGCCAAAAAAAAACAAGTACATGTATTAATGCTACTATAAAACTCCCCTGTTAGAGTACTATTCCAAGTTGAAATTATCAGTTTGTTTTTCTTTTTAATGATGTAACAATAATATGCTTAAACATCAGAAAACTATGAAACATATCTGTCACAACATGACTGGCAGAAGACATCAAATATTTTGTTTATATTATACAACTAATGATACTTTTACCTGATCCATTAATTGGCTAATTGTTGCCACCACCAAGGAGCTGATGTGCCAGTTACTAACCTATAAAAACAAAACAAAAATGATTTTTGTATGTAGGGTTTGGTTGGTTTACCTGTAGGCATTGGTACAGGTATGTCCCCTCAGAGTGCCTGTCACTTTGCGCATGTAGTTTTCACATCTGGTTGAAAGAAACCGCAAACCATCACAGCTGATAGGCAGAGCTGAGGAAAAAAACATTTAACAATAAACTTCTTTCAAAGCCATACCTCTGTCAGTTGACTCATTGATTTAACCCTGTTATTGCAGCTGCACTGAGAAGCAAGGGCGTCACTTTGTGTTGGAAAGTTGGTTGGGACATAAGATCTTTAACATTTGATTTTAGATGAATTTAGATGATGTAATACAGATTAGGTATGAGGTCAAAGTAGATATAAACTGAGACAGTGAAATGGTGAAAAAAATAAATGAAATAGATGAATAAACTACAGTAACTGTGGTCAACCCACCCATAACAATAGCCAATATGACAGCCCTAAAATTTAGTAAAACAGAAACAGCTGAAGACTAATGTTAACAATGTTAGCTGAGCCTAAAGAAAATAAATCAACCATACCATTAGATGTAATGTTAAACTGCTTTTTTGTTTTGATAGCTCACAGTGTTTTAATGTTACAGAGTTCACTGGAGTTCTTGCGTCAAATTAAACTAGTCGTGACTCATTCAAAGCATAAATTTTAAACTGGACAAATAAGCAGATGTCAAAGCGTATATCTTTATTAATATTTTAGTACAAACTATTTCTCAAAACATTTTAAACAAATGATGCTTTAAGAAATTTAAGAAGTAATTCTGCTTATCCTATATCAGACACAACTGAAATGATGGGAAAGAAAATAGCCTCTGCATATTCAAGTCTGTGCTAAAATCTTTTAAATGTTTTGGTCCCAGATCTCCATCTAGTCATGTGAAGAAGGTCAGATTTTTGCATAGAGTTTAGTGTGCAGACTTGTTTCTTCTTTAAAAAGTGATGGTAACATGTCCCCTGTGTACATGACATCTAAGTGACTAAAGCTGTCAGTAGTTTGAAGTATAAAGTGGTGAAGTTCAGGTGTTGTATGTTAAAAATATGCTCTGTTGTAGTGCTGCAGTAAATGTTGTCTCAGTTTGAACTTAGAGTAACCCTGTGTCTTTTCTGTCTTCTTTAAGTGTGAAGTAAACCTCAGCATGAAGACCCGGCTCAAGGTACAGAGTGATGTCATCAGGCCTCAGCACAGGAGAAAAGGCAGCTTTTGTCTGACGTCTGCAGCGGTGTGAATGAAAGCCCCTTCCTCTGCCTGCACACCGCCAACACACACACACAAAAACACAGAGACTCACAAAGAGGTTTGGCGCTTTTGATTGTCAGTGCAGAGTGAGGCCTCTCTCTCTCCGTCTCTTCCTCTCTCTCACTCTGTGTCTCTCGGCCCGGGGTTTTGGGCTGCCAAGCGCCATCAGGATGACATCATACCCGGCTGACACAATGGAGCTCTTCATCTCCTGAGGGCCCTCGCCAGGCTGTGTCACTGCGCTGGACCGCCGGCTGGGACGCAAAGAAGGACTGGTAGGAGCAGGAGAAGGGAAAGGAGGACTACGAGCAGAGAGGGAGGGGGT
>JAPQRQ010000005.1:11622337-11644169 GCA_037367365.1 Apogon talboti | reverse complement strand
GAGGGACGGGAGGGGAGTAGTCTGATATGTCGGAGCGTCCCGGAGCAGCAGGATCCAGGTCTGGGTCTCGGTCTGAGTCTGGGATGCTGAGGCCGGGGACAGCGCGGCCAATCGGGGCAGAGGCGCTGGTGGCCATGCTGGAGGGGGGTCTGGACCGCGTGGTGCTGATTGACAGCCGGCCCTTCGTGGATTACAACGCCTCGCACATCCTGGAGGCAGTCAACGTCAACTGCTCCAAACTGATGAAAAGAAGGCTGCAGCAGGACAAAGTCCAGATTGCAGAACTGCTGCAGCACTCAGCCAAGAAAAAGGTAAATGCCACATCTGTTCTTGTCTTCCAAAACCTGTCCTCTTGCCCACCAAAAACTTGTTGTCTTGTCTATCAGAACATCTCCTCACATTTACCAAAAACCAATCCTCTTGTCTGTTCATCACATCAACATATCCACTGTTCACCTTTCTAACTGTTATATTGCACCAGTTATCACTATTGTTATCACACAGTCTCTGGTGGCAAAGTCCTGAATTTTGTAGATCTACCATTCAAGTCACCTATCTGCTGCCAACCAAGGCATGACAAAATGTAGGAATACTACAATGAGAAATTATGTTATCTTGCACCAAAATCTAGATGCTGATCATGCAAAACATAATGCATTAAATGTATTAAGCTAAGTAAACATCACTGGATCTGTACATAGGGATGGAATTTTTGTGAGACT
Organism: Apogon talboti; assembly: GCA_037367365.1. NCBI lineage: Eukaryota > Metazoa > Chordata > Actinopteri > Kurtiformes > Apogonidae > Apogon > Apogon talboti. The sequence continues at coordinate 11,643,447 of JAPQRQ010000005.1, read as the reverse complement.
AGGTTGAATTTTCTGCACACGAGATTCAATTTAACTGATGGAGGGAACAGAAATAGGCCTGGACTACACAGGGTTAAACTCTGCTCTCTCTGAATGTGGGTGTCTGACCTCAGCGCTGTATATTTATATTTAACAAAGAGATTTTACTGGTCCTCCCTTCTTGTGGACTTGTGTTAAATTGGAATAACAGTTTTAAGGAAGCTTGCCTGGCTGTTTTATTACTGAGGCAACATTTTCCATATGATTATGAGCTGTAATTAATTCTGTGTGTAATGAGGGAGAGAAAGCTGAGTTTCCTCTTGTGGAGGAGGACAAGTGTTGAAGCCATACCACCACGGTTTATATTCAGCTGAGAGGGTGGAGACCTCCTGGCATTTACCCTCATACCAAAGGGAGGGTAAAGGATAATACTAAAACCCGGCCGATTAGACGTGAAACATCTAAACACACAGCGATTATGTTTTTCCTTTTACATCTCCACATTTACAATGAGATTACCTCCCTGACAAGAATACGATAAACTTCAACAGGCGTGAGAAAACCCTGTGAATCAGCTGTTCCTCTCCTCGTGTTGATATTTTCTTTTTTTTTTCTGCCAGTTGGAGCTCCAGGGTGAGCAGGATGTTGTCGTATATGACCAGAGTTCTTCAGACGTGGCGTCTCTGAGCTCCGACTCATTCCTCTGTGTCCTGTTGGTCAAACTGGAGAGGAGCTTCCCCTCCGTCCACCTGCTGTCAGGTGACGTCTGCCTTCACCTTAGAGTACTCAGTCTGAAAACCCGTTAAACTCCTTGTGACTCACCTTGTATTTCCTTCCTCATTTTGTGGCTTTTATCTACATGTCATGTTTTGTGTTAAAAGTCATTCTGCAAATTATTTTGTTCTTATTTATGTAAATAGCTTTGTTTGTGTCTGTGTTTACAGGGACATATGAGCCATGTAGATATAACTGAGATGTTCTGAGCCTCAGTAATATCAAAATAATGGGTTGATCTAAAAGTCTGTATCAATGGATTTTCTTTAATTAAATATGTTTTTTAATTAAAAATTGAGTACAGAACTCAGCTGTTAAGCTCCTGTTTACACCGTAGATGTGATGACAGCTGTCACAGACAAACCAATAATTTTTTTAAATTAAGATACAGAATTATTTGCAGATTGCTTTAGTAATTTGTTATTGTCAGTAACTTTAAATTAGATGGTCTTTGTGAATAATTTGTACAGTTTCTGTCAATTAGGTGCAGATTTTTGTCAATTCCTCAAAAGATAGAAGTAAAAATATAAAACTTCATCAATGGTATTACTACTATATATCCTATATATGGGCGGGGGTGTATGGTTATACCAGGATTTCCGTCTGTCTTTCTGTCCGTCCGAGATTTTTGTGCAACCAATCTCTCGAACACAATACACCAGATTCTATTCAAATTTGACACCCATTTTCTTTACCACTAGGAGAGGTGCAGTGCACAGTTTATTGGCTAAATTTCTTTTTTTTTTTTTTACTTTTACATTTTTTTATGAGTTGTTGAAAATTTGAACTAAACATATTTACCGTACCGTCTTCTTCCGCTTATCCGGGTCCGGGTTGCGGGGGCAGCAGCCTCAGCAGAGGGGCCCAAACTAAACTAAACATATTTGTTCAACCATTTCTCGAAGACTACTCACACGATTCGGCCTACAAAGTGCGATCAGGTTGAAAGTTAAGACTTGAGCAGGTTAATGTTTGTCTTGGTTTGACTGACCTACCCAAAAAGGTCATTTAGTTGTTCCCTGACGAGGCAGGGTATCAGTGAGCAGGAGGGGTCAAGTGTTGTGCGGTGGGGCAGGGGTATTAGTAAACTCTGCTTACTTTTTCCACTTGTTTCTTATTGTTATTATTATCATCACAGCAGATGATAGGTCAATGTAAAATCTCAGTTTATATTAATTTAATATGCTTGAATGTGCTGAAGAATGTTTACATCCACTGTTACTCTGTATGTCCATCACAGTTTTTGCCACTGCCTGACAAACATTTTAAGCTCTGTCACTGGTGATGAAACTGTTTATTACTTTGACCAACTGCGTCGTCCTCCCTTCTTTCCACTGAGGGTTATGTTATGTAACCATGATGTAATGCTGTACTGACGACTCCACCCTCCAACGTAAAAAACCACAGCCTTCTGGGCTTCCTAAAATCACACAGTCAAAGGTTTTACAGTTACACAACAGCATTTTATATCTGTTGTTCCTAAATGAGGAATCTGATGACAGAGTCTTTGAGAGCAGGGGAAGCTTTAAAAGGAAGTTCAGTGAAAAAAATAGGATTGTAATTAGTTCAGACTTTGATGCTCTAACATTTAAGTGTAAGGCAGGAACAATAAAACTCTATAAACATCTACGACAGCAAGTTAATGATTGACAAGAGCAACTGAGGAAGCTATAAAGAGGATTATTTAGGACCAAATATCCAAAAAAATAGTGGAAGACACTAGGTTCCTCCACTGTTGAAAACAGTTCCCCCAAAAAACTGTCCTTTACTGACCCTGAAAGTACATGATTGGCTCAAAATGAAGAAATATCTGTTTATCAGTTTGGACCTGCAGAGGCTGCAGAGGATCAACGCAGAGGCTTGTTGCTAGGCAACCGGTGTGGAGCACGAACCCGTCTGTAGCCAGTGGCAACAATCTGTCGAAATATCACTGTCAAAACAAAAGGTTTAACATGATAAAAGCTTCTGAAAGATCATCTCATATTATACTGTCAGTAATTAAATAACACTTCAGATAGTATGATTGGAATATATAATATATGGTATATATGGTAATTATTTAACTTTAAATATCATTATCAGTCATCAGTCTGATCAGTGTATCAACCAATCAAAGTAGTACAATTCATAGAGCTTCACACATGTAGAATGTAGCCAACTAAACAGCCTGTATCACTGGATGAGAACGTATTTTTTATGTTTTTTTCTCCACCAGGTGGTTTCTCCGAGTTCTCTCACCTGTTTCCAGGTCTCTGTGAGGGGAAGTCTACCCTGGTTCCCTCCTGTATCTCACAGCCCTGCCTGCCGGTGACAAACATTGGGCCGACCCGCATCCTGCCGCACCTGTACCTGGGCTGCCAGAGAGACGTCCTCAACAAGGTATAGCAGGGGAAGACGGACACATGTTCACATTATACACTCATGATGGGTTAGGGTTAGCATGATGTGACCTGTTATAAACTCAGTCTCTTCATTCAACCTGACAGTTCAATGTTCAACATTACATCATTTATAGTGTACTGATAAACGTCCTTATTACAGTAATCCATACTTTGGACTTTTCACACAACTCAAACTAGAATTCCCATGATGCTCTGTGAGTTGTAAACAAGACACTATAATCATGGCTTTATTTGTTAACATTTGTACTATACTTTTTCATGGACAAAAAATACAAGTATTTGTACCAGATGACTTGAATAGCTCCATTCAGAAACAGTCATTGTAGGATAACTGAGACTGTTATATAGCTGAGAGCATGTTAAATTCTACTCTGAAAATGTTTTATAGTGATTTACTCTTTCTTAAACTGAACTTTGATGCTGTACAGTTTGTTTCAGCACACCAAACATAAAACTGATAATTACTCTTTGGATGGAGGAGTGGTTTTGGAGGGAGTCAGTACACTGGTTGACTCACCATGAAGACAGTGCCATCGAAGCACCTGTTTTGATCTGAAACATCCCTTCTATAGCCTAAGTAGTTCTGTCCAATGTGTTGACTTAAGTTTTGCTACCAGGTCTTCCCTCTTGGGGTTTGTCTCCTTTCCAGATTGTGCTATGACAAGCAGTTTGGGGCTTTTGACTGATTGGTGGTTCTTGTGTGTCACTCAGTAACAAACACTCAGTGAATCAAAGAACCCTTAAATCAGAGTCAATCATTCACTTCAGACTTCTTTGGTAGATCAGTTGGAAAACGATAGCCTTTTCCTTTTTTATATCATGGACAAAAAACATCAAACAGTGTTTTTGAATTAATTTGTCGTCACACTTCATCTTTCGGTGTCTATCATATATTTGCACATTGTATATATTGTGTTAGGGCTAGACTATATGTTGTCTATAGTTGTGATTATAAACTTATCTTTGCTTTTAAATTTGTTGTGTCCAATGTTTATTTTTATCCCGTATTGTGTTCCTTAAAGTATGCTATTCTTCTATTTCTTAAATTAAACTGTAAATAATTTCACTCTGGTCTGACTGTTTGTAGGATCTAATGCAGCAGAACGACATCGCTTATGTCCTGAACGCCAGTAACACCTGTCCCAAACCCGACTTCATCCCAGAGTCCCACTTCCTACGAGTCCCTGTTAATGACAGCTTCTGTGAGAAGATCCTCCCCTGGTTGGACAGATCGGTGGAGTTCATTGGTGAGCAGGCTGAACCTCAGAGCTGGATGAGATCTTTGGTTTAATTTATATCCACAAGTGTTAGAACAATCAAAATGTCCCTGTTTCAGAGAAGGCAAAAGCGTCAAACGCTCGGGTCCTGGTCCACTGTCTGGCTGGCATCTCTCGCTCAGCCACCATCGCCATCGCCTATATCATGAAGAGAATGGACATGTCATTGGATGAAGCGTACAGGTGAGACCGCCATGGGAAAACCCTCCACATATACAACTCCAGATCCATCCTGCACATAGAAGACAATGGTTCTCTGCTACAGTTCACAAACCTCCACATGAAGCCAATTGAGTGGTCACTTGTGGTAGATGCCCATGTTCAAATGTCCAACTAGCAGGATCTAATTAAGTAAGAATGGTAATATTTATCTTTTTAAATGATCTGTGGAAAGTGTTTGAGTTTTATATATGAACAATGAGCAGAGTTTCCTCTTTCTTCATCTCACAACCTTCACAAGCATCTGAACTACGAGTGTGATAAAACAGAACTAGTGCGTTGACCTGTGGGGATCCACGGGTTCTAGATGTGGTAGTTTTTATGCTGTTGTGTATTCATGCATGCTGTACTAAATTTGTCCATCAGTCACTGCCAAAGCATTCTGGCCATAGCAACGTGATTGTAAAGCTATTGTATTCCAAAATTACTAATATCTCCCAAAATATTGGTCCTATAACTTGCCGTTTTCACTACTGTGTTCCTTGACCAGAAATCCAGAAGTATGCCAAACCGCAGCAGTCAGCTCTTTCCGGAATTTGTGTGTATCCCTGGACACACGCACGCACGCACACAGAGGCCACTTGGATTTTAATATATAGATAGAGAACAAAGTGACACAGCAAAATGTGCTCGCGAGTTTGGTCAATGTCAGTACCTTGCTGTCAGAAACCAAGAAATGGTCAAACAAGGTTTTGCTTCTCATGAATGTAAGTTGTTTGACAGGAGCAAAGATTTTAGACAAAGAAATTAAAGGAAAAAGACCCAATTACACATAATGGATCAATGTAATTGTATGTTGATCTGTCCATGACGACAGTTAGATGGCGGAGATTTAGAATAAAGGACAGATGATGATATCTCTGCAGTAAAAGTCACACAGTATATACTCTGAACTACAGCTGATGTACTCCACTGAACTTCTGCACTTCACTTTCCATGTTTGTCTTCAGATTCCTGTGATCGTTCACATTCCAGTGTCCACAGATCCAACAGTACACAGTGTGTCTCCTAATGAGCCCAGAGCCTCGCTGCTCTCTAATTAAACTGTCACAGCTGATTACTGATGCTCATCATGAGTCACACTAATGATGCAGCTCCACATTCTGTGTTTCTGTTTGTTCTGAAGGTTTGTGAAGGAGAAGAGGCCGACCATCTCCCCCAACTTTAACTTCCTGGGCCAGCTCCTCGACTTTGAGAAGAAGATCAAAAGTCTGAACAGTACTGACACCAAACTCAAGTCTCTCCATAATCCAGAGCCCAGCCAAGACCCGGAGCAGGCTCATGAACCTGTTGCGGATCAGGAGGTCCCTCCAGGCTCTGGACTGGCTCTGCTGGAGCCCCTCACCCTGCCCTGTGTTCTGGCTGACGCCCCTGAGGAGCATCTGCTGGCCCAGGCTCTGAGTGGCCTTCAGCTCAGCGATGGAGCTGAGGACAGCGCCCGGCTGAAGCGATCCTTCTCTCTGGACATCAAGTCGTACGGTGAACCTGGAGGGAACGCCACGCACCGAGTCTATGTTGGCCCAGGGGACACTGGGAGACCGTCTGCCTTCAAAGAGCCAGCCAGTAAACCGTGCCAGTTCTCCCCAGTGCAAGAAGTTTCAGAACAATCGACTCCAGAGCAGAGCCCCGACAAAGAGGAGGCCAGCGAACCGGAGAGAGCAGCCCCACCTCCCCCCAGTGGATTTTGCACCAAACAAGCCAGCGCCAAGCCTCTGCCTGCAGCAAGTTGCTCACAACAGCTGCAGCGTAGTGGTAGCGTAGAGGAGAACGCCACCAGCTTCCTGTTTGGTCTGTCCCGCAGCCAGCAGCATTTGGCCAAACCCGGGTCAGGCAGTGCCCTGAAAGGCTGGCACTCTGACATCCTGCTGGGCCCAGTCACCGTGTCCACCTCATCGCTGGCAGGTGGATGGTACCTTTCTTCAGAGTCCACACGCTTTTATTCCACATCGGCCATCTTGAGCAGTGGCGGCGGCTTCGCAGCATACAGCTGCAGCCATGGCCTGGAGGCGGTACGGCGCCGCAGCCGGCAGAGGACAGGCGACCGCGGAGACTCACGGCGGAGCTGGCACGAAGAAAGCAGCTTCGAGAAGCAGCTGAAACGGCGCAGCTGCCAAATGGAGTTTGGAGACGGGATGACGGACAGCCGGTCCCGGGAGGAGATGGGGAAGGTGGGAAGTCAGTCGAGCTTCTCCGGCAGTATGGAGGTCATTGAGGTGTCCTGAGAGTCCGAGAGAATGTTCTCAAACGTTTTGGTAGAATGGTTCAGACACAGCTTCAGTCTGTTGAAAACAGTTTGACTCTCAGAGTAAAAGGTGAAAGAGAGTAAAACAGCAACGCACAGCAGCAGACGGACCATCAGTGTCTGGGCTGACCTGGAGCTTTTCAGACCAAAACCATGACATGAATACATGACATCACCTTTGTTGAATGAAGCAGAAAGGTGTCCAAACATACAGATGCATGATGGGAGTTAATGACATGCCTTTTTTCAGTCAGACCATGGCCGTTTCTCAATACATGTTCTTGTCTGTTCTTCCGTTCTCGTGAAATGTCATCAGTCACGGCCCAAGTACTGTTCCATTTGAAAGTTTGCATAAACCAAGAACACATGGAATGTCTGCTAGCATAAACCAAGGATGCACTGGTTGGTGACTCGTGTAGACTTGGCTGGGAAATATCCCAAGATGCACTGCGTGCTACTCTCAAATGCTACGGCGGCTTCTGTGATAATTTAGTTCACAAATGTTTGAGTAGATGACTGTCACCAGATGATGTGATAGAATGTTAGAACATGAGCAAGAGGCAGAACACCGAGAAATACGTCATTATTATCATGACATGGGATTCAACGAAATGTATTACAGTTTTGAAAAATATACAAAATGTATAAATGACATGTAAATAGTACAAATGAAGTCAAATCAAGTGACGTTGTGGTGGGCTGAGGGAAAGACGTTAGGGAGCTGATGACAGAAATACAGCAGAGCCAGTCAGGAAAGTTCACAAGTACGCAGCCGCTCAATTACACACAGACTGGAGTTCTTAGGAAGTCTGTTCTCTGGGACTGTTCTTACCAAGACCGTACTCACTGAGTTCACAAGACTGTACTCTGTTTTCTTGATATTGAGAAACGGCTCATGTTTCACAGAGTAACAAGGAATAATCTGACAGTCTCTGCTGACAGACTGCAGACTGGCAGCTTGGAAGTATTTTTACATAGAATACAGTTATGCTACAGATTTAATCACACCTGGCTGAAAAACTAAATCATTTAAGTAGAGAAATACCAGTGAAAAACAGAAGAGGAAGTCTACATTAAACTGGTTAAGTTTGCATCTGTTTGTCAGTGCTACAGCAAAGCTTTCTAAACACCATTTGAGAATCTGAAATGTTTTATTGTGGACATTATATTGAAATTATTATCTATTTTCTTAAAAACAAAAAAACCTCAGCAGACACTGATGTGGACATGGAAACAGATCTATAATTTAGCTTCATTTAGACCCTGATGAATCCCGATGCGCTGCTGCTGCTGTGTTGCTTTGACCTCTGACATTTCTGAATGTGATGAAAAAGGATGATGGACAGTTTCCTGACGGACGCTGAGCCTTTGAATGTTTGAGTCCTGGTCGGCTTTAAACACGATTTTCTCACTGACACGAGGAACTAAACGGAGACTGTTTCCTATTTTTTACCCATCCCTCTCTGATCCAAACTCTCGCGCTTTTTTTTGTAGATTTTTTCAAATTGACAGCTAAAATCTCAGGTGTTTTCTGAGCTGCAGGGAAACGTTGACGTGGTCAGGAGACGATTCTAATGACGGACGACTCGGCTGTCGGACCAGGCGGTTTTTTTTAAGAGGCTGGGACTCTTCAGTGACAGAGCGCTCAGTGTAAACTGTTAAAACACACAAACATATTCACAGTTAATCTTTGCACTACTGTGGTCTGGAAGGTGGTTTTGATTAAAAGTGTATAAAGAGGTGAAATGATGATGTTTGTGTGTGTTTTTGATGTCAGACCTCTACCCGCCTTAAAGAAACTACAATTTTTTTCTGGTCCGGTTCATACCAGATGATCCTGCTTTCAGTTTGTTTCTTTGAGGTGTAAAAACATCTTCTTTACATCCCTATGTGATCAGTGACCGTTTTATTTTCACTCCATAACACTCAGTAAATGGTCTGTCTTTAATCTGTGCATCTTCGACAGCGCCCTCTGCTGGACAACCTCTGTTATAACTGCATTTTGAGTAAAACAGAAACTTGTTTAGTTCATTGACACCGAATCCTGTGTAAACACTGAAACTCTGAAAGAATTTATTTGTCCGATTTATCCAGATATTAAAACAGTACAATTTCAGGACATCTTAGACAAAATGGGGTGAAGTATTGAGATTCAACGGGCTGAACTTTGGCCACTTCTAACTACAATAATATACAGTAATTATAACAAATAACAAAACAAAACAAAACATTCCAATTCCAAAACACAGATGTACAACAAAAGCCTCAAAATGCATCTGTTTCTGAACTCATCTAAGTGGAAAGTTTTTAGAGGGTTTTTTCTGGTCATTAGGGTTTTATGTTAATTTTTTTAAGAACAGTGAAGCACATAAAGTCAGTTCCCCTATAACGAATTTAGAGTCTAAAAAACCGTGAAAATGAGCGTCATTGTGTTTTTACCATACAATCAGCTGTACACAGGGTGTGTGTGTGTGTGTGTGTGTCAGGCGAGTGACACCAATCAGAGTGAAGCTCCTCCTGTTGTTTCTGTTTAACGGTGAGTTGAAGTGCATTGCTATCATCTGCTATATGTTTGTGGAGATCAGAGTTTTGTCCTTCAAGAAGGAAACCAGATCCAAAGGTCTCTGATGCTGGCCTATTATCCACCATAGGGAGGAACTGAAGGCAACTCCACTCGATGCCACTAAATATTACACATTAACCCTTTAACAACAGGTTCTATAAAGCACTTATCTTTAAAGCCTCCAGCACAGATCACAGATAAACAGAAATGTGTTAGTTAGACACCAAACTGTTCAGGTCACCATCAGATTTAACTGCCCATACTAATCATTTAGCTTTAATTCAGCACAATCATAATTTAAGTGTGAAGTTTAACACCAATGAGGCTAAAGGGACAGAAATCACCTGTTGGAAACATTAACTAGATTTATACAAATATGATTCAAGTGTTTAGTTTATCCAGGTGAACATGGAGGAGGCGGGGCTTAGTTTATTTATTTTTTCCTTTTATTTTAGTCTAATTATAAAGAACTTTAAAGAAATCTACACTACACTTAAAGTCAAGGAGAAGAAGGAGCTTTACTTACCAGTCTGGCTCTAAATTTGCATCCTGTCATTTTTTTTTCACTGTTCTTCCCTGCAGACACTGGGGTAACACATTTTTTCAACAGGTTTTTGATGCATGGAGAAAGAAATAATGACACCGTGAATTGCTTTTGTTAATGTTTTATTGCAGAATGAGCCGATTTTAATGGAAAAAGGCACCATGAAAACTCTACATGTACAAATGCATTTTATCATCAAGTCTAAATGTCTCTGATTGGCAGCTGTTTGTTCACTAAAACAGTTCTCATTGACAGTAATTACCCTTTAAGTGGAAACTAGACAGCTTTCAATGATGTTTTTTACAGCGTTGTGCTACTGTTTCATACTGTTCAGAAACATAAGTGCATAACTGAAATCAATACAATCAATGCCACAGTGAGTGTAGACAGGATTCTAGCTCATTAGCTTTTATATGCAAGCATGTACATATTTATATTTATATTAACATTTACTCGGCTACTCGGTTTTTCAGGCTGCTCAGTAGAAATGCATTCAAACAGTCAAAGTTTGTGGTGTTGCTCCATTGATGAACATCTCAACAGTTTTTGGTCGCGTTTTTTTGTGTTTAAAGACATGTATAAAATAGTGTGACCAGTAAAGCTGGTTTTAATGACCAGCTGATTCCAGGACAGCTCACGGTTAATAACAAAACAAAAATAAACAGTTTAAGGGTGTTAATGAGGCTGTGACTCCACTATGAACGAGTGTCCATGTACAAACTGTCCAAAAATTCTATCGTTTTAAGAGATTTTTCAGACTTAAACTTTTGCACTTTTTTAATCATTTAGATTTTTTTGTTTTTGTTAGCAAATGGTCTTTTGTTTTTCAGTTTTACAAGGGATGACAGGTTTGGTAAATGTACTTTTCTACTAACTTCCCAAATCTTTCCAACATGATAATTCAGAACAGGGATAACGAATCTAAAATCAGCATCTGCAAATATTCTGATAATAGTGACAGTTTTACAGAACTGATGAGTTTAATGAGTGATCAGATATTGGAATGAAAAGATTTAAAAATTCAATTAAGAACTCACTGATCAGACCTGGGGATCATCTGACCAGTGACATGTGATGTATGCAGTGGAACTGTATGGTTATTGGTTGCTGTGGGTGGAGCTTAAAAGAAGCGTCACAGATTCTGCAGAAAAGAACTTTTTCACAGCAGACATTTTGACTCGTTCTGGCAGAAAATGAACAGGTATAAAGACTTGAATTACTTTAATTCATAGTGGCTTCATTCCATGGATTTGCATCAGTTGAGGCTTTTGATTGGTTCCTGACGGTACTGGAACAGATCCACTGGTAAAGTCTGTTCTGCTGAGACGAGCCAAAAGGTCTCTACATTCATTCAGTTATGTCTGCACACTGTGACCTCTGACAGAGACGCCATTACAGGATTTATGGATCAGCCTGTGACAGATAACCTTACTGATTTTTGTGCAAAAATGCTCATCTACAGTATCTACTACCATCTAAGACGGTCTGTCTCTAAAGGTTAGGACTCAGAAATTTACATTTTTAGGACATTTTTGTACATTTTAGAGAAAGAAGAATCACTTCGTTTTTCAGTCGATCATTTCTATCATTTCTATTATTTATATATTTGTTTGGTATAACACTAAAATAAACAGATTAGATCATGTTCACCAAAATAATATGAAATGTACAGAAATATTTATTTAATGTGTTACTAAATCAGGATACATTCAGGCCAACATTCAGTTACTTTTTATCTCTTTTTTTCCGTTTTATATTCATGTGAGTCGTCAGCTCCAGTTTGTGCCTTTTATAGAATTATCAGAGGAATTTACAGTAGGAGGACTTTATTTATTTTTGGGAAAACTTGAAAGTTTCCAGGAATCTGACCCAGAAAACGCAGGATATTTAAAAACAAAAGCTCATATTCAGTTTATTTGACTCTGTTAGACAAACAGATACTTGGGTCATACTCACAAAATGTCATCAGGCTAAAAGTCTGTCCAAACTCTAAATAATAATACTACTAATAATAATAATGAACATGTTTGGTGAGGCTTAACCTTTGGGAATCCTTAGTATTTTCAGAGTAAAAGCTTGTTAGTTGAAGAAAGTGAAGGCTCAGTCAGAGGCCAAAGATCAACCCACGATCTCCGTATCAGAGATTTGCAAAACTAAAATGATACAGGGATTTTGACAGTGTGGATTCAGTCCAACTAACATGAAAACAGCAGAGGTAACGGTTTGGCACTGCTGCAACTCCAGAAAAACACAGTAATATAACAAGTCAACAGTTTATCACAGGCCTTCCCTTCTCTTAGTCCCTTCAGTCTGAGCTTTGAGTACCAGGGTTTAGGATGCTCCAACTGCACAAATTAAATATAATATTCTAAAGTATGTTATAGTTATGGAGTAATCACAGAAAATAATGATCACTGTGCTTCATTACCTTATAAAGAGCCTTTTCTGTGACAGTGTGGAGTTCCTCCATTTTTTTCCTGTGGCAGCAATCCTGTGTATACATACAATATTTGTAGATTTACAATCTGCATCACTAAAAATCCCAGAAAAGACAGAGTACTGGGCCTTTTGTGTTTTTTTTTAGCTTAGATGTCACCAAGTATCACCAAAGATCCTGGATTTACAAGGATTTAGCTTCAAATAAAACAGTTCAGTTTGTCTCCTAAGTGTGTGTGGACAAAATACATTATAAAATACATTTAATACTGTGTTTTTACACATAACTAACATGATTTTATTGTAATTATCCGCTTTATTTTCCTGCTGTCTTGGACCTTCTTCAGATGAGACTGTGTTTTATGAGATCTCATGAGTTCATTGCTGAGACAGACAAGTCTCAAACAAAGTCAGTTTTCTTGTAGAAAATGGGCCCATTTTTTTCTTGGGAGACTTTGTGGTGAATCAGTTGAAATGTCTTCACAGGGTCGTTGTCTGGGCTCCTCACTGGTTCAGTGTGTGATATTTAGTGACATCTAGTGGTGCAGCTTACTCCCAAACAATGACTTCAAACACTAACGTTTTTCTATAGAGTCAGTTGTTTGTCCGCTCTGGGCTTTTTCGTTCATGGGAAATCAACCCTATAAAAGCAGTAGGTTTTATTCCTTTTACAGTGGGTGACATCCACCGTTACGTTGCATTAACACCGTCCACTATGAAATGGAATTAAATCCACCCTAAGCTCCTGTGGAACCGTGGTGCAGATGTCCTGCTCCCTTTGAGGGCAAACTATTCACTCTAAAGCAACAAAAACCCACATTTATACACTGATGAGAACACCATTATGACTGTTCCATTCCGTTTGTGGAGTTCGCTCCACCTACACACCCTACACACCGGACCGTTCACATATGACTCAAACACTCAACTCATGTGGGAGACGTTACATTCAATATTAGTTGAATTTCTTCAATGTTCAGGTGAGTCAGCTACGATGTTTTGTGAATATGACCCAAGATGGGATAAAATGTGATTTAACCACATCTATAAGATCTGAAAAGTAACCAGAGGCACAAAGAGGAGCTGCTGTCTTCCTCTTAAAATTAATACTGAGAGGTTTTACTTTGGAGAATCCACTGAGCAGCTTGTCCTCCGTCCTGTCAGATTCACATGAGCTTCAGGCAAACATGGCAGAGTCATGTGTTTTACCGAACCGGACGCTCCAGGTGTTCCGTTTTGTCCTATGGTGAAGAGCTGAGGAGCTCCTGTCGCCGCCGCATGATCTCCACGAACTGTGCGTGGTCGGCCGCCGCCTGAGGATGGACAATGTGTGAAAACAAACAAACAAAAAAAAAAAAGCAGGTCGCAGTTTGAGACAGTGAATCTAATAAAATAAAATAAGGGAGGTGTGTGGAGCTCAGTGGGTGCTGCCTTCATCAAAAGACTCCACCCCTGAATCACAGGTACTGGCTGCCAGTTTCTCCTGTCGCCGCCTCATGATCTCTTGCAGCTCAGAGCCTGAACTCTTCTGGAAAACAAAACAAAAAAAGAGAGAGAAGAAGAAAGATACACAGGACAGAAGACATAAAGCTCATTAGACTCTTCAAACATTCAGTTTATAGCTTCATTATCTGTGTCTCATTGTCTCTGAAGCGATAAACTAATAAGCATTTGTGAAGATTTTCTCCTCAGCTGCTGGAAAAATCTTCTGCCAAATCTGGCTGATGTTACACGAGGCTTCAGTGCATTAATACATCAACCCGGTTTCACAATGATTTTATCGAATAATAATTAGCTTGTATTAACCCTGGTAATGTTCCTTTTTTTAAAATAAAATGTATAAAATGAAGCACATTATGTTTTTGTGTTAAATATGAATTTGACAGTATATACGGTACATTGTAAATAAATAAATAAACATAAAGACGTGGTTTCAATATAACTGAACTATCCATTGTTACCAATGTACATTTATATATTTAATTTATTTTTGAAAATCCAGTTTTATCTTTATTGCTGAAAATCCAATTTTATTTCTACTTTTCCATTTCATTTATACAATTATTCATTAATTTTATTCTGTATAAGTTTTACAGTTAGTTTTCATCTTAATTTGAAAAGGCACAAAGACTTATTTATTTAATCTAATTCTATTAACTTTTTTCATTGAATGCTTATCTACATATGCAGTGGTGTTAAGAAAAAGTATAGGTGTTAAGAAAATAAACAGAAAACAAAGAGATGCTTTAAAAACCCTTTACTTAATGCTGGAACTGAAGCCTCTATGTAAACCCAGACAGTGACGTTGTCTGACCTGCCTGGAGCTGCTGCTGCTGCTGTAAAGAGCGTGTGCATTAACCGTCTATAATATGAGCCAGCTGGTTGAATCAGGGTGCATGCTGGGTAAAACCAAACAGCACTAACGGTATCAGTACTAAACTGGCTGCACAAAGATCTGTCAGACCTGACTTAGTCTGGTTTTTGATTGATCTGAGACGACTCCAATGGAGAGGAACAGTATGAGGATGAAAACTAATAAATAAAAAATACATGTAAAAAAAACAACTGTGATTCATAATTAAACACTGAATAATAGCAGATATTTAAAAAGTTATTAAATTGTTATTTTATTTTCAACAAATAATTGTGATTTCATTCATTTCTCCACATACTGTATATAGTTTTAAAATGGTAAATATTGCTACATTATGATGTTTTATACATTGCTTTTCTTGGGGAGTTCTGCTTCCTTGTGCAACCAGTTACGGTTAAAGACGAAAACTTCTGAGGAAAAATGGTGAAAATGTTCAAAGCTGATTCTGAGATCCTCACATAATGTGAAGTTATCAGAGACACAAACCTGAAGAGTTTTACTTACCACATGAATTCTGGAACTGTCAACAGATCAAAACCACATTCATCTTGACAAACAGGTATGGACGTGTTAAGAAATCACCTTTTTGGAGTTTGGTTTGAAGAAACGAAACACATACGTGTAAAAATATAATAACATCTTTTTTTGGCATAGTTATTCTGTTTTTTGTAGGAATATCTGCACTTAACACAGAATATCAGTCAAATCTTTAAGGATTTATGTCATTTTTAAGGCAAAATTAGTTTTTTATACACCATTTCTTTCACTGTATAATCAGATTTCTGCAAAAAATATTTAGTCACGGTGTCTGACATTCACAGTTTACAAAAGGTCAATTGTAACTGATACAAATTACTATTACTATTATTACTTAGCCATAATTAGTGCTATATTACACAACTCTTCATTGCTGGAAAAACTTAATTTTTTGTTAGAGATTTTTAAAAATAAAAGAAACATGAAAATTATTGTTAAAGGACTAGAGTGTAACTGGTGCAGCCATTTAACACAACGGTCACGTTTACAAGGCTGCTCAACTAAGACACAAGACACAGGTTTGTCTCTTCAGATCTCATTTCAGCTGGAGAAGCTCTACATCCTGTCATCTACAGGGGTGAAGGGTCACAGCAGGACAGGTCAGGGTCAGAGGTCAACAGGAAGAGGGATGCTGTGGTGTTGCTTCACTCAGGGTTTTAAGGGGGACTTACTATATAGCCACAGTGAGACAATTAATGCTGCTACCTTAAAATGCTGCTTAACATGAAGGGATGAGCTTCGTCCTGAAGGCCAGATTCACCAACGAATCCAAAAACTCAGTCACTTACATCATGACCATAATGCAAATAATGATCATCAATCTGCTTTTCATTTTTTATTTCTATTATTTTTTTATGTCCTAGTCCGAACCCAAAAATAAAGTCAAGTGTAAAGTCCAAAAATGAAGTTGAATCAGTTCAATTCAAGGCAGAAATCTCTCCTCACGACCATCAGCTCTGATAACGGCAGAATGAGGATGCTTTCACAACTGCCTCATCGATCCACTGCGATGTGGCTCAAACAGACAGACTTTGATCCGACCAAGACATATGGCCTTGATCAAACTGAAACAGCTGTTGTGAAAACAACTGTTCAGACCATCAGACCAACTCGGAAAAGTCATGGTCAGGAACGTGTCACCACCAAAAAACAAAACAAAAACAAACGGTAGAAGGAAAAAAAAAAAAGTACAACATGTTGAGGTTTCCAAAGGGAGCTCATTCAGAATGACGACAGTAGCAGTTCACCCCCAACACAGGTCTGACTTTCAGTTGTGAAAACATCCCAAGTAAAGTCCAAACACCGTATTCAGAACGGTTCAATTCCATTTATTGTCATATCTAGGTTTCATACAGATTGATTCTCAGAGTTTGGACAGATGTATGAAATCTGATTTACAAAAAAATAGACCCACATCCCACTGATTGGGTTTTTATTTGTATTGTGTCGGTCCTGTGACATCACCTTTAAAGCTGTGGACTGACACCTACTTTAACATACCCACATGTGTCTCTACAACCCTCCACCACTGCTCTGTAACAGAGGTGAAAGTTCTCTGGGATGTTTGGCTACATGGTCAGGCCCAAGCTGATATAAAACTTGCAAACTAATATTCATGTCAGGTCAGGTCACAGGTCACAGGTCACTGACAATAGAGTCAAAGTCAACCTTTTCTGTCTAAACTCTGGTACAGTTCATGTGGTTCGGTCTGATATTCAGACCAATCAGAGAGGAGTTTACAGGAATTGAAAATCTTCAATTAGATGGAGTGACCTTTAGGACGTTTGTGTCATTGCTCCATTAAATCTGGCCAACAGGACGGAGGCATGAGCATCAGTTCGTGGACACGATACCTTAATGAATGTGGTTACAGAGTCAGAAGATCAAAGGGGTGTCAGAAGAAAACCTGCAGGTGGGAAATAGACACCACACACCAGACCTTGGCAGAGTTGGGGGATAGAAAGAAGACCCTGAACTGACCCACAGCCCAACAGAAGCTTCCAGATACAACAACAGGACCAGCAGCAGTAAACAGGGACACACACACTCAACCCTCTGTGTGTTTATACTTTAAAACACCATGTCCTTTATACTGGAAAATAAAATAAGATCAGATTTTAACCCTGACATGGAGCCAAGCCATGACTATTGTAAAGGATCTGTATATGTTTTAAGTGCAGAGCCTTGCTTCTGCTGACTTCAAAGTATATTAATGATGCACTCGTCTATTGGCCAAACGTTTCTATCAACTGATGTTCTTACTTTGGACTACCATTGTCCTTTGTATAATAAGATGATATTCAACATGCTGCATAAACATAAAATGGTGCAAACAAAAAATGTCAGTGTCTGCATCAGCTGTTTGAGAATGTCAGGGCCAGTGGATCTGGAATGTCTTTGAAAAGTTAGTCATTGGACTGATCAGATTGCTAATTTTTTACATGTGCATTGTGATTAAGCTAAAAGGGTTTGTTCAATTCGATTTGATCTGATTTGCGGTGTTTGTAAAGATAATAAGCAACACATTTTCATCTCATCTTAATATGGGATTAGATCAAGTGAGAAGTTACTGTATAAGAACCACACTGTTACTGCTTGAACAGAACCATGAAACAGACACATTAATCCTCAGTTCTGGCTGTGGAGGTTTGATCATTCCTGTGTTTTTGCATTTTTTCCCATGTCTGCTCTGTAAAATCAATGAGTCCTATGTTTGTTGACTTGTGCACTTAAATTACATCTAATGTTTTCAATGATGCTCAAATTGAGAGACAGGTATTTATTTAGGCAATAATTATAATTATAATAATAATTATTATTATTAGAAGTAAATGTGATGTGAAATTATGTTATGATATGAAGTAAAGTGCTCTGGATGATTTGCATCAAACATCCTTATTTTTAGGGCATTTATTGATAAACGTAACAAAAAAACTGGTGAATCTAGAAAGCACCACACTGAGGTTTTCTTCAGTAACATTGCTTTATATTAAATTTCTTTTTCAGCTCAATAAGAGTTTGTGAGTTCTTCCCCATTTGCTGCTGTTCGTGCTTGTCTGCGGACCAATTAACTGACTGGAAGCTTTCTGAGCTGCAGGAAGCGTCAACAAAACCACATCTAAATACATCCAACAACCATCTCATCTTAGAAGCCATAACAACTTTCCCAAACACTGTCTGATTATCTCTCGCAGCGAAAAACCCCCATAAAAACAAAGAACTACTGTTAACAATTACTTGTATTCCTTTCTTAGAATCACTTTTGTTAATCACTTTTGTATTGCCATATGATAAAAATCCTGTGACATAAAAGAGATCAAATGTATTGTAAAGTCAGAGTTTAGGCTTTAGCTGTGTGCTGTTGAAGACCTTATGTTCGACTACAGACACTCACCTCCAGCGCTGCCTTCTGGACCGTCACCTGGCTGTACACTCGACCACCATCGTCAGGACAAACCGTCTTCAGCTCGTCTTTGTTGAGGGAGAAGAGCTGAGCACCGGTCAACACGCCGAGGCTGGTGATGGTTCTGCAGACAGAAAGCAGCTGCGTTTATGACTCACCTGGACAGGTAACCACGGGGGGAGGGTCACATGTTCCCTCCCACCGCCACTGTATGTACTGTAGGTGGACCCAAGCAAAAGGTTAATAAATGTTTCAAAGGTAATGTTGTGGTCCTTATTTTGAAGAATTTAGACCAAGGAACACACTGTTGGCTGTTTTTGACACTGTTGTTTAGTTTCACAATTTCTCTCCAGAAGCTTTTGTTAATGTCTACTCCAAGCACAGATATACTGTATATGAAGAAATACAAAATTAGAATTGAGTCATGTAATTGGCTTCATTTGTAGCAGGATGATTACCAGTAATAAGTTTAACAAACAAATGATACAATGGGGACTCAAGGTTTTATTTCAAGACCACAAGATTTTTATGAGGTCTTGAGATGGGTCTCAAGACCGATACTACCCAAAGGTGGTTTGTGTTCAGTCTTCATTGTTCTGAAAAGCTATTTTAATAAGTGACTGTGGTTTAAATGTGGGTCTGACTTAGCAGGACTGATTCAAATACCACTTGTCATTATCTGGAGGAAGCCATATTGTGTGGATGTCAGCCTCTGGTGTGAATCCAGCTTTTACAGATGCTGTTTTTTATTCATTTTTCTTTTCATTCAGTCAGGGGTATCTGTTGAACTCAGAACTTTTCTAAACAGTATCTGGGCCCTAATGGGCCTCCATGTGTCATTGTTGCTGTGACTCACACAGGGCTGAAGCCTTTGGCCTCTAACCAGGCTTTGACATCGTCGGGGGAGGAGTCATAGGTGATGTTGAGGGCCGGAAGGATACCGCTCCGTGACGGAACCTGAAACTTCTTCTGAGCGCTGCGACCCAGAGTCAATCTGTGCATGAGCTCGTCCTGGACTTCCTCCATGTTGGATTTCCGTCCTGCAAGGAAGATGAAGACAACAAGTGGGAAGTATCAAATAGTTACTGTACTAAAGTAGAGGTTTCATGTATCTACACTGGTAATTCTTTTTGCCCACAACTTCTCAATATTTTTTTATTTTTGAAATACTTTTTTAAAGAGGTTGAATATTGGAACAAATCTGACTCCACAATCTTTAAGAAGAATGTCAGAATTCACCAACAGAAATAGTTTATTAAAAGGTTGGTATAATTGTTTCAGTTTGCCGTCTCAG
Organism: Apogon talboti; assembly: GCA_037367365.1. NCBI lineage: Eukaryota > Metazoa > Chordata > Actinopteri > Kurtiformes > Apogonidae > Apogon > Apogon talboti. The sequence continues at coordinate 11,623,403 of JAPQRQ010000005.1, read as the reverse complement.
CTGACTCACGGTTGGCAGGTGCAGCTCGCTGGTTGCCATGGTCCCTCAGAGCGACAGTGTTGTTTTCATTGGATGTCAGGCTGTTGTGTCGGCTGACGGTGTTGCCACTGCTGGTGGCCGGCTTGGCAGGTTCTGTGGCTGGAGGAGGCAGTGGCGGCGTGGGGAGCCTGGCCGGCGCCGGAGGGGGTGGTGTCGGAGCCGGAGGCATCGGAGTCACCACTGGTTTAGAGGTGGTCTGCTTCTGGGAGATGACAGAATGGCTTTTTCATGGATTTACTGCTAATATTCACTCTACATGTGCATAGATTGTTGTCTTTGACACTGAATTTAAAAATCAAACTATCAGCATGGGGTTTGCAGATGGATCAGTTCAAGTACAACAGAATTAACTAAACTACACATCACATCAACTATCCATCTGTCACATATTAGACCTTCTGAACTTCTACTACATGAATCTTAACAGAGGAGGTGATGTTTGTTGGTTACCTCGTTCAACTCTCCCAGTAATTGCTGGCAACATAAAATGAACAAAACAAAAATGATGATAATGTAATGACAAAACAAAATGTATTTTTATTCACAGCACTGCAAAGTCACTACAGCGCATCTGAAGGAGCTACAGAGGGACAAATATCTATTTTACCGTCACTGTTGTTTATCTAAACATACAGATCATATCCACAAAGCCTCTTCAAGAAACAGTCACACATTTAACTGCTTTGCTCTCAGTCATTCAACACATCATTTAAAACAAGTTTTGGTGACTCCAACACACCTACGATACAGCGTACAGGGTATTCTTACTGTTAAAGTTGTACTACTCGTTCTATCCACTTCTTTTATTACCTGAGGAGACCCAGCCTTTTCAATCTGTGGCTTCTCCTGAGTCACTTTTATCCAACTGTATGTATGTCTTATTGTAGTCTATGTTTTTTTAAAGCTTTACATTCTTAGTATTCTCACTGGCTTTTAATCCAATGAGAATTGTGTGGTCCTCTGACTGTCTTTTACATATATACATATATATATATATATATATATATATATATATATATATATATAT
>JAPQRQ010000005.1:11597646-11619911 GCA_037367365.1 Apogon talboti | reverse complement strand
CTGCAATGTTACAGTGCGGCAGAACTCAAGGCTGGAATAAAAATGGGGGGGGGGGGGGTAGAAGGGTCCAGGACCGGAGCCCTGGTGGGGGTTCAAGGGGACAAAGTGAAGCAAAATTAACATTATAAATCACATAAAGCAGTATTTTTTTATACACTAACAAAATGAATACAGTTTAACCTCACTAATGTGACCACTTTGGAACCAAAGTAAAGAGTTGGCTTTAAGAAGCTTGACCTCAGTTATGGCATGAATTCCATTGCGGTGCCAAGGGTGCTGGTAGGTAAATCTGCCATTGCTTTCTGATTATGTCATAATAAATAAACCACACCTTAACGCTTAACCAATACAATATAATATGACCTGTCTTTCTAAATGTGATATAAAAGACATTAAAGCATTGTATGTATTATTAGCTCTAAAATCAACCCTAGCTCTAATCTCTAGTCTTTAGTCATACTTTGTATGACTAAAGAAGTCCAACAGGAGAGTCAGCCTCTAGTGGCCATCTGTGGAATTTACTTTAAGGCACATCTGTGGCTTCAATTTTAAGCTATGGTTGATTGCCCTTGGATGAATCACTAACTTCTAAGAACATTATTTGATTGGGTGATAAGCATTTATCTGGCTGTGACATATTTTCTACCTGCATTTGGTCCATCCATCTCCCAGCGCCACCCACACATGCCTCTCCTCCGCTGTTCCTGAGGCATGTAGGAAGTCGATGGCCTCTCTGGTGAGCAGAGGTACAATGATGCTGCGGGCCAGGTCCACGCTGCCGGATGCCTGGATCACCTGCAGGATGGACAGAAGTCATTCAGACGACAGGGAAGTGATGGTGTTTAACAGGAGGTACACTTTTACATTTGAACCAATATGTAATAAACATAAAAATCAGATGACTTAAAGAAACAAAACATGTACTTTAACCTGAGCATTTTAACACTCTTTCTCATGAATATAATACAACATACATTTGTTATTTGTTTGTTTGTTCTGTGGGTGGGGGGGAATGCATTTTATTATGTCCAGCACACATATTTGTGTCATGTTACTTATTTATTAAAAAATAATCCTGTCATTTTGGCCATAACATATGTGCCTTGTATGCTGTATGTATGTTATACATTTCCACTGTGATCTGTTTTCTTTGTGTGAGGGATGCATTATATTCTGTACATTCTGATTTTATTTTTTACTGTTTGGATTCTCAGTATTAACACATCATGTTTAGTTATATTCCATTTTTACACACAACAGTTATATTTAGACTACATCAACATAAAACTGACATTTAATTGACATACAGTATATTTGAGTGTAGTATAGTGACTGACCATCTTGAGCGGGGTGAACAGGAAATGAACCAGGTCCACGGCACTCGGGTTTTGGATGTGATCCTTCAGTTTCCCCTGCAGAGCAGCACACGGTCAAACATCTGGAGAGTAAAATGTTTAAAATGAAGAAACACTGGGTAAACACAAGATGATGCTCTCACCAGCTGGTTGAAGGCGTGTTTGAACTTTTGTAGACAATCCACAAACTCGTCTTCACTGGGAGGTTTGGAACGCAGAGTCAGGACGCCCTCTGGTGGATGAAATCACAATCAATAAATAGAACATAAGGGCAGTTGGAGGCCAATTTAACCACTTCTCCGCCATGTTTGGAGAAAAATGGCATTTACATGACTGCATCCCCAGTTTATGATGAAAGGTTGTTAGTGTCTGTAGTTTTGAATGTAAATATGTGGCTGTGAGTATACGTTCAAAAGAAGTAACACTGAAGTGGAAATTTTGAATCGACCTTTCTTTTATTGACATAATCAACAACATTTTTATTTATTACTTGTTTTCAACACTGGAATGCCACTTCAGCAACTGTTGTCTTAATGAGTATATTTACAGGTCTAATGTAAGCAGCATATTTCATTTGGATATTCTGAATTAGGCCATTTTCCCAATTGAACATTTTCCGTTTACGACCAGTGGGATATGCTGATATTGTTCAGTATTATTGGTATTTTTTGGACATGTAAACAGCGTATTCAGAATAAACCTCTCAACTGTATTTGAGCACTGGTTGCAACACACGGCCCCTATTTAATTTTAGTCAACTATTAATAATAATAATAGTATAATAATGTAAACAGCAGTGGATGGACACATGCTTTTACTGCTGTAAATACATGTTTCTTCTATATTTCTGACTTTTATCGTTTTTGTTAAAATAACATACTTATTATGCATTGTTTCATGGTTGGCAGGCACTCAACAAAAAACTGATCTGAGGTCAGCTGATGTAGAAGCCAGGCTCTGTCCTCACCTCCTGGTCCTTTCTTTTTGGTTTTCTTAGACTTTTTCCTCTTGTTCAGCTCGTTGAAAGCCTCTGCAGCTTTCTGCAGTTTGGTGACAAAGAACTCGATGTCGTCCAGGATGTGGTTCAGAATTTGCTGCAAAAACAAAACTGATCACTTGTATGTTGCAAATCTGTCAAACATTTATATTCAAACGGTCAACAATAGAGGTATGGAGGGCTGTTTTTATTTCATGTCACCTTCCCATTTGTCCTCAGCATAACATTTATTCAGATTTAATGATTAAACCCAAACTAACAAAGCAGAGCGGTCTCCACACAGCTCTGACATTCAGACGTTTCCCTTTATGTAACCAGATTTTATCTCCAAAGCTTCCAAACTGCGATTATATTTAAATACATTGTTCAATCATCTTAAATCCTCCATCTATCATCAGTAAATCTGGGTGACCTCAAACTCAAACCAGTCACTCTAAGATCAGAATAAACATTCAGTCCAACGTATCAGAAATCTGACTTCAGGTTAGCTATTCTGGACTCACCACGTCTCTGTCGACTTGAGCTGCTGTCATTTCCACTGACCCGTCCTCTTCAAAATGTCTCTGCCTCTCATCTGCAGCCAAAAAACGCTCAGTTCAATACTTGTGTGTTTACTGTGTGTTGTACTTCATGCTGCCTCTTGGCCAGGACTCCCTTGAAAAAGAGGTTCTTAATCTCAATGGGATTTTTTCCTGGTTAAATAAAGGTTAAATAAAAATAAAACAAAACTTCATACATTGTGCTTCTTGTATGACTTCTACCATATTTCAGTCTTTTTACTAATTGATTTATTTACATGTCAGATCAGTTTAAATTGGGCTACATAGTTATCAGACTGGTATAAACTCAATGAAATCCTGTGTCAGCCCAGACTACACTGGCCAGTTCTTCTGCTAAACCAGTTTCAGTTTTTTGGACCCAGTATTGGACCAGCATCACAAAGCAGGTTTCCCAGGCCCAGGATCTTCTTTCCTCTTTCCACTCAGCTTGACATTGCAGTCAGGCTAAGCTTTATCTGGAAGGTGTTTATCAGCTAACTGTCAACCCGGGCTATAGGGTTGATGTTGATACCAGATGAAAAACCACAAACATGGACAGGTAAAGAGCTGCATATTTCTCAAAATAACTGTAATTTCACCAATATATGAAGAACTTAGATATAATAGTAACAGAAAGGAAAACTGGTAAAAACAAAAAAAAACAAACTGTGTACCATGTGACTGTATGAGTTAATATCTTTATCAATGTCACTTATATTCTCAGTTAATACACGTAAATGACAGACAAAGTTATGCTATGAGACATGCGTTACAAAAAAAGAAAGCTTTATAGAAAACTGTACTGCATGGGGCTATGCTAATGTAGGACAACCAACTAGCATATTTAATTCAGATTAGTAGTGAGGGCAGTTTCAAAAAGAAATTAAGAACAGCTGTTCAGAAAGGAATCTGTGGAGACTTTATATGATCATGACAGAAAAGTATCACCGTACAAAGTATCAACCACTAATTTTAATAAGTAGATTTTTTTATTTGATATTAAACTGTATTTGAAGTAAATAGTCCACTCTTATGTCTTACGTTCATGTATTATTGGTTACTGTTGATAATGAAATGTTTGAAGGTTTAGCTTCGTTTGTTTTTGGAACATTAATTGATGTATGAACTAAATATTACACTATTCATTCATTGTCAGTTTTTGCCAATAACATTTGAATATTTTGCCTGTTTTTGTGTGGACCCAAGGAAGGCTAGTTGTTACTGCAGTAATAACTAACAGGGATCAATCAATAAATAAATATCATACTATTAAGGCAAGAGTGGATCTGAATATTAGCTGAGTCAGTCATGTACTCTGTTAAATAATTGTGTTCTTATTTGTATTCTTATGGTATTTATTTATTTTATTTTAGGTTTATTCTTTCAGCTCAACCCTGGTGCCGTTAAACAGGGAGGTAAAGAACAAACCTAACAGCAAGATTAAAACTGATAAATAATACCCAGTCCCAGGTTAAAGTTCACTATTCCAGTGTCAGAACACTATAAATTGCTTGGTTCCAGTTGACCTCCAACTCTACTGAAACTGGTGTGCTGAAGTCACATGTTTGGTGTCTTTGGAAATGTTTCTGAAGTGTTGTACTTTTGATCAAAGTATGGACTGGATTTGAAAACATATCTGTGACATCACTCACAGTCTTGCTGCTCATTGGTCCAGGCTGACCACGCAGCCACTCTGCTCTTCACGTCCACTTGACTGTCAGCTGCTGGAGGTTCAGGGGCAGGAGCAGCAGGGGGTGGAGGGATGATCCCGTCACTCTTTAGGATCATCCTACAGAAAGACAAGTCCATCAATCAGCTCTTGGCGCGAAAACAAGCCTTCACAGAAAACCCCTGATCAGATCTTACTTGAGCGTCTCTGGCCTCTTCTTTGCTTTGCCTCCTTTGGCATCGATCATGGCACTGTCAATGTCTGCGTGGATCAGATTTGCCTGATGTAAAGTCAACAAATGTATGAGAATTCTTCCAATTCCTTTGGAGATTTTGAGAATTTCGATTTTGTTTAGCAATTCATTGTTTTGATGTTTTACACAACTGTTTTATTTCAGACAAAGTTTCCTCCCAACAATTCAAAGATCCAGCTGTCAGAGCGCAGGTTTGTTTTAAACTTGGATTTTAAACATTCAACAAGAGGCACGTTCATGAGTGACTTGGATTTAAACACATCTTGTCAACATCTGAAGGAGAGTGACGTCTACTGTCTCACTTTACCTTGATGTCATCACACTGGAACAGGTGAAGGTCAGGTTTGCCCTGGCCTGACTCTTTGCAAACCAAAGCCAGGATAGAGTCGTAGCTGCAAGCGTTCATGACAGCCTGGCAGTGCTGGATTATCCCAATAGGGAAGTTCTCCAGCTCGTTCTGAAAACACAAATCAAGATCACAGCACAATGTTGTCAGTTGTTATGAATTTTATTACATTATGTTAATATCTTGTTATGCGTTCTTTGATTTTTTTTCTCCTGTGTTAAGACCCGTAACACATTTGAATTGCTTGATTATCTTTCCGTCTACCTCACACTAGTAAAAGTTAATCAGTTTCATCTCACCTTGGTCTCCTGGTCAATGAGGCTGACAGCCTTGTCCTCCACTTGCAGCAGCATCTCCTGTGTCCACACCTTCCCTTTGGCATCCAGCAAACGAAGTCGTCGGATACCGTCGTCCACTGTGATCATCCCATCTTTACGATCCAGAACAAAGGTTGTCAGGTGCTGAGAAAAAACATGAATGAACAAACAGGATGACATTTATTACATTTATATAAAGAGATTTCCAAACATTTTGCATGTAACTTTCAACCCACAAAAGTCTCAAAGTGTACATGTTGCCCTTTTTGTCCAAAAACATGTACCTCAGACAAAAAATTTAAATGAAAGGAATAAAGACCTTGTCTGAAAAATAGAAAATATATATAGACAAGCACAGGGCCACTGTCCACTGACATGTATGTAATATATACACACTCAAATTACAGTCAACTCACTAGCTGTTGAATTATTTCAGTTTTTGGTCTTACCTCCACATGATACTGTGATGTGTCTGTCAGGCTATTGATGCTGGTTTTGGTGTAGTGTTTTCTTTGTTCTGAAGAAAAGAGCAGAGTTGTTGAACACTCCATTATTCAGTTTTTTTTTACAGATTTAGGTCTGAATGACTTTTTGTAGGGAAAGATACTGAGGAGATTTAGAGGTTAATCATACAAAACACATGCAGAAAAGTATTAGAAGCACCTGGAAGAAATACAGATTTAAAAGAATACAATTACTATACAGTTATTCTCTGTTATTTATTAACAACTGAAATGAGACATAATTCAATGTAATATATATATATTATTCCAAGTTAAACCTTGTTAACTTGTAAAATGTTTATTTTCCACACCCGCATTGTTTGTGAGTAGAACTGAGATATCAACAAAACAGAGACAAGTCACACATGCTGACAAACCTTTTATCAGTTTTATAAGAAATGTAGGGCAGCAACTAACAATTATTTTATTATCAATTACTATCAAGTGTCTAATGTCATAGAACATTATATAAAACACTTCAGATTGAGAAAAATATTCTCTAGTAATGAAAGTAATTATTAGTTGCAGCTCTGGACTAAATGCAACGATAAAACAAACAAACAAACAAAAAAAAAGCCACAAAACAATCACACAGTTTACTCGGCTCACTTTGACTTTTCTTTTTATGTTTGGCAGAAGAACGGAGGAAATACATTTCATCTCTTCCTGTAAATGTGAGAAAATCAGGAGATTCAACAAATCAGAAATCAAGTTTCTGATACATCTTGGATGCTCTGCTGAAAAAAATGTGTCAAACATGCATCAAAATGGGACTCTGCAAGGCTGTGAGTGAGTCATGTGACCAGGGGAGAAACTCACCATACAGAGCTTTGGCACCAGACTTGACTTTATTTTTGGGCGGCTCAGGAGATGAAGAGCCATGGCCACTGTGAAAGAGAAAAAGACAGTTAAATAAATAAATAAACCCTTGTGTGCTTCTGAGTTTCTGATTGGCTGGCAGGTAACCTGTAGCCACAGAAACTGAACAAATGCACCACACACACACAAAGGATTAACAATAAGGGTGTTTACATCCAGCTGTTTTTAGTCGCATTTTCAATTTGCACATAAGGAACCAGACTGGAAGTTCTGTCAACAGAAAATAAAAATAAATAAATAAATAAATAATTGGGGTGTGCTGATTAAAAAACATAAATGCAAGTAAATTCAATGGAAACAGATTTAGTAAGTATATGCATCTGCATGAATGGACCAATAAGTGTTCACTAATCAAATACAAGAAGCAAAACCATACATGTCATATTAGATGTGAAACAGCAGTGAAACACCACCATGTATGAGGAGCAACAGAAACAAAACAAAAACCAAAAATAGACAAAGGCTTTAACAAACTGAAGAAGAATTTAAAGCAGCATGTTATGATCCTGACCCATGGTTCGGATCATAGTAGCTCCTCAGTCAACACCTCAACACAAGTCTTAATGAAGGAAACACATGCATTTACATTTTCTTTTACAAATTTTTTGAACAACAACCCCTCTGATGGCAACATAGTTGGTTTGACAGATAGGTCTAAATATAAATACTACAATACCCATGAACCTCAGCTGCTCTTGCCATGGAGATGAAGTCAGTCAGCGGTGTGATTGTGAATCAGAGCTGTAGTGAATAAAACACTACAGGGTTGCAGTTAAAACCCAAACGAGTCACCATGGTTACTGAATTCCTCCTAAACTGAGGTAGATCTCAGTGAAGTGATAAATTCCAGATTGTGTTCGCTGTTTTCTTTACATCATGAGTTTTAAAGGGCAATCTGAATTTGAGTTCATGTTTGTTGATGAAATACAGCATGGGCATTGTAGTTGATATCTCTCCTTTAGTTTTAATGTCCGTAGGCTTGTACCTTTGACTTTTACAATCAAAGAATCAGAGTATTTGCTAACACACGTCTTCACCTTTTGGAGAGATTCATGTCCATCACAGACTGTCAGTCACTAACACTCTGTATGGGAGACATAAATAGGAAGGTTAATGCAGAGACCAGGGGCCTCACATATCTGTTCACATACCTGTACAGGCTTTTTATATTTATACACCTGTACAGGCCTGAGCATTGCAGATATAGTTTGCAAGTAGTTGACTGTGGTGACACTGATAATTGTGTGTTTTAAAACTATTTCTTTTATAGTTACACCTGTGCGATTTTTGAAAACAAAGAGAAAAGAAAATCACCCATGCTTACAAAATCAAAGCACACCACTTTATGTATTATTATGCTGCTCAGTCAGACTCTGACTGTTCTGTCTCATTAAATCATCTCTTTTTGTCACTTCCAGCAGCTCCTTCTCTGCTGACTTCAGACCAGCCTCTCTCAAGGTTCAAACATGTGAGGACATGAAGCTTCCTGTCGGAGCAACATGTGAAGAGACAGCAGGCTGCTGAACAGCTCGTGTGTCACTGACACTCGATATTTTCACACATCGACTTGATTCTGACTGCTGACAGGATGAATAATGGATGAGTGTAATTACGCTGCTGACAGCACCGAATGTCTTTGCCTAAACACAACTTGCAGTTGGACAAAAGGACCATTTTGGAAACACTCTACATTTCAAAGTTCAACCATTTTTGACAAAGCTGACCCACTTGAAACCTGTTTGCAGACTGGTGTAACCGACCAGTTAAACAAAAACTCCTGTAATAAAATCAAATTCAACGATACATTTGGTAGGAGGTATTAAGTTTTATTTCTAAATCCGCCTCAATATAAGCTATACGTTATGAAGTAACTGTGTAATTTTTCAAATGACCTAAAGTGAAAACATCAATTTCACATGCAACCATAGACTGTACTTCAAAAACATCTTTGTGGATTTCACCAACCACTACATTTTAGGACCAGAAGTGAGTGTATTTGGAAACCAGGTGGGGACCATGAAACTGACCAGGCTAATACTAACTTGCAGAAACAGTGCTCACACCGTTAGCTGTTAATGCCACCAAATCATTTCAGCTCCTTGATAAATATCAACACATAACATTAATGTCTACATCCCATAATGTATAAACAGACTAACTGTTACTAAATAACTGCATTCCCCCATCACCCTCATTTACAGTCGCCGCTAGAAACAAGGACGTCTCTCCTTAGAACCAGTGTCAGTCTCATCTGATCATGGATTTTTAGGTAAGGGGAGAATAACTGGTGCACACTCAGATATAGTAGCTGCAGGTGATGTACTGTATTTGTTCACTGGATGTCACCCACAATGAGAAAAGAAAAGAAAGAGGAAGTGTGTTCTGAGTGTAACATAATGGACATACTGTAGTAAAATGGGACCTACTCTTTCTGTATACAAAAATAGCTCAGTCTAAGGTAACAAAAACTCAACCATCCTAGTTTTCCTCTGAAACCCTATACACCTGACCTGTAATACAACTTAACCTGGTGAACTACATAAGAATTTACTTCACATACGGTGGTCATAAACAAGGAAAAAGCTATAGATACCCAAACCATTCTTTGTACTATTGACCGTTTGAGAAACTGTGCATTTCAGTTTTCACTTGCCACATATGTGAGGAATGTTTCACACACAAAAATAATGTCCATGTGTGCTTTAAAGGCTAAATCTCCAAAATTCTACCTTTCAAGATGGTGTCAAACAGAATGTGCTTCTTTTTATGTTTTGTTTTTTTTCCCCCACAAACAAAGGGCACAAACCTGACAAAAAACATTGCTTACATGTCAAGGGGCCTTAAACTGTCCTCTGTTACATGTCTTTACGTTTTACCCCCCTGTGCTCAGTGGGAACATATTGGATCCATTACAACCTTTAAAGGAAGACTTGCAGCTGCTCACAGGAACATCTTAAGTTACAGTTTTCATTAAAAATTAATTTCAGGTTAGGTTTTCTAAGAAAGACAGAGACAAACAATACTAAAGCCTTGAGGTTCTTTATTAAAAAAGGTTTCACAGCCCCTTTAAATATACCTTGAATATTCACTTGTTTGGATGCTCAGGGCTGCCGCCACCCTCTGATTATAGCGTTTTCCAAGACTATGGTTAAATATTGCATATAAAAATAGCAGTTTTATGTGATCACTTCCAAATACTAAGTCCAAATATGCAGTAAATAACATTGTTAATGAAAGACTGATTACTAACTTGATCTGCGAGTTGTAGGAGCCAAAGATGCCTGAGGCGAGTGTTGGGGATTCATAGCCATTCATCCTGCTTCACAGTTGACAGTCAGCTGAAAAAAAACCCACAAGAACATAACAATCATTAGTCTCACATCCTTTCAGAAGCATAACAAACGTCTGCTTAATACTAGGAGAAGTCTGTTTCATGGAGAAGTTTCATAAATGTTTCATGGCACTTGAGCAGCTCCATAACATAGTTTATACAAAAGATGCAATATTTCAACAACACTCAGAAGGCAACGTTATTATTACATGAATTAATGTGATAACTTGGAATTTGCAATTCCCATAAGAAACTGCAAAATAAAAATCCATTCAACTTGTTATCCAGTGTTACCAGGAGGCTGAAAATCATATTTTTATTGAAATAATTATTTGATCGATTTGTATAAAGTTCTGTGCAGACAATCATAATACCAGAGGGTGAACCCTTTTGAGCTTGATACTTCAAACAAATGAAAGGATGGAAGTCTTAGTGATAAAGGTGAGAGCATGACAGATGCTGACTTGTCTTTAAAGAGATAAACTACAACATTCTCCTCCGTCCGTCTCATTACACAGTCATTAAAATATCACATCATTGTGAAATGAACAGTAGTGGAGGCAAAGGCTGGCTGAACAGGCTGATGATGAGCTGCTGACTGTGTGTGTGTGCGCGCTGTGTAATGACACACACTGCTGCTGTATGTACAGTGCAGCCATGTGTGATTGCTTTTCCCAGGACTCCTGCTTGCCCCTCCATGTTTTATTCAACTGGGAGTCACTCACACTCCATTTTGGACTCTGTAGCCATGGCAACAAACAGGGACAACGATTCAGTAGAATATAAGTATCCAAGGGGTGAGCTGATGACTGGGAGATGTCTGATTGCATGGAAATTAATTTGCCTGCCAAAACAATTCTCTGGAAAACGTCAATAATTTATTATTTAGAAACCAAAAAAGAAACAAAACAAAAAAAAAAAATCACATGAAAACCTCTCAACAGATATGACATTGCAATATCCCATAGATTTACTCAAAAATACGTTTAATAACATTTTGGTCTTTTTCATAATTTTTGTGATTCTCTGTGTATTTTAAGCCTCACCAGTGGCTTTATTGACTTGACATTTGTGTTCAACATCCAAGAAACATCAAGGAAAATTTGCAAAACACTTGTCACCTCAATCATCAGTCATCTGTTTTTATTCATTTGATTACTGGGAACATTTAACAGTAAACTACATGATTTTCCTCCAATGAAAAACCTTTGATTTTCACAAATGAATGTCACCACTAGCTCTAACTTTGTTGCAACCAATCTTTTTTCGGTACTATAGTAATATCATATTTAGAAGTTACATGGCCTCCATTAAAAAAAAAAAATGCATATTTTCATTCATCAGTAAATACACTGATTGGCTACAAAAACATCCCCAACTGAATTTAACTGAGTAAATAGTGGAAGAGACTTTCACTGAATAAATACTGCAGTGTTTAATATGTTTCAGTTGCAACAAGTTCTACACCTATATCTGATGCAGTGAGTATCTTCTCATTTCTTAAACAACCATCAGTTTGATAGAGAGCAAAAAGGATGGACTGTGTTTCAATGGAAAAAGGTCATGTGGTCTGATAAGTCCAGACTTACCCTGTTCCAAAGTGATGGACGTATCAGGGTGAGAGTAGAGGCAGCTGAAGTGATTACCCATCATGCCTAGTGCCAACAATTCCAGCCTGTGGGGGCAGTATTATGATCTGAAGTTGCTTCAGTTGATCAGGTCTAGGTTCAGCAATGTTATGTGCCCAAAACATTTTCGTGATATTGTATAAGCTTATAAAAACAATGCCACGGTGCTGTAATCAAAGCTAAGTGCTAAATAAATCTAAATATTAAAGACTAGGACTTTTTTGGCCACAGTATATATTTTCATCTGTCATATCATTATTACTGCTTTGTCTGTCAGTGGTCACACCATTGATTATCTTGTTACTATTGTACAAGTGTAAAAGAAAAGCATCAAGTTGTTATATTTCATGAGCTGAAAGTAGCCAAAGTTAAGTAAGATTCAGTGATTCTAAAAAAATCATTACACATTTAGATACCATTTAAAAATATCAGTTTTTCGATTCATAAAATAATTGCTGCATTTTCAGCTTCACTACATCTTTGTTCTAAGGTTGGCTGAATCATCATAAAGGCTGTTTGTTCTGTCTGTTTGTAGTTAACTGATAACTTCAGTGACAAAGTGCTGAGACTATAAACTGTGAAAGACCCACATGCCCTGTGTGTGAAGGTCTGGTTTCTTTACAGACTTATCAGCCCTCTAACAGCTGCTGGACAACACATGTATCTATTGTTTTACAAGCCTTTTGTCTTTATAATTCATTCATTAAAAGGTCCAACACACACTAGACTCCCTCGCTTCACTGCTGACAGCCATCATTTTTAACAAAACTCAGCTTTTCTTTTTTTTAGCACCAACGACCAAGTGAATGACAATCAATAACCAGGGAACTGCCCTACTGTACACACACAAACAGTTACTACAGGAGTGGGGAGTGAAGGGTCAAGGGTCAGAGGTGTAAGTGTTGGTTTGTTGTTACGTAAGTGCACATGTAGGTGACTAATGAACAGCTCACAGCTCCTTTATCTCTGTTTGTCCTGGGAGGAAACTCCATCTGTGCACAGTTCACTCTGGTTTATCCATTCAGCCATACGTGAACACACATACATGTGTAGAGTGGATGTGAACACATGGCAACAAACCAATATAAAGGGCCACAAATATAAAAGGTAAGAAACGCATGTGACTTAAAGTTTGCCCACTGCACTCTGATTTTATTCATTTTAGAGTATCAACACAGCTGGAGCAGTGTGTTAAGCACAAATGGCTGGAGAACGTTATGAATCATCATTTTTGATGCTCCCAGTGTTATCAGTATAGTACCAGTTACAGCAGTTAGCCCAGTTCAGGTGATTCAGAGCAAAAATTAAACTTCGAAAACTGACATTTTAATGTACGTGATGGGCTGAATTCAGTTGCCGTGATGACACCACACATCTGAGACTAACTGTGCACCCCACATACCATGAGCTGGGCTGTAAAGCGTTTCCATGGCACCGCAGGCCTCACGCCACCTAAAGTAAGGAGAGGCATGTTCACATCCACCGCAGTGTGTTTCACACCAAAGCAGAACTGTATTTACTTTAACAGGTGCCGTTTAATATTTAACACAGATAAGGGGGGCAGGGTTAATGACGTTTTCCCCTCTGATGTCATTTAAGGCAAACACAGCTGGAACAGGCCGATTAATACAGACGTTTACGAGACAGTAAAGTGAACATGGTTCTGTTCATAAACATGTTCACTCAAGTCTAATCATTCTGTAGGAGGTTTGGAACAGACAGCAGCTATTTAATGACATGAAACTACTGTAACATGAAGAGCCTGTTTCACTAGGAAAGTTTAATAAACCCTGAGCCAAGCCTTGAAGTCTGAGTTGACAAATATGGTTATGGCTTGATTTTAGCTGAGCTGAGTTAAAGACGCAGATGCCAAATCAGGGGCCAAAACTAAACATAAAGATAGATATGATGCCAGTCTGCCAAGCTTCTGTGTTGAGCCATAAAGCACATGAAGTAACACTTTACAGAATCTTAACAACAATCAGCAGTTGCAGCTGTCAATCACATATTTAACCCCTTTCTCGAAAAAAGTCTATGAGAAACCAAATCCAACACAAAAACAGAGTTTCGACAATACGTTATAACGTTTGTTTCATGTCAGACCACTTGAATTACAATACACTGAGCGGTAACAAGCGAAAAATTGAGAGAAAGGCACATGTAAAGAACATTTGAAACAAATTTGGTGAATAGGACCCAAGAAATCGGATGAACAAATTTTCTAAGTTGAAATTTTCAAATATTGAAAAAAAATTCCAAAAATTGAAATACAGTGATAAAGAACATGTGTGAAATTTGAAAAGAATCAGGTGAATAGTGTCTGACAAATGGGATGGACAAAAATCTTGGGCTGATGGACAAAAGGATGGACGGGCTTCCTGGTATCATTGTCTATAATAATTATTAGCCAGTGATGCACAAAACTATCACACCCTAAAGCTTTAAGTCTAAATTTAAGTGAGGATGTTCACTGTGAGAAAAACGAGTGCCATCATGAGTGGAGATAAGAGATGACAACTCACCATGGCAGAGCTCCCATTTATTCAAATGAGGTACATATATATGCAAAAATAAATGCATCTGCCCAGACCTTACTATGTGCAATCAATCTCAAGACTACTACCGCCAAAGAATAGTGACAAAAACTGGGTCAGTCATTCATCATTTACTACTCACTTCCTTAATGGATTCAATTTTTTCAGCTATTAACTAAAATGAACAAAGTACAAGCAGAAAAAGGGAACAATAGGTTCATAAAACTGCAGAATGTAACTGACATGATTTCAATAATTTGCCGTTTAAACTGCACCTTATTAAGTCTGAACACAAATCGGACTCCGTATTAACAGAGCTGAACCTGAATTAGCCGAATGAGTGTAAACTTACACACAGGAGATTCATGTAAATATTCACATTACCTTGTATAATTAATAACAGAATCTTTTGACCGATGACAGATGTTTATTCACTGATCATAATTATGTTTGTCATATTTTATCATATGTCAACGGGTCTAATATTGAAATAAACAGAGACCCACAGTACAGTTGGGCAATATATCAAGTTATTATTTATTGCAGTTAATCAAGGTTTTGATTTCTGAAAATGTTGGGGGAAAGAAAACATAATTGAAAATATTCCTCTGGACACCTTTCTTTGAAGATTTCAGTGCAGCTGAACTGTCCCAATAAGATAACAGCTGTCTTAATGTGGACAGTTTTCCTCATTTCACAATTACAATGAGAGGTTACGACCACAATGTCTAAAATGAGACCCAGTAGTGTTGGATGGATAAACCAAGCTTTAGAAAATTGTGAAAGAGATTAAGTTATTACACTACTTAGTAAATTTTGACATTTACTGTGACTAAAATTAAGCTAAGAAAATAGATTAATAGTTCTGAAAAATTTCATGTTATTGTTAGTCTTTAGTTAAAAAACAGTAAGATCTGATACTGAAGTCACAAACAGAAGTGGGCCTAACAGATTTTCATCTGAGCAGAAAATGAGTTTGAATAATGTTAAAAACTGATCAATTAAAAGTGATTAAACTTGTTTTTCCTCCAAGTACTTCAAAAATACCAAACTAAATAAGCTTCCTGTGAGTAATTAAAACACAAAGAAGCCTGAAATGTTAATGTTTCCTGGTTAATTATTAGGTTGACCAATCGGACATCAATAGCAATAAAATATTTACCTTCTGTCATGATGTCAGATTGTAGT
Source organism: Apogon talboti (assembly GCA_037367365.1). Lineage (NCBI taxonomy): Eukaryota > Metazoa > Chordata > Actinopteri > Kurtiformes > Apogonidae > Apogon > Apogon talboti. The sequence goes on along the minus strand of JAPQRQ010000005.1, from coordinate 11,604,372 downwards.
CTATATGATGTTTAGCTAAGAAAATAAATTGTTTAAATGTTAACTAGATTTCAAACACAAAGTTAATAACTCACCAAAGAGGAACTGCTGTGTCATTTCAACTTGCAACAACATACGGCAATGAAGTTCAACTTTCATCGGCACAAAAGGTTGTTTTTGTTTTTTTTTTAGAGATTCATGCTGATGAAACCGTGTCAAAGCAGCAGCATCTGTTACTGTCCCACAGAAGAAAGTAAAGAGGATTGGTAAGAAGATTTAGATCCATGTGGCCAACACACACCAACGTAATCTCTCCTCCTGAGTAAAGGATCCTGGGATGGTCCACAACAGCAGGAACACGAGTCGGTGTGATATGCAACAGTCACAATCAAGGTTTTCAACACTATACTACATATTTTAATTAAACAAGCAGACACTGACATTTGGATGTTTACATTGCTTCCTGCACAACAAACATTAAATGGTGTGATTAAAACAAATCTATCTTTTTATTCATCTTCCATTGAGAGAAAAATTCTGGTTTGACCAATGACACCTGTCCATTTGACATCTGGAGAGAACTAGGGCTGGGTATTGCTCAAAAATTTACTCATACCAATATTAGTCTCTAAATGATTTGCATGTGGTGGAGTTTGTGTTGTGCTGGAAGCCAATAGTTGTTGATGTTTGCCAGCTTTGTAAGTACCCTAATGACTGAGTGTTTTCTGCAGAAATCCTTATGCTTGGTCCTGAGTGCTTCACTGCCTCTATTCTGCTCCTGTTCAGTTGCAGCAATGTACAACAGTATGTACAGTTAGCTCTGAAATGCAGTCAGGTAATGTTAACAAAAAAAAAAAAACCCAACTCCTCACATCACATCAATGTCACATGAGATTTACTCTGACTGTACTCAAATTTGGTATCAAACAAGACACTTTTGTCAGTGCCAGAAAAGTATTGAAGTTTGGTAGAGGCCTAAGAGAGCAAAAGCGAAGCACAAACTGGAAGATGACTGAAGAAAGTACAAAATGTGAAAACCCCTACTAAGGATGGTAGAAAGCACCCCTGTCCAATGAGAGGGACTCCTTTGTTGATTTTTGTAATCTCAAATATGCTTTAAACTTCCTCCAGGGTGTCTGTTCTGGAAACAACTCAGGAAGTTCAACTGTATCCTCATCCCCAGGACCTTTCCACCTCCTGTAATGTGTGACTAATATGTCTGGACCCTCCTCTATGGACATCCACTTAAACCAAGAAATTGGAACCAAGGCACATTCTCCAAAAAAAAAAGTCTTAAACCATATCACAAACTGTCTATAAACAATCAGTCCTTATTTTTTGGATGAAGTAGTGAAGCTCATCATCTTCTTGTTGCCAAGACTGGCTGAACTCAACGCTGAACACATAAAACACCAACATCACTGAGTAGAAGTACCAAAGGGACACCAGTAATGGGTCAGATGAGTTCAGACGTGAAGGACACCAGGTTTTAGTCTGACATGATTTAACATTCAGATTAATTCAGGACTTTGAAGCTGATTTTTCAGTTAGTTCCTGCAGCCCTAACTAGCTGTCTACACAAAGTGGTTTGTGTACATTTTAAGAGTGTGACTCTTGTAAGCTATGTAAAACATTAGTGCTGAGTTGACTGAATGATCTTGGGTCACATGACGGCTGTAATCAGGCTGCAGAATGAGAGCAGCCTCTGTTGTGGATTGATTAATTTGCTGATCGGAGCTCTTGTCCTCTGATTCCCAGACAGGATCGAGGCCACAGAGCTCAGCTGGGAGCTCACAGTAACCTACATAATGAACCTACAAAAGGACGTTTACTGCGTAGGGATGTTGCGGAAGAATCACTGCAGCTCAGTCCAGAACAGCCACTCACTATTACATTTTCAACTACTGAGTTAAAGGTAAAGCTACTCTGTCTGTAAATGAGAGGAGGAAGCCGGACGCTGGTCACAGTTTCCCTGATACCACTATGTATGTTTATGACCCATGTTTAAATCACATTCATAGATACTCAGTTTATATCAGACAGCAAAGAGAGCAACCCTACATTTTAGGGTTACAAGAGGCACAAGAGGCACTTCTTTGAAAATCCATTTTTTGTTTGATCATCTAATCAATTAATAACAGAATCTTTGGACTGATGGTGCAGAAGTACATCATGTTCCCCAATGAAAAAACATCACAGCAGACATCTGCAATTCCACAGACAAGTTTCCATTGCACTGTAGAGGGCACTACTGACAAATTTACACTAAGCACAGGCTCTCCTTGAGGAAAAGAGAGCAGGGGGCTGCTGTATGTGATGCTAAATTGTTGCAACTCAAGTCTGACATTTTCCTACCTTTGTTCTGTTCTCAAAAATTTCTCCCAAAATGTGTTTTTGAGTGTTTATGAAAAAGAAGTAAAATTAAATGAGGTTGTACCACAAACTGTATGCAATTATTGGATGGAGAAACTCTCATTGGTTTCTGAACTGCTGGTTTGAAGCCTGTAGTTTATGATTTGGCTGTCATCCATGCATTTTAAGCTCTGTAAGTGACCATAAGGGGTGGAGCTGCTGGAGCCGAAGAGGTCAGAGGCAACGTTGATGGGTGAGCTAATGTTAAATGCCAGTGTACTGACCCTGTAAAATGGAAAGTTTCATTAAGCACTCCATAACGGTCAATTTACCGTCTTGTTAGTGGAATCTGTTAACCATATTTAGAGTTGAGCTGTCTGTCAGAAAAAAGAGAGTTTTATTAATTAAACAAAAACTCATAAATTCCAACTGAGCTGTACTATGGATGTGTCAAAGCCCGACACGGCAGACACCAAAGCTCTCCATTTTACCTGAGGTCTAAAACAAAATTAAAATGGAGCAATAATTTAAAGATGTACCACTGGATCACTTATTAGAGGTTCTAAATAAACAAATGAGAACAACAATACAAGCCAGGGCTTTTTGGAGCCAATCCAACAACCATGAGGGTTATTACAACTTTAACAGACTTTGGCATTGGCTTCATTTTGGAGCAGAGGTCCTTGCCCTTTTGTGCAGTACTGAATTAAGTGTGCAAACAGCTAATTACCAACAGAGGGGTAGAAACCAAAACCCAACTGCGGCCGTGAAACAGACTGGTGTAAGTGATAACCTCCAGACCTGAACAGTGAGGCATGGAAGTGTCAAAAACTGTTGTTCCTTTGCCATTCAAAAGGTATGATCACCAAATTTTTCTCAAGTTTCCAGGTCATGCCTGAATCCTAAAGAAAGAAAATACAGGGAAGCATTTTCATACTCTTCGTGCAATCACAGATGTAGTCTATGTAAAATTAAAACATACAAAACATCCTAATGTGCAGTTTATTCGCATTTTCCCAAACATCAGACTGTTCTTTAAAAGATTTAAGATCTCTCATTGTATTCTTTAAAGCGATTCAGAATTTGATTTATGTGGATTAAACAGAGAGGGTTTCATTGCCTCTGGAAGTATTTAATCCATATCTGTCAACACTAACTCTGCTATTGATTTGTACTTCTTCCAATGTGGTGGCGGCCTCCAGCAGCACATGTTTACAATCCGACCTGCGGTTCACTGGGAACTAAAAGGACAGATTTACTTTGGGTGTTTACAGTCTGTGTCTCAGAGGGGCTAACCCACTGTAAACAGGCTGGATGGTCATAATGATCTGTAATGCTCACAATGCTGATGTCTCCATTCCTGCTGAGTATCACCTGTAACTAAAGACAAATAAATGTGCATTGCCCGAGCCCAATCCATCAGTTAATTTTGCTAGACCTGTCCATATTTCAGCTCTGTAATGTTGCAATGTTTAGACAGATATTAATGCTGAGGAAAATGCATTCATTGACAGTATTCTATGACAAAATAGAAGAATAACAAATAGATAAGTTGAATAATAATGCATGAATATAATTATCAGGTTTTTTTCTGCATAGAGAATTACAAGGCGGTGAACTCTGTCATTTGTAATCAGGTAGTGGCACCATCATTTTAACACAAATATTACTTTACTGGTGTAGAAAGGAGACTTTTAAAGTTTCCTCATGGGTTTACCATTCCTCCAAGAAATGCTAGTGCCTGTCTCAACTGAAAGGTGGAGATAAGATAATTAGTAAATGCAATCACAGTAACTGAGAAGTGTTTGATGACAGTAAAATGGTTACTATACATTTTCATAGTGGTCATCATAACGTCCTTCAATAACCATTTGAAGAAAAAGAAATACTGTGAATTATATACAAATCTGAGATAAACTTTCAGGTAAATACATAAACAGAATACAAATACAAGTATACGATCACATCTAAAAGCCAGGTCCACCATCAATAATCAACCCTCAATAATAATATTACAAGGAAGTAAACAAAAGTTGACATTATTTATGAATGCAGTTCTTCTCTTTTTAAATAAACCAAGCAAACAATGTGAGCCCAGTTGGCTTCACTGTGGTATGTACAACTGCAAAGATTAGCGAGGTAATTCATAAGACTGAGAACTGTTTGCTGTTTGGAGCCTCTCAGATGTGAAGATTGGAGGATTTTCTCTGCCATATGTGAAAAGTAAACTCAATATCAGACTGACTCTGAACTGCCAATTTAATTTACAAACACTATTTGGAGACAATGTGAGAATCACTTCTGTAACCAGAGATTTTTTTTTTGTTCAGAGAAACAATTAATAGATTAATTGTTAATATATCTAGTTTATTATCTACAATGAGAATAGGAGTTAGTTCAACACTTTGACTGCAAAGATGAGAACAGTTGCACACTACAGGTTTTAACACAACAGCATTATGACTCACAGCAGAAAATCATGTAAGTCACTGCCTTTCCTTACATGGGTGAACTACTGCAAGCTTATAATGGTTTCTTAATGGATTAAAGAGTTAAATAGGTACAAATAAGAACAATAGTACATATTCAATTTGTTGTCATGATTCATATTGCAATCTATTCTAAAGAACTATAATAATAGTACTTTTACTGTGTTGATGATGAATGCTACCATGTGTTAAGGACATTGTATTTTGTTTCTGTTGAAAGGATTATTTGTGGTGAAATATAGTTAATTAATTTTGTAATTCAAAGAAATGTCATTCAAATAAAATCTTGCAGTGCATTACAACTAACAGGTAAAACGTTCTTTCTACAAATCTGTTTAAAAGGTTTTCATAGTTGAAAAATGTACAGATAATTATTTTTATTACTTTTTCAATTAACACGGTGTTTCAGCTACAGTCACAAATCACAAAAACTTTTAGTCACTAATATGTCTTAAAATGACCTTCATTTCACCACATGCAACTATTAATGTGTCACAGCTCATTTGAAACTGTTCAGCTGGGCAGGAAGCCAAACTACAGATCAGAAAACAAGTCGGATCACATCAGCTGCAAGTAAAGCAACACTAAAAATAACTGCAAAGGTTGAACATTACATTGTAGAACCAGAGGTCGTTTTAGACTGTTTCTACAAGTCTCCTTTATATCCACATTGTAATTCAATGTCTAAAATAGGGAAAGGAAATGTTCAGTTTAAGAACACAAATAATAGACGGTGAATAATAAGACCTTCATTCATTGAGTGGCTGTAATAAAACACCCGACAGCTGATAATGAACAGAGAGCCTACCTGGATGGAATGTCCACACTAATACACCTGTTCACAGGTAAAGGCAGACGAGCAGTGCTTCATGTCTGACAGATTACTGCAGCTCCTGGATTTGCTGCTGCCTGTTGTTTTCCAGGATTGACGAGTTTAAGCCCCTAATTAATGAGTCATTAGGAGCAAGGGGTGGGGCTTGTGGAGGAGGTGACAGGTGGCCCCAGTGAAAACTCTGACAGGATTTAAAGACTCAACACTACAAGTCCATCTGCACCCCACCACTCTGCACACTGAGCATTATCCACCTTGGACTGGTTCTATTTATACTGTATAGTTAAAGGAGGCCAGTCCACATACTTTACAGAACCACCATCTGAATTCTTACTTAGAGATAAGGTGTTTGTGTGGCATTTTACTTAATGTGACCCATTCCTCACAGCAGCTTATTTTCTTATTCCCACACTTAATAATCTTCTGCATGTAAACACCGTTTCCTGATTTCAATGTCCCAGATATGACCTTGTTCCTGTTTCAAGAAACCAGCTAGAGTACTCCCGATAGTTACCCAGATTCTGTTACCTGTGAACACCTTATTGCGGTCACTGACAATTGTAGGTGCTGCGCAAAAGTAAAATGACGTAACAGAAATACAAACTTGGCAATTGCAAAAAAACAAAAAACATCTCACTTCTAGAGCACCACAGACACAGAGTTAAGTCTTTCAGTAACTAAATAGGAGAAAGCATTGGACAGCTGTTCATTTCAAGTCTGGTGTAAAACAACCAACAGGACGTCACTGTCCCCAAAGCAAACAATACAACAAGTCAGGTCACAGTGGAAAACACAACACAAACATTACTATGTGGATTAACATTAAAATCAGTCACTAAACTCTATCATGTCACGGCTGCTGATCTCCATCCTCGTCCTTATCCTATATGACAGTGACAGAATAACAGCTGGAGGACAGGCTTCCTGAATACTGTACAGTCAAAACCAGGATACTCCTCATAACTAGGAGACTAGCTTGTATGTAAACACAGTTGTGTATATTTTTTTCAATTAGAGCAAAATGCAAAAATGTCCATTCCCACTAAAATTGTGATTTATATTGTATTTATAGTG
>JAPQRQ010000005.1:11559745-11581394 GCA_037367365.1 Apogon talboti | reverse complement strand
AATGTATTGCATATGATGTGGAGTCTATTCCAAATAGGACAGATTTAAAACATGGAAGAGTAAAGGGATAACGACATACTGTTGCTTTATACACAATGGAATTCTAAAGAGCTTTGAAATTCTTAAGAAAGAATATGGATTGGCAAATCAAGATTTCTTTAGATATTTACAGGTACGACATTGACTGAATAAGATTATGGCTAAGGGGTTGGGAAAACAGGGCGGTGATATACTGAAGATCTTTATGACAGTCGACAAATCCAGAGGTGGACGTGGAATAATCTCTAGATTATATAAAAGTTTACAAGACTCTCTAAATTCAAACTCTCTGCATGTTAAAAATAAATGGGAAAAGAGAAGGAGGAATGGTAATATTTGACGGAGACTGGGAGAATATTTGTACAATACAGTGGAAATCTACATATTCACACAGCTGGAGGGGATTTGGGTGGAAAAGTGTCGTGAGATTCTTTATTACAACTGTTCAACAGAGACATCAAGGTGTTGTAGTGAACTGTTGGAGGTTATGCAATTCAACTGTAGCCAATCATTATCACATACTCTGGAGCTGCCCGAAACTCATATCGTTTCAGCGAGAAATCCATAAGTGTTTGGAGACTGTTTTTCAGTTCACTATCCCATTTGATGCTCTGACAGTGTAGTTGGGGGTTGGAATGAATGTTCAGTCTAATGAGAATATTACTTGTTGGAGGGAAGAAGACCCTGACTAAGAAATGGTTACAACCAGATGCTCCAACATTAGATGATTGGTTTTAAATTGTACATGACATTTACATTATGGAAAGACTGACATTCTTTATAAAAATGCAAACAGAAAGATTTTTCAGACTATGGGCAAAATGGATCGGATACATCAGCATCAGGAGACCAGATCTGCTTTAATTAGTCTCCTGTGCAGTATTGAATTTACTGGATTATCATGCGGATTATGTTGTGAGTGGATTTCTACAGTTGGATGAAACGGAATGACAGCCCTTATTAATTTGTTCAGTAATGTATAAACCTGTTTGAAGTGCAATGGAAAATGAAAGGGAGAGCAGTAGATGAAAGATCAATGCTGTTGAAACATGTTTTTTTCTATTTATTAGAGCGATGTTTGAAACATGACTTGAATTCTGAACTATGTATGACCTCCCTGATGAAAAATAAATAAAATAAAATGGTCCAAATTTTACAAACAAGTAATAATAGGTCAAACTACAAACTTTCAGCAGAAATTTTGTATATCATTGCTGCATATTCACCTCTACACCACAGTGCCCCTTGAATCCCCCAAAATAAAAGTGATGGCCTGGCTTACTTTATAGGATTCTTAAAATCCTGACTGACATTCAAACCAGTTGTATCACCAACACAAAGAGAATCCTCTCACCAATTATCTTAGAAACCTCCACAAGCTACAAGATCTGGAAATAATCTGACATCACACTGTACAGGATCAGGACACCACTTCATCTGATTTCATAGAAGCACAGATGTAAACTCACTGCAGTGATTTTTTACAATGAAAAAGAAGGAAGAAGCCTGAGTGAAGAAACAGTTGCTGAAATGTGCACAAAACACAAGGAATGGAGGTGAAATTTTTACTGTCCATTTAAATATCTGTCAAATGCAGTAGTTTCTTTAGTACGTTTACTCTGGTGATACTGTGGTCTTCTAACTGTCCAGATTTACCCTCTTATGTCTAACATGTTTATTTATCTGGGCATTCCTATCAGTGTGTGGGCAGTTGGTCCAGATCTTTAAACTCATCCCTTTACCAAAACTGTGAACGCCCCCTGATTGTCGGGAAGGGCGGATCTGTCTACATCTGCGTAGACCTCACCTCAGTCTGCACCATAGACAGACGGTGTGATCTCATCTCAGACACCATCCCCAGAATGTCTGCAAACTCGTGTTCTCTGATGTGCTGCATGAGACGGTCCAGAGCGATGAAGGTCCCCGTCCTGCCGACTCCAGCACTGCAACACCACAAACAGCAGGCCTTTATCGTAACCACTCACTGCAGCTTTATTGTGGAGAGGTTAATGGATGACATCATCTGTCTAACTGGATTTTATGCGACTGTCTTCCTGCTTTGATCTCAATGTATTCTGGTTGTAACCGAAATATGTAGCTGAAAGGAGTTAGAATTTCAGTATTTAAGCTATTATTTACACATTAACACAAATCGAAAATAAACCTGGGATGGATTAACCTCTCAAGGCCCAGGAATGCGTTTTTATCCTGTGTAGGGGACAAGAGTTTCACAGCTTTACTAAAAAACAAAAACCCAAAAAAATAAGTTGTCCACTGCAGTAGGAGTTAGAAGTGGTTTGGATGAACTGAATATTTTCTTTTTTTAGACTGTGTTTGTACATGTTTGGTCTGATTCTGTTGTGAGAATACACCCCTCACCCTCCCCTATGGCGGCTGAAACAAATCCCTTCTTGTAGTCATTGTTTGTTTTGTCTATTCTGGGCTCAGAAGTTGTGGGATATTAACTCTGATCCAAACTCAGGCATAGAAGGAGATTGTAAAGCATCTGAACACTGGAGGGTGCCTCATATAAAATGGAAATAACAGCTACAGTGGGAAGACCTGTTCCCTGCTCCCTAAGTGTGATATATCCTAAAAAAGAAAAAGAAAAAAGCCACTGAACTGAGAGGACTTCTGATTTTTCTTAACCCGCAACATTAGAAAATGTAATTAAAAGCAAAGTGAAAGAACACCCCTATCTGCCAGCTAATATGGGTATGAGACCCGTTTTTCACCTGCAGTGGACTATGATGGGGTCTTTGGTCCTGTTGGCCTGTTGACGGACAATGTGGACAAACTGCAAGATGCTCTCGATGGCATTAACAGTGGGGACGCCATGATCCGGCCATGAGGTGTAGTTCAGATGGAGGACATCCTGAGTCTCATCAGCCTGCAGGGGCGACAACAAGAAATGGAGCATATAAACTCATATATGGACATTAGAGTCAGAACAGCTTTAAAGAATGTGTGCTAATGTGGCTAATAGAAGAAAATGATAATTATCAAGAGACACAATGCAGAAAATGTAAAATAAAAACAGAAGAATTTAAGAAATATATAGATAGATAGACAGCGAGCTACATAGCTAAACATAACATGTTGCATACTTTTAATACCCCTCGGCCAAATATAGGGTAAGATTCTGTTGAAAGTTACTGCCCTATAGGCCCTATAGGTGACTTATTTTCAATAGTCTTCTGCTCCATGCCAAGATGCATCCGCAGTATAAATTTGGTGCAGATATGTCAATGCATTCTTCAGATAATGTGATTACATTGTTGAATGGACAGACAGACGGACAGACATACGACAAAACGATTACAATACCCCTTCGGCCCGAAGTTGGCCGAGGGGTAAAAATCACAGTAAGGTTTAGATGATTTATGAGATATTTGTAGTGCAATGGTATGTAAGAAAAAGGTATTTGCATATCTTCTATATCAAAAATTAAGCAGCTTTAAATGCTTTATACCTACTGGACACTGCAATATAGAGAGAAAACAAATTATACAGTGTAATTTAACCTCAACTAAATCACACAGGAAATAAACATTGAACATGAACATAAACAAGTGTAGAAATAAAACTGATATATAACTTATAAGATGAAAAAAGTAATACATGTGTCTGTATTTTCTCCGGAGAAAAACTAGCACTCACGTATCCCAGTCTGAACTTCCTGATGGTCCACTCAGGAGACTCGGTTTCAGAGAGCATCTCCACGCTGATCTCTCCATACATCACTGGCTCGTCTGTGAACGGCCAGTAGTGATCACATTTCACCTGTGGAGTAAAACATTGTTACACAGGGTTTCCCCATAGAAGTCAGAAACAGATGTTTAAAGCTGCAAAGACAGATTCCCAATTACTAGAAATAACAGTGCAGATAGATGAAATGGTAGATAATAGAACATGTTTTATTTTCTGTGGGTGGTGAAACACACTAAAACACAACCAATTACAAGTACAGCCTTTTACTTGTTTTTGTGAATAAGTGAGTAAATAAAAGTAGGAGACGAAGCCCTTACAACAACATAGAATTTGTAAAAAGCCGTCTGAGCAGAGGTATCCTCCTCAGTGACCACAGAAATAAAACACTCACCCTCCGCCGTTCATTACACTGTGTGAGCATGACAATAATGGGAGACTTCTGCTGCAGGACCATCTTCCAGAAATCGTTCCTGGTCTCGGGCAGTGGACCCTGGGTAGCGATGTACTCCTTTGCATGTTTATAGCCCTGAATATTAAAAAGAAATACAGAGTAACAAGATGAATGAGAAGGTGTTACCTTTAAATCCAAATGATGTATTAAAACTTCACATTAAATCTGTTGTTTCATCATTTATACACTCTTTCAGGATAATACAAAGGCTTTTCACTCCTTCTGGTTTTTAAAAGTCAAACTAAATTGCTAAAAACTCCACACAGAATTGACTGGTTGTCTACAGATGAACAGGTGCACTCACAGGTATGTAATTGGCGTTGATGTAGTCAGACCCTTCATCATTGTGCATCGAGATCAGCTTCACCCGACTGAAGTCATCTGAGTTTGAAAAGAAGATTTGCTTTTAGTCTTTGAAGTACACTAAATGTATGTGTTAGGATGAGATGATGTTTGGTGACTTACAGGGGAGGATGTTGGTGTAACGGTTTTTGGGTCTGTTGACTGGCAGGTCTGCAGCATCATGAGAAAGATCCAGCCCAACACTTTTCAGTTCCTGAAAACACACAGCGGGCTCTTACTTACAGTATAACTTGACTATTTACAGTATATTTACATGGATTGTGTATTTGTATTCATTTTCTGTTTTATCTTCAGAGCTTCTTTGTATATAAAGTGTGTAATATTTAATGACATCTAGTGGAGCGTTTGCAGATTACAGCCTACTGAATAACTCCACTCTACAAAAACATGCCTATGGTTTTTAGTTAAAAGGATATTAACACAAACATAGTAGATAACTGTAATGTGCCCTCTATAGATATAAATGGCCCATGTTTAGGCACTAAAAATGCAATGGTTGCCTTTTTTTGTGTGATACACTGATGAAAACTAATAATCGTATCATCAAGCCCGTTTACATGCACACTAATAATCTGATCATTATCCGATTTTTGGATTTATCAGATTATTCAAGTGATAATGTAAACAGCATAATCTGATAGGCTTTATGAGACAACAGCAGTAATCTGATTATGAGAAATTGGATTAACACACCTGGATTTTTCCAAAATACTCCAATGTCTTTGTGCATGTCTTTGTATACAGGTTGATTTTACATCTGCCCATGTGCAAAAACAACTAAAAATCTTAGAAAATGGATGTTATGTAGTCAAACGTGGACGGAAGACAATAATAGGAAGTTTGACTCTAACGTTGCTGCATACTCCGGAAAAAATCTAATAATGGACTCAATAATCTAAACGGGGTTTTTTGGATTATCGCACTTCTAAAGTGCATGTAAATGAGTCAGATCTGATTATTACAATTGTCTGATTACTCCCAGTTATTTTTATAGACATGTAAACGGGCTCATTGTTGATTATCATGTTCCATCGCTGCGTATAGATCCTCCTTGATTTGCACCAAATCGTACAAGCTTAACCTTTAATGTCTGAACTCTTGTACCTCAAACTGCAGAGAAAACTTGTACGCTGAGTCTTTGCTCATTTCTTTGAAGTAGGCGTCAAAGTCGTCCAACTGCACCGGGCTGCGAACGGACAGACACACGTCAAAAATTCAACATTATGACATACTTCACAAACCTCAGCCTGACATGACGCTACAGGGTGCATTAAGTATCTGACTCATCTCCATTAGTTCACAGGAAATATCAAACTCCAACAGGCAGATTTATATGTAACCTCACAGAGGATTAACTCTTCAGATTTTAATTCTCCTTCTTCCTCTCAGGTTCAGGTTCCCTCCTGTCTCAGTGTTTACAAGCTGCAGACAGTTCAGTTTCACTTTAATCTGCTGGATTTAACACTTGAGATGTTTCTGTCTGAAGGCTCATATTAGTGTCATAGCAGCTCTGTTACATGCAACACACACAAATACAAAAAAAAAGAAAATAAAGAAAAGAAAAATATGCATATATACATAGAAACATGGATGAAGCCCACATACTGACACACATGTTGTTTAGTTGTGTTACCTTGTTAACTTCCGTTTCTTTAAAGCTGTCTTGCTCCTATAAAATACAGAATAAAGTCTTTGTGATGATTTCAGTCACTACAGCAGGAAAGGAGGACATATTTGTGTAATTATACTGTAATATTCATTACAGACACAAGTTTTAAAGCTATACCTGATGGTAATATGTTTAAATATAAAAAAACCTATATTTTGTTTCCAATTTTGATGTCCAAAATGTATTACATCTATTGACACCAGTATTTCTGAATACTATTGTCTATCTGGATTAATGTCTATGGAAGTTTATGACTATATTTATGGCCAGTATTGGTGTATATATACTGTATCATTTGTGTTTTGTTAATTCAATAAAAACATCTAATTATATTGTATCATCTGTGTTTCGATCATGTTATTTGAAGAAATACCATTTATAACTGGTACATTTCATTTCATAATATTATCCAAAGTATTTTTACCTTTTATTTTTAACAGAACGTTAGAGTGAAAATGATGTCTTTAAACTATATGATGTTATATTATTTGGCTTATTTAATTTTTTCCAGTAAATGTCCTGTGAAGACTTCAACAAGGACTGACAAAAGTTTGCACTTTGAGGTCTCACATTGATGAAAGGTTAGATGTATTTTTAGTTGCACAATTTTTCAGCTTTTCACAGGGTGTAAAAGTAGAATTTTTCTTTTAAATTTATTTCATTTTAACACTGGCATCTCCAGACTTCTATAAAAAAAAAGACCTTTACTTTAGACCTAAACTTATTAAACTCTCAAAACAGAATTTGTCTCATGCTCACTCATTCGATTTTTCTTGCAGACAGCTCTATATCAGACGTGCAGCTTTTTAAAATATATATTTTCTAAATTAATCTTTTTCATGCATCTATATTTGCAGTCTAGTCATACAAAGACAGATTCCCCGATTGTACTTAAGTGCCATAAATCCCCAAATTTCTGCCTGCTGACTGTTGAGTTTCTGAAAATTGAGAAAACTGAGATTCAAACAGTGAGCCGGGAGTAAATTTGGGTTTTTAAGGCTGGTGCAACATTATCAGGGAATTCATATTTAACGAGCAACATGCACTACAGCATCTAGAATTTAACAGAAAGTACAGATCATAACTGAGCTACAAGCAGGTCTACTCCTACAGTGGAAATCCACAAAGAGAAAGACAGATGGCATGCAGACACCAGCACCAACAGTTAGCATCAACAGTTAGCATCATGCTACATCCAACAGGTTAGTGAACAGAACATTCAGTACTTTGAAGGAGTTTGAACAGATCAGAGTTCAACCACAGACAGCATTGCAAGACAAAGTTAAACATGGCTAAAAACCATTGCTAACCTCCTGTTTTCTGGAGAATGCGACAACTGCATTTGGAAAAAGTCATCTTTTAGGTGCTGAAGTAAAAATCTGGTGTTATTCTCTGCCCTTCTTATCAGCAAATATGTAGACTGTAGGTAATTATCTACAAGCAAGTTTGTATCACAGCCTGATACGTTTCTGTGCCATAGAAGATAATTGATGTTACTAGCACATCAGTGAACCTCCCTGTTACACTGAGAGACATGTTTCTTCATTAGTATAACCTGTATTCACAGTCTGTTTGTACATGATCCTACATACACTGTCCTGTTATGAGAAAAAAACTGAGGCCCTATAACTGAGCCCTGTGGAACCCCAGATAACATTCCATTTAAGGGAAATATTGAGATACTGACTGATGGTTGAGCTGGATGATCTGGAAAAATTATCCTGTGACATTTTTTGAGGTAGAATCATAACCTACAAACTGAATCATAATTTTTCTCACCTCTTATAAAATGTTTTTTTGAGGTTCCCGGAGGCTTAGACTGTGGAAGCTTTTGTTGTTAGTTGATCAAAATCTCTACATTTTTACATTGTTTCAGACATTATTTCAATTTTTTTAAGAATAATCAGAAGAAAATGAATTTGCTGATTGATGAGGTAAACACTAATCCACATTTTATGAATTGCTAATGTTGAAAAAATATGTAATAATCACAGTGGTCCTCAAGCTATTCCAAATTGCACAGTAGAAAGGTTATGATAGGTTATGATTATCTATTAATGTAAAGATACAAGCTGTACAATTGCTTTGGAATAACGTTGTCTATGATATAAGACTGTGAGATAGCAAGGCCTGAGATGCAGCTAATGTTTCATGAGTGGTTTAACTAGCTGATTTATTTCCTCACATAATCATTAGGTCCTTCAAATATCAGATAAGGTATTTAAATAGCTTTTATCCATACACGACTTTTTGAAAATAATAATCTCTGACCAAAATAATCCCATCAGCTGAATGCAGATGAATAACAGGACTCAAAACAAAGCCTTGAAGTACACCACAACACTTAACACACTGACATTTTTGCCAGATATTCGACAAAGGGGTAACATTTGAGCTGGATTTCGTCACCCTTTAGGATAGACAGTATTATCAGATGTCATACATTATATTACTATACTATACTATACTATTCTCTCCTTAGAACTACAACTCAATGAGTGCTAACAAAAGTAATTTGCACATTATCAGCTTAAAAATGCAAGATATGTTTGCCTATTAAATAAAAAAAAGCAGAGAATAAAATAGAACCCAAACATGAGCCTTGAGGTTCACTACATCTGCACACACACTTTTTTCCCATGGGATTTGTTAAAAATAAGACAAATGCAGAATAACACCAGTTTTACCCTCTAATGCAATATCCAGATGTGATCTGATGACTTTTCATTTTGGAAAGTAAAACATTGTCTCTGATCAATACTGTGGACTGTGGCTCTGCTAAGACATGCCCCTGAAGTGCAGAGTTTTTGGCTAGCAGTTGCTTACTTACCAAGGATTAATATAAAAAGCCAAAAGATAGTCAGTCCAAAGGCAGGATGGCAGTAGGGTAAGGAAGGCAAAGAGGCTTCTTCGCCTGAAGGGGGTTCAGATAAAAAATAAAAATAAAAACACAAAAACACAACAACAACGAAAAAAATAGACACCAGGGGGCGACAGGTTGGGGACAGAACATGGTGCTCCATTAGTAAAGAGGCAAAGAGCGTCGAGAGCTTCACATTAGTGCTGAACACAGAGTTAATGCATCATGCAGCCGTTCAGAAAGTGCCCCGTTGTCTTTCTGGAGGACAACAGGAATCTGTTTGCTGCCAGACGTCAATGGCCGCTCTGTCTCATTTTTACAATCCCCAGCCTGAGCCTGTGACATCACTGTGTCCTCCCAACCCGTCCCACAATGCAACACTCAGCCAGCATCTCTGCAGGCCCCTAACCATGAAAACAGTTCACATTTTGTCACTTGGAAACTGTGACCGTGTGACATCACCTTGATGAACCTGATCAGATGGATGATCTCATTAACATTTGTGTTGCTCAGGTCATGCCCCCACTGATGCAGATAGTTTCACAAAACAACTGTAATCAGTCTGTTCTTTTTAAAAAAAAAAAATCTACAATCTCTTCTGAAAGTGAAGAATGAAAGTTTAAAAAGAAATAGTGTGCTGTTATGGTGAACTTTTGGTAAAGAATCTCTCAATGTAATTGATTCAGGGTCATATTGATGCCAATGTCATCATAGTAAAGTACAAAATTAACAAATCAAATCAAATCAAATGAAGTTATCTTTCCAGTGGCAATTTACAATGAGCTATAAAAACATTTTCCATAGAAATTCATATAGAAAAATAGATTGTATATTGTTATAAAGTACTTAACTGACCAAGAGAATGCAGGTAAACTAGAAAAAGAAGAGGACCCAGTATGAAGCCATGAGGTACTCCGCATCATCCAATTCTGTTACATTTTGTTAGGAAACTCATTTTCAACTTGCTACACAGTTTTTATGGAATTCATGATCTAAGAAAAGAAAGAAAGAAAGAAAGAAAGAAAGAAAGAAAGAAAGAAAGAAAGAAAGAAAGATACTATACCTATCTGCATCACTGGTGGCACCATACTCACAACCACACTGTTGTACCATATGAACCAACGAGGTCTGCCGACATGCACAGTCAAAGCATAAACACAACTCCACCGTCACATTAAGAAGACACTCTGATGGACATGTGCATTTAGTGATGGAAGGTAAAATACAACAGCAGATGGAAGCCGAGACTCTGCCTTAACTGACCGTCTTTCAGCTGTTATATTAATCACAAATATCCAAATCTAAGTATAGGTATCATATTGTATTATGTGGGATTGAATGTGAGAGACCTATAGCCACATTTATTAGACAATAAGATTTTTTGTGAATTGAATATTTGTGTATTGTTTTTCAAAATGTATCCTCGAGAGCAGCATTTTATCCCTTTAATCTGAGGGAACTCCTGATGTTTCATTATCAACAAACACCCCATTTTAGCCTGTCTAAACAAAGTGGGCATCATGATAGCCTCCTGCTGCTTAAACCATCACAGACGAGTTAAAATCTGTCGGTAGACAATGAGCTACATGTTCAAAACCCTAATCTGTTTCCTAAATCCCAGCCGTGCCACTAATCTACCTCTGATTGGATCGTTGGAGAGTGTTTGCAGGGACAGGCTTGGAAATACATACTAAGGAATTGATTTCTGAGGTGGACCAGAAGTCCAAATCTCAGTCATTCAGATGTCAGGACTGTGAAGTGCTTCAATGATTATGCCTTATCAGGACAAATCTAACTTCAGGTTCTCCAAAAAAAAAAAAATTAACAAACAGGCAGAGGTCTTTCCTACCAGTTATAAGGGAGCTTCCCATCTCTTTCAAAAGAAGGGAAATTGACGAAGGTTTCAGCACCACATTCTCTGAAACAGAAAACACCAACAAACATCAGAAAAAAAAGAATTAAAAAAAACTTTGTGAGAACGGCAACAGTTTGGGGAAGTCATACTTATTTTGATGACAAATCAGTAAATAGAGGAAGTGAGCTAGAATGAATAAGACTAAAACATGACAGAAACATGATCTTAAAACTGAAAATTGTATGATAAAATGATGAGAGCAACTGCTTTTTGGAGCAAATTATTATTATTTTTTTTTTACCGTTTGTAAGAGATATTTGGGATTATTAGGATTAAACTAAAATTACGAATAACAATTGTCTACATTAATACCACAGATATATCTATTCAAAACCAGTTTTTTGTCAGTAAATAAACTGAAGACACTGATGTCTTTAAAATTCAAATCCATATATGAGGAAGTTTATTAATAACACCAAGTATCAGTGTTTCTTAGAACTGACAATACAGTGAAATATGACAGAAACCAGACCTGCAGGGGTTAAAAGAGGACATTAAGTCAAACAAACCATGAGTTCTTCTCAATTCTCTATTTTTCACCTCCTTTCATCTCAGTCATAGCTTCTCTGGTCATTTTAGGAGACAGCCTTTAAGATGGTGCAACCAAGATCAATAATTTGATCACGATTGAGGATAAAAATGTAAGTTGTATTGTTTTGTATCAGTCTGAAGTTATATTGGTTATATAAGTTTGTCAAATGCAACAAATTTCCTTGTTGAATATGAAAAAAATTGTATGACATACCTACATCGCCCACTAACACGCTATGCAATGCTGTGAATTTATTTAAAAGTTATGAATATATTGAATTTATTATCTCTAGTGGGAGGTGGGATGTGAGGTGAGGACCCAAGGAACGACGACTTCAGAACTGGAAGAAGTGCATGTCTGAAAGCTTCAGCTCTGAGGTCAGCAGATGTGAGTTGTGTACATATGTGGAAATATGACTGAGGTTTTGTGGCACAATCTTACTTTTTCTTCATATTTCACCTTTTTCAACATTTCTGTCAATATTCCATGCACTGTAAATTGGAGAGACTTGCCTATAGTTTTGAAAATGTGTAAAACCTTCTACCAAACCACTCTGACCAACTCACTAACACTTTTTTTTTTTCAGTGAGGAAAAACTCATCCTCAAAATAAACCTTTTAATGAAAAATAATGGTAGAAATCTGAGGAGGAGCCCCAGAGGAGTGGTCCCTCTACCAGGACAGACAGGAGAACAGGTGTTGTGTGTGCAGAAATTTAGATTAAAAAAAGAAAATCCTAATTGGCTGTAGACATCTATTATATGCTTCAGGCTTTCCACAAAACCCTTTTTATTTGCATGTAAATGTCATCAGATGGTTGTGATTCAGATCAAAATATAGACATAAAACATAGAAGTTAAACATCTAGACTGCCTGTTGTCCACACTGGGTTGGGACTGTATTCCTGTGGTTCCGAGGTTGGAAGTCTTAAGTTGACGTGGGGGAGGTGGACAAACCACATGTTGACATTTAATCTGTTAAATTACACATAATCCTCTCAACCTGTAATGTATGTTATTCTTGAGATCATTTCAACAAACAGCAAAGTTACTGAATATGTTATGTTGCCTCTCTGAACCTGTAAACATGCATCGTTTTCACCTTTTATTTTGTGTTGTCTTTGTAATTCTGTGCTTTTTGTGTTACTTAAAACTAAAAACTAATCATTTCAGAGATTTAAACTTCATATAGTGTTCCTTTTATCAGTAGTTTAAATTTTTTCCAGAAACTGAAATGTCTGGGAGAGTTTTAGCTTGTGTAACATGTTGGCCTTGAGGTTCTGTGACCTGAAATTGTTTCTAAAAAACACACTGGGAGGTGTTTTTATTCACTTTAAGAGGTTTCTACTTTTTGTATCATAAAAACACAAAAACAAGACAAAACCACAGCCCCATAGAAACAACAGTAGTTGATACAAACAAAATGACCAAATTTTCCAACTACAACCCACTTCCATCGACCAATAAAAAATATAGAATAGATGAATAAAAGACAGATAACTGATAAAAGTGAAACAATCAAACCCAACCCAAAAGTTACTCAGTGAGAGTAAAGACACAGGGTTTGTGCTGTGGTGTGTGGGGTTTTGTGGTGATGCTTATTGTTTTGTCATTGGGGTTTATGGTTGATATTTGTACCTGGTCATCTGCAGATGTTTTTTGCGTAAGACGAGCAGGAAGAGAACGAGGAGGCTGATGAGCAGGATGCTGAGGACGGCCAGAGCCGAGATGGCTGCTACGCTCGGGTTCATCTCTTTAGCTGTAACAGAAAAGATCATTTGCTGAATTTACACCAGGCCTGTGACAAACGAGTCATTTCATTAACAAAATGTTAAAGGTTATTTCGATCATTTTCTTTGATAAGATGTGTAAAAGATGATTTAATTTCCTTGTGCTGTAGCTTTAAGAACAACCCGAATGAGACAGAGAGCAGCTGAGAGGTGTCAAACTATGAGCTTTTTTCCACGTTTTTGGCCTTTTCAACAGAAAATGCATGTAAACAGTGGCAGCTGGTGGACATGTCCTATGCAAGTTTTAGGAAGAAACAATGAGAAGAGGTGGGAGGAAGAGGGATGATCAGAATCAGAAACAGGTCTATTGTCTGGTAAGGTTTTCACTGTATGAGGAATTTGTTCTGGTATGTAGGTAAAAAATAAAAGTAAAAATACTAATAAAAACAAACATGCAATAAAGACTATGAAAAGACAGAAAAATGTTTACAATAGATACAGTATGTGCAGATATTTAAGACAATATACCATATGATCTAAAATATTCAGACAGATCACACCTACAGCTTGTAGGATTTCCCATTCCTGTTGATTTGGAACATTATCATTATAGAAATGTTCATATCAGTTGTTGTCAAATGAGTATTTCTTTAAGTTTAAAGGTAAATGATTTTTCTTCCTGAGTGAGAACTGAAAAAATCCTATAGCTACTTGTGGTTTAAAATGATTATTTATGGTCAGAACATGACAAACGTTTCAGCAATCTAAAGGGCAGGGAGGAGGAGAGAAAGGAGGATAACGAGGAGAATGAACAGTAGCAGAATTAGAAGAAATAGAAGAAATATGCAGAATGATACTGGAATTGAAATGGAAAAAGTAAAAAATAAAATAATCTGGTTATGTCATTTTTACGCTTCATTTCAATCACACCAGAGGCTACCGAAGTCAGAGCTCAGTTTGGTTCTTCTTACTGTTGGAGATTAAATCAGTGTTTATGTGCGTGTGCCCTGTTGGTGTCAGTACGTACCGATGGTGCTGATGGTGATGTGAGCCGGTTTACTGGGGGTGCTGTAGCTGAAGCTGATGACGGTGCAGTTGTAGGAGGAGGAGGGCAACAAACCTGAAATTGTCACCAAGTGGGAGGTTACCGTCTGAGGCTCCCGAGCCTATAAGGAAAAAACAAAAAAACAAAAACATTTACAGTCATTTACCTTCAGGTAATTGGCTGATGTGACACGGAAAGGGTTAAACAGCAGGTTCAACTGTATCTATGAATAAAAGTTGAGCTCATTATAAAATAGCTAAGATGGAAAAAAGAACTTACAACATAGATCATTTTTATCTGAAGATTACATTCATGAATGCTTATTAATCATTCCACCTATGAAATGTTAAGACATAACAAAACACTCAAGACATAGTTTCCTTCAGTCAACGGCGATCTGTAAAAAGTCTATTTTAGTGTTGTCAGTTTGTTTTTTTGTGGAGCTGGAATAGAGTGATCAAAGCAGCTACAAAGTAATTTAAGCAACTTGCTGAATGTTAACACATAGTGTTATGTTTGATAACCATAATGAATAAGCACAACGACTGGAAGACCATACAATGCATAAGGAAATATGCAAACATTAACTAATACAGCTCAGTGATGCTAACAGGATGGGTATTGTGATTAACTTCTGGGAAGCTTCATGTGTAACAAACTCCTTTAAAACTCGTCTTCGTGTAACTTCTCAACGACATCTACAGAAGAGCTTTGTATCAGGAATACATGTTTTATTCAATAAACACATGCTACAAAAGTTTAACTCAGCAAGTGAGTGAATGTCGATCTGACCTGTCAATCAAAGACGGTGAAGCTTCTGTTAGCCTGACTCTTATTTAGAGGGACCAAATAAAGCCACTGAAACCATAATGATTCCTTTCTAAAGAGAAGTACACTTTTTTTTCTCAAATAAAATACTAGCCAGGATTTTAGCAGTCATCAGTTGCATTACCACTTAAGATACTTCCAAAGTCTTATCAAAAGCTAAATTTACCTCGAGCTGATGGAAATATAGCAGACATTTAGAGGCAAACAGGCACTTTAATTAAACTGTACTGAGCAGATAAAGTGCTGAATCTTTGGTTACTTCACTTTCATTTTCTTATTGCAGTCATGCTTTTATCCGTTCTCTGGAAGTCTATTTTTCTATTGTTTATGCATGTTTCACTTATCTTGTTTTTATAATACATTTTTTTCAGTTTTTCTTTTGATTGAAACTGTGGTGCAGATTCTTCAAATTGCTGTATCAAGCTGTATTTAGTTGCTAAACCGTGACTTAGCCGTCTGATGAATGCAGAAATCATCCTTAAAACCTCCTCCCTTCTTGAGTGTACATTTCATATTTGCCCATTAAAACCAGTTGTTACCTTGAATTCTTTGCTGGCTTTGTTGGGTTTGCAGAAGATCTGGTAGTAGTCCACCACTCCCTCCTCGGTCCACAGCAGAGTCACAGATGAGTGAGTGGCGTTCACGGCGTACACAGACTTGGGAGGAGCCGGTTCTGTGCAGGAATAAAAACTGGGTCTGAGCTTTAATGAAACTAAGTAGTGAGTGTGAAGCAGGTCCGAGCTGAGCGGACACTCCCTCAAACGCTAACACTTCCTCTGTGGGCTAAAACATCTGCACGCTTACAAGAGGAAGTGGAAAACTGTGCTTCACATTTATGCTCAGAATGAAAATAGCATGTCAGTTTGTAGCTATGATAAATTAGATGTATTAAAGGTTTTTTTTAAGTACTAGTGTCCAGACTGGGAAAAGTTCCAGCTTCCGCCTTCATTTGAATGGTGACACTGATAAAAAAGTGCCACCAAAAAAAGACCACCGGGTTCAGAGTTGATCCCAGTCCAGTGTCTTATGACAGGTTTGGCTTCAGTGTGACTAGATTTTGACATCCAGTATTTATATTTCTGCTGGCTTATGTTGTGCACAAAGGGTTTCACTTTTATCATCAACTCACAGCTGCTTATTTCAGCACAAAGCAATTACAGAGCAACATGATCATCCTACTGAAGTTGTGTAAAATTATCCAGAGCAAGTACCTTTTCAGTCAAAGTCCCTGAAAATGAGAAATGTGGTATTTTTGACACATTAGAATGAACCCTTTACATCTACAGAGAGATTGGGTCCTCCGTGTTTCACAGTAACAATGACACTGGCTTCAGAGTGGGCCTTTTACACCCAGTGATGTATTCAATTGGTTGCCGTCTGAAACCTGACTACTAGACACCACCAAAAAACATACACTTCACCTTTTAAGTTAAGACACACAGGTACAAAACAGCTCTGTTCCTGCTGTAGTCATGGAGTTGAACAAACTGCAATATAATGCACATAATTGACTTATTTACCTAGTTATGAATGTATCTTATATTTATGTAGGTAATGATTGGGTTTTAAGCTTGTTTTAATTGGGTTTTTAACGTCTTTTGACCTTGGTCTTAGTCCAAAGGTTTATTTGATCTTTTATCACAGTCATTCTTTCATTGACCCATCTCTCTATTATCTTTTACTTTTACTACATCATGTCTATAGTTAGCTCATGTCTTGCTTTAATGTTATGTGTCATTGTGTTTGGAGAAATGGCAAAAGGATGTCATCATCTGACTGCAAAACAAATCTACCTGCAGGTACAAATTAAGTATTATGAACCTGAAGTCAAACGTATGAGCTGATAAAAATAATAATCACATTTTGACTTAGATTTTTTGTCAGTGTTATCTTTCTACTCAAAAAGCGGGGAAAAAATATGCTGTAAAATAGTTTATTCACATGGATCAGCAACATTATTCATAAAGGAGCAGAACTCCCAGAATAACCTCTGATGATTTATTTATTTACAGCTGGCAGACATTGGCCAACACCTGAGTGTGTAGAAAATGTGAGTGTGTGTGCGTGTGTAAAATGTGAGTGTGTGCGTGCATGTGTGTGTGTGTGTGCACTGACCCAGTTTGATGATGTTGGGCATGGAGGTGTTCCTGCTGCGCTCGGTGCACGCCGTCACTGTCAGGTTGTAGATGTCTCCTGGTGGCAGAGGGAGGCTGGCCCGCATCACATTGCGAGTCACCTGAAAAAGAAAAAAAAACAAACTGTAACGTTCAGTTATGTTTTAAAGGTTTTCATACAAGAGGCGTTTTTGGAGGCTGTAGTCTGTACCTCCTATTTCATCAGATACTGTGCTTTTGTATTTTTGGGACCAATATTAGGTGGTAAAATCTTACATTTAAATCTTGCGACAGTCATGTCTACATCAATATATCCTGCATGTCTTATGACAAGGTGGCAGGATATTTTACAATTCAACAATAAATTGTATTAACTATGTAACTTCACTTTTATAACTATAATTAAAAAAATACGTACAATAAAATTTTTATTATAACTGGGAATTACATTCAAAAATGTTATAACACATCAGTAACGTCAGTAATTATCACAATAAATGTTAAATCAAATGTTTTTTATTAAAGATACAAGATTGCAGTCTTGAGGTATAAATATGTCAGTCTTGGGGGTTTTTGAATGAGACTGGAGGCTGATCTTTCTGAATGGAGTCCTGTGGGAGAAGTGGCTCAGCTCCCTGAATAAAGAACTATTTTGTAAAAACTGTTGGTCTCATGACAGACCACAGATCCATAGACTAACAAATTAAAACACCACCTGATGAAATCTAACATTAACTAAATGATCATTTAGTGAGACAAGAGTCTGAAACTCACCAAACTTGTCACTAAACTCTCCTCTCACAGTTAAGAAATTCACTCCTCTGAACCACAAAACTAAGTGTCCTGCATCAGCAGAACGTTGACATCAGGGAACTGATTTGATTGGCTCAGAGCGATACACATGATAAAACCTTAAACCACAGCAACCACTCATCTCAAATTACTCACAAAACATATTTAATCATAAATAGAAAGGTTTTAGATTTTTAGACAGAACAAATTTTAATTTGGAGATTAAAGAAAATTAACAGATATGAGAAGCAGTAGTTGTAGCATTTTTATCATGCATCTTGTTTTTAATTTTACCCTCTATATATCCTTTACATATTGCATATATTTCTTCTACCTTTGTGGTATAGATTTGGCCTTTTATATATTTTTGTATATATTTTCAGTCTGATTTTGTGTGATAGTTTTTATATACATTCTTTTTTTGCACTTTATGAGTCTGCTGCAATATGGAGGACCGACTTTGCCATAATTAAAAATATATACAGAAATATAAAAAAAGGCTCGATTTCTAACTGTTTTTACTTAAAAATTTCAATTTCTGTACCATATATTTATCTATTTTGTTCTTATTTATATTTTTCCTTCTTTAATTTTTATTCCTGCATATTTTACATTTATGCGTCTCCTTTTACATTTATGCCTTGCCCTTTTATAGTTATGCCTGTTCCTTTTATATTAATGCATCTCCTTTTATATTTATGCCTGGCCCTTTTATATTTATGCCTGTTCCTTTTATATTTATATGTCTCCTTTTATATTTATACCTGTTCCTTTTATACTTATGCATCTCCTTTTACATTTATGCCTGGCCCTTTTATATTTATGCGTCTCCTTTTTTATTTATGCCAGTTCCTATTACATTTATGCTTGGCCTTTTTATATTTATGCCTGTTCCTTTTATATTTATGCGTCTCCTTTTATATTTGTGTCTCCTTTTATATTTATGTGTCTCCTCTTTTATTTATGTTTGCCTTTCACTTTTATGCTTCTTGTTTTTACACTTGCGTATGCATTTCTGTCTCATTAGGCAAATGAGGGGGGCGGTGTGGTTAGTCGAGAGGCGTGGCCAGACCTGGTCCAGACAGGAAGCAATATTGGTGACAGACCGCCATTGCCTCAATCACTAAAATGGGCTGAAATTATCGCAAAGTGCCACCATAATGTGCTTATTTTACCTTAAATAACAGGGCCAACTAATTATTTTAGTTATTCAGTAGTAATCGCCCTTCTCTGCATAAAGCTACGATCGCGAACAAATACTGATGGAGTTCAAGCCCTGCTCCAAACCCCGGCTTTGCCGAATAGTAGAGCTGGAGGCACCAAGCCGGGGTCCAAGCCCTGGCTTTGATGCATTGCTACCGGTCACCGAACCGGGCTCCAGCAGGAAAAATATAAATTAGTATATTTCTGAGCCATCTTTATATTTCTGCATATATTTTTAATTATGGCAAAGTCGGTCCTCCATGCCGCTAAACAGAATGGAGCTGCTAACTGATTTTCATTATTCCTGTAACAGTGACAATAAAGATAGATTATATTCCATACATTTATCCACATTTGTCTATATTATTTTTTGGTACCATCTCTCAATTTTCTCTTTTTCAACCCAAGTCCACCACTCTTTATCCCATTTGTGTGTGAGAACACGAGCTCCATCAGTCAGGCCAATTAAACCTTAAACAGCACCTACAACCCTCAAATGGTTCATTATTAGAGCATTGTATCAGGCTGAACATAATTGGCCTCAGAACAGAAGAGGAAGAAGTCAGAGCTCCTGCAGCAGAGACGGCAGGTCGTCCGTCTAAAGCTAATTGGACCATCGAATGTGCCCAGAGTAGATAATCAATAAGCGTTCAGACTGACCCCAAGCTAACAAGCCACTACAGGATGCAGAGTCTAAGCTGTTAAAATGCTAACAGACAATGTAAACACATTCAGAACAACAGCTCAGCCACAAACGGAGCTTCTGCCATTACCAAGGCGGTAAAAACATGTTTGTGTTGTAACTGGAACTAAAAGTCAGCTGATGAAACTTCAACAGTAGTGTTCCCTAAGACACCAAAGAGGCCAAAGCTAAAGGAATATTTTCAGAAAATACTGCAGCAAATGTCCTCAAACTAATGATGCAGTCCACTTGCCTTGGAATTAGTTATAAATGGTAAATGGACTGCACTTATATAGTGCTTTTCCGCACTGTAATGGTGCCCAACGCGCTTTACAAGGCTCACATTCACCCACTCACACACACATTCATACACCAGTGGGAGGCTGCTGCCATGCAAGGTGCTGCCAGGCTCCACTGGGAGCAATGTAGGGTTCAGTGTCTTGCCCAAGAACACTTTGACATGTGGACAGTCAGAGCCAGGATTCAAACCGCTACCCTACAGTCATTTGGACAACCCACTCTACCAACTGAGCCACAGCCACCCTAAAACAAAACAGTTAGAAAAACAAATACCAACACTAGTTTTGGCCAGTTTAGCCCTACCAAATAGAAGCTGGATAGACCTGTGGGCATGATTAATTAAATGAGACATACAGTGCCAAATCAGTGGAATACACCATAAACCCTCTAAACAAACACTAACTCACTAACTGGGTACTAGTTCTGAGCCGGTACCAGTTTGCAGTTGGTTACACTTCTAAAAACCATCCATTTTCAGAACCGCTAAATCCTGCTGAGGGTCACGGGGGGTCTGGAGTCTATCCTGACTACCGACGGGCGAAAAGTGGGGTACACCCTCGATACCAGTCCATCAAAGTGATGAAAAATACAGACAAATAACCATTCACCTACAGGCAATTTATACTGACCAATGAATTAATTAGTCCAAGTCCACGATTTGCTTATATCACTGTATCTATATAATAAAAGCCAAGTGGCCTCTGTCTTCTTTCAAAGACAATTCACATTTTAATCTTAAAACTTTTCGTTTTCCATCTACAGGCCTCTAAGAGCACAGAGTGGAGATTTTTCTCTCATTCACTCCAATGTTAAATTTCTGTCACTAACATGTTTGACTAACTCCATATTCCGACAATTGCTGCCTATTCTGTTCTGACTTTTCTCCACATTTTTTTACACCGATACATTCAGAAGACTCACCACAAGCCTCACCTTCAATAATTTTTGAGATAGGATGTATGGTTTTGGATTAACATCAGTTTCTTTCAGAGGTGGTTTCATAGTGAATTTAATACAAACGCCCACGTTTCCTGCATAAGGAGCCATGTTAGAAACTCTACAAACAAATCTTTTTAACTCTCACATTTCTGGGAATTAAACAACAAATTATACATCCAGTTGTTGGAAAAAGTATTTTCTTTCAAAGATTATTCACATTTTAATCTTAAAACATTTAATTTTCCATCTACAGGCCTCTAAGTGCACAGATCAATGTCAATGTGATGAAGTCATACAGTCATGATGTAAAGCCCTTTCAAACCAATACATAAGGTAATTACAACCAACTACCATCGCTGCCACCCAACAAACTCAGCAAGTTGACCTTTACTCAAGTTATGACTAAGTTCTACAAAAAGTCAGCTCCCCATTTTATCAACTCTACTGTTTCTGGAAGCCATGGATTCCCGCATATATA
>JAPQRQ010000005.1:11539750-11553693 GCA_037367365.1 Apogon talboti | reverse complement strand
GTGGACTGGATGGGCAAACTCCCATGCCCCCTCTAGCACCCTAGCAAGGGTAAAGAGCTGGTCCACGGTTCCATGTCCGGTGCGAAAACCGCATTGTTCCTCCTCGATCTGAGGTTCAACTATCGACCGTACCCTCATCATCTTTAATCATGTTATAAACTTTATTCATCAAAGTCTACTTTCACATTAAAAACTGCTGTTGATTTTGATATCTGCAGTGATTGAAAAAAGAATGCGTTTCATTTTACATGTACCTCAAACATGTCAGTTACTCATCTAATATCTACGACTATACAGAATAAATATGAATGTGGTGTAAAATGATGTGAATCACAGTCAAGTGGAGTTTTTTTAACTATAAACATGGATCAGCTGGTCAGGTCACACCTGTGCTGATTATTAACACAAATAGTCTGTTAAAACAGCCGGAGAATCCGTTTCACACCATGTTTGTGTTTTCACACCTCGAAGTTGAGCAGAAGCCGCTCACATCACACTCTGAAATCATCACAGAACACTTTCCAAACTTCGGCTCATTCAACGAAACCTCTGACACGCTTGGTTTTATAAATTGGAGACGTTGTTGGGCTTGTATCATAGACAGGTCTGTCTGAGTTACCTCGCTGCAGTAGGTGTTCTCCATCCTCTGGCTCAGACTTGGCTTCAGACACGTCATGGACACGACAGACACCAGGCTGCCGTTGTGGTTTTCAGAGGACGGAGCCCAGGAGACGGCGGCGGTGCTGGTGTCCAGCAGACGGACACTGACTGCCTGAGGACGCTCCCTGAGCTCCTCCAGAAGCTCACCTCCAGGACCTGAAACATCACAGAACACTTTATCCTTGTGGAGATTAACAGTGGTTTGTGAAGGTGTGAGTCCTGCAGCACATTCATCTGCATGTTTTCCACTTTGCCCATTTGTATGAGGCTTGATTGGAGTAATTAATGATTAAACAATGGATAATAAATGCAATCTATTAAGGTTGAATGATTATTTTTATGTTTCATGTTTTTAATAACTAACATTGAAAAGGTTAATATTTATATTTAGGGAAAATGTAATAACCTTCATGTGTTTCTGTAAAACTTCTCACCTTTAACCTAGAATCATAATATTCTGGTCAGTTTCAAGGTTTTAACTCCTTAAATTCATACAAATTTACCTTAATGGGCCATTAACCACCTATACATTAATCCTATATATTAAATCTAAATAACTTGGTGGAGTTTTAAACACATTCTTGGATTGTGGTTTTTTTGTTGTTTTCATCTTTACTTAGTGATGAACTCACTCAGGTAGAAGGTGAAGCCAGTGTCGGCAGTGCTCTCTCTGGCCTCACAGTCTCCAGATGAGCTCAATGTGGTCACCTGGACATGGTAAGTTCCTGGTTCTGTCAGCTCTGTGAAAAACTCATGAGTGTTTTCATCCACAGTGGCTGTTTCTGTGGAATTTCCTGAAAAATAAAAAATAAAAAAAATGTATCTCAACAAAAAACAATAAGAACACCAAACCTGTGCTTGCAAAGGCGTCACTGTGTATTATTTTTTAAGAAAAAGCAAATAATCTATATTATAAAGCTGAGTGGCCTCTGTGTGCATGTGTGTGTGTGTCCTGAGATTCACACAAAATCCGTAAAGAGCTGACTGCTGCATTTTGGCAAACTTATGTGTTTTTGGTCAAGGAACAGACTAGCAAAAATGGCAAGTTGATAGGATGAATATTTTGGGAGATATTAGTAATTTTGGAACACAATAGCCTTATAATCACATTGCTATGCCCACAATGCTTTGGCAGTGACTGCTGGACAAATGCAGTACAGCATGCATGCATACACCACAGCATAAAAACTACCACAGCTAGAGCCTGTGGATCCCACAGGTCAACTCAGTATTTAAATAAAATGGCAATGGCTTTTTTTGGTGAACAAAAAGGCCTCCACTTCCTCACCATCTCTGTAGATGTAGATGTTGAAGCCGTCATAGGAGGTGGGGGGTCTGGGCGGCAGCCAGCGCAGCTCCAGCAGGATGGGGGGCAGTTTGGTGGGCAGGACGGAGGGTTCAGGAGGCAGACCCATGGCTGAGCCGGGCTCATTGGAGTCTTCATACTCAGGAACCACGGCGTTCACAAACTCGTCATCTCTGTCAGCGGGGTTGGGGCCGTCTGTCGGGGTCTCACCCTCTGTCGTATCATTGGTGCTTATATCATCGAAGCCTGTCACGTTGTGCGTTGGACTCAGGGGAACCTGAGTGACAGCCACTGAGGCGTTCTCCTCCTCCGTGTGCATCTCCTGCTCCTCTATCAGAGGGATGTCCCGGGTGTGGCGGGAGACCTGACGGCTGTCATGGTTCCCTTCAGTGGGGATGTTGCTGGGGGCTAAGCCCGGCAGTGCCCCCTGGCTAAGCTGGACAATTTTACGGGTAATGTTGAGGGGAGGGAAGGGCACTGTGAAGGAAACAGAGGACACGGAGGAGTCACATGACCATGAATAACGACCTGTCTGGTCTAAAAGTGGCTTCATTTAGATTCATGTTCCTGTCAGCTGTGTTCGAGGGAAGAAACCATTAAAACTGGATGAAATAACCTTTATTACATAGTACATGCATTGGACTAAATAACTTTAATGAAATGGTACATGCAGATATAAATAACGTTTTTCGGCTCAGAAACAGCCCAGGACCCTTCAACAAAAAGCTAAAACTACCTGTTTACCTAAAGAAAAGTACAGAAAAAGTCCAGTAGCCATATTTACAAAAATTGCTAATAAACAAGGAAACATAAAAATAGTCATAGAACTGGATTTACATCCAGTAACATAAAAACTGGAAAATGTTTGGCATGAATGATAGTAACATATTTTTTTCCATTGATTCATGTCTTTCTATCCATCAAGGAGAGGTGTCATTGACATGGTATCATTATAATAGTTATTGCTGGAGGCGCTGACTAATGATTTATGTGTTTTCTGTTATGATGATTGAATGAATTCTTTCTTCAACTATGTCTGTATATTTCAACAAATAATATCCTATTAATAACTGACTGAAACATGAATCTAAATGCACTTACACACAATACACTAATCTAATATGTCTACAGCATCTGTCTGTATATTTATACATGAAACCTAAGTGCAATGGGACTAATACAGCGCAGATGTAGTGGTGTGTAAACATGCCTCTTAGTCCTCGCAGCTGTGTTTCAGACTAATGACAATAATAAAATGTCTGTGGTGTTTACTTGACATTAATAATGCAGAGACTCAGCTGGAGGCCTGTACAGAGGAGGGAGGGTCTGCTCATTATGACTCATCATCATCAAACCTTCCCCTGACACAAAATGTGAAATGAGTACAATCATACAAAGCAAACTGTTCCTATACACAGATTTTACCAACAGAATCGGTCTGTCCAAATGTATTTAACTCTGTGATAGACCAAGAGGATCTTTCTCCTCCTCCACTATTCATATCAAATCAAATCAAATTTTATTTATATAGCGCTAAATCATAACAGAAGTTATCTCATGACACTTTACATATAGAGCTGGTCTAAACGAGACTCTCAAGCCAATTTACAGAAACCCAACAGAATCCTCCAGGAGCAAACAAATTAGTGAGACTGCAGAAGTAGATATAATCTTAGGACTGTGTATGGTACATGAATGAGTTGTAATGTAGAAAGAATGTAACGTATTCGAATAAAATGAGTAAAGTTTAATAAGCCAATAAAATACCAAGATGGCTGATACAGTTCACAGTGATGAGTCTTGAAAGTGTTTCCCACAACAAATCTAACAGCAGAGTGAGGCAGGGAGAGGGAGTTTATATATAGATAAAATCCCCATAATCAAGTACAGATAAAAAGTTCCCTCCACAAATATATTTCAGACGACACATAAAAACAAGATCTATTCCTTGCTTTGGTTCCATCAAACAGCAACAACCACAGCTTGAAATTGAAGGTGTTTTAAAGTGTAGCACCACTGATGACCACTAGGTGCTGGCTCCATTTCAAGATAAATAACTTTACAAATAACACCACCATATTTTCAAATATCTCTCTTAATTTGTAAATTATTCCTGAGGCTTCTGTTAATCACATGAAATGTATTTTTGTTACTCAAAGACCACTTATTCCAGTGTAAATAAGAGGTTACAAGAACAAGACTGTTAAAGGACTGTTTTACACAAATGTTTGAACTTTACTTCAGTTTAAATCACAATAATCTGTTTGTAGCGTAGCATAGAAAGCAGCTGAAATTTGCAGGGCTTTCAGTTAGTTAGCTTTAGCTTAGAAAATTCCACATCTTGCTCTGTCTCACGTCCACCCACTTGTATATTTCAATGAGCAATTCTGATTCTGGCAACTTAATAGAGAGGTGAATCCATGTCCGCATGAGCCCTCAATTTGGGAAAACAGGAGTGGTAGTCATCGACGAGAGACAAACAATTCAATACTATGATATCCTAATATTATATTAATCAGTTTAAAGTAACATCTAGTTTTTTGCCGAACACCTCAGTGGACCACATCTCTCGTCAAACACGATGCACATCACCAAACACCAAAACAGATGCTACCTCGTCATAATTCAGCTTGTTATTTGAGAGTTAGGTGAAAAAGTATCAAAAGAAGTGAAAAGCACCACAAGTCTGGTTATGCTGAAGTTGCAGATACATCTTCAGCAACTCTGAGCAGATCACAGAGAGAGACAATTATATATTTTCACAGTCTGAGACATCAACAGTTTCACAATAAACTGTGACTATCATCGTGTATAAATTCAGCATAATTCAGACAGGATCAAAAAATTATATGTCTCTGTCCATGCCACTGGCTGTAATACATTCCCCCACCCAATATAATGTTCCATGGGAGACACTGAGAAGGGGTGTGACTTTGCCAGCCTGTTAGTATAAGTTTAGAACAGATGGTCACTTATTTAATGGAATGTTAAACCTCCGTCTTCCACTAACACATACATATTAATGATAAGTTTACATGCTCAGATGTTCAGTGTCACTCACCTGTCCTGTGATGCAGAGGGGTGTGTGTAATGTCACTTTGTGTAACCAGGGCGGTCTGGTACACGGTGGCCTCAGAGATGAGCTGAAAGGTGATGTTCCGGTAACAAACCCCCGGTAACCAGTGTTTGAACACCGTCTTCCCTCTGTAGAAATCTGCACATGTACATGCATTAAAGATTGGTGACATGTATCATTTGTTAGATCATGTAAACCATTTTCTCCTTTCAGAACAAACTCTTGTACCTTTATAGAGCATCGAGCGCCTCTCCTGTCCTTCAGTGTAGCTGATGTTAACACGGCTGAAGACATTTCCGACAGGAGGCTCGATCTGAAACACCACCCCAGTTTCTGGAGACTCCTTATAGTCAAATATCTGCACACTGTGCAGAGGGAGGGGCTCTGCGGACACAAACGTCACACATTTAATCAGCAAAATATACAAAAGGTAAATGTTTGTTTTGTCCTCTGCTACACCAAATTTATCAGTTCTAAAACAAATGTCCAGATATGTGAGTAAATTTCAATTCCACTAAGTCCTGGTTTCTCAGTACCAGTCTTGTGACCCACAGAACATGTGCGGTTCCTTACTTGTGAGGACAGATACAGTCTTGACGGGTTTGGACCAGTACTGTCCCCATCGGACCAGCAGCCCCACATTGTAGCAGAGGCCATGAAGGGAGATGTTGAACAGCAGAGGCTCGCTGGTGTTCACAAACTGGATCACGCTGATCCGTGGCTCTCCAGAAAACTGAGCAGCATATGCTGTAATGTTGTCCTGCAGGTCTGAGTGTTCGAGCGTCGCTACAATCAATCCGTCATCGTTTAGGGTCACCAGGAAGGCTGGGACAGTCTGAAAGGACAAGGAGATGAAGGCAGACAGCTGGTGAGGATCATGAACCATCTCTGTCCGACCCAACTGACGGTAATTACACACCACCGACAGGAGATTTAATCCACCTAAACACACCACTCACACCTGCACAGGTGATCAACATGGAGTTTAGTTTTAGGATGTTGTTGCTTGGATTTAACAGCAGAGAGAAGAGACAGACAAGAGACGTGTAGAGGAGGCACAACAAGCAACAAAAGTCCCACGTAGGTTGAAAAAGATGTACAAGAACAGGAAGTAGGAGACACTAAAACCAGACCAAACACTAACCTCACCTCTGCATTACACTCGTTAGGCAAATTACCTTTTTTTAATGTTACCTTTCCTTCTGACTAAGGTACTACTGATAACGCTGATGTAATGATCGTTAAATCTTCCTTATTGACAAATATCCTCTGAAAGTTTAAACCCACGTTAAATAATATCTGCTGTTAGGGGGCTCTCAGTCAAAACAATAGAAAAACGATCAGTGATTTCACGTGAAGTAGGGTGGAATCATGGGAGTTTTTTCACCACCACTGCCATTTATATGATTAAGGTAGAAATCACATAAACAGATTATTGACATTATTCAGTGATATACAGTGTATTTCCATTAAATGCTAAATGGTTGTTAAAGTCTTGCTATGCATTTGATGAGCCTATTTATCTATTGGTAACACCATATTAACATAAACAACTATGCAATATTTAACTATACATATATTAGCTGTTTACTGGATTACTGAGTCACAAAACTGCATGCAAACAATGACAAAACTTTACTGTATCTATGTATTGTACTGTGTTTTCATGAAAACCTGAGACAATGCTACTGAAAGGAATAAAATGAGTGATTTCTCTAAATTTAAGCATTGTTGTACACATCCAATATAGTGTAAATACATTAGTCAACTAATTATATAACATAAACCAAGGAATATTTTAATAAAGAAATGTAACATAATATTCTGTATATTTAAGTCAGTTTAAGTCAAACTACATATTTCTATCATGTTTAATACCCTCCACTAGAGCTTGATTACAAGGTAAAGGAAAAAGACAAAATAAAGTGGTGTAATTCACACACATTTCCTGAACACACATTTAAAAACCAGAAACTGCACTGAAAGCCATGGATGTAAATATTCTTGTCAACAGACAGACAACCCAGCAGTCGGCTTTAATACCGTCTTCAGCAGACCGGCTTCAGTCTAGCTGCTTGAATCATGAATCATTTAGAGCGTTTAAATAAGCTGCACCGCCACAAAGGTCATCTCCATTTCCCATCGATACCGTTTAAATCGGAATAAACGACCCCACTGATGGTTTCAGAGTGACAGAGCCCCTCCCCCCTCCTCCGACCTGCAGCAGACTGAGACCTCTCTTTATGGCGGGACTGGGTTTCGGAGTAGAGGAGCTCAGGGCCGCTGGGAAGATGTGAGCATCTTCAAAGATGCTCTCGAGGGACTCCACAGCAAAGATAAAAAAGGAAGGAGACGGAGAGCCGTGGCTGTTTTATTTTAGCATCTCTGTAGGTTTGGTTGCTGCTACGAGTAGGTTTTTAATGTGAAATGGAGAAGGATCAGTGCAGATTTTAACCCAGATTCTCCTCAGAGCAGTGATTTAACAGAGGAGATTTACATTATTAATCATCAAAGCTTTTATGACAGGCAGAGAGAACAATTAAATTAAAAAGATTTCTGAAGATCTAAACATCTGGGTCACAAATATGAATGAAGAATTACAAAGGGGGGTGGAGTGTTTAGCAGTTCAGTGATGTGGGTTTGTGAATATTTTAGCTGGTTGGCACAGTTTACACAGTTTTATAGGTAAAACCAAAATAGTAGGTGTAATCTGAACAAGAAGGCAAATGGAAATGGAGGAAATTGCAAAGGAGGACTGTATATAACATGATGACACAACACCCGCATTTTTCCCACCTGGTCATTACCGTCCTCATGCAAAGTGTAGACAGAAGGTGCAGACAGATGTTGAGGCTATGTTTATATTATGGAGGCTCCATAATTATCTAATGCTCACATCTGAATTTTCTGAACAAAAGCAGTGAAGTTGGGCGTGTTCACATCAGTAAAAATCCTAATACACAAGGAAAAGAAAATGTTTTTAAATCCTTAGTTTTAAGCTAAAATATGTACTATCAAAATTCACTGTGACTAATTCACCTCAATACTTCACTGCTGTTGTAATTTGGTGCTGCTCAATGTTGTGAATGCACAAATGTTACCTAGTTCTACTGATGTTTGGATCATTTTTGTTTTGTTTGGATTGTTGACAGGAGGAACTGATCAATAGCAGCATCTGCATTATAGCTATATGCGCTATATTCAAATATACAATCTCCATTTAATTTATCATCGGACTGACAGCAACAACACAAATAATTTATGCTTTTATATGATTAGAAAGAAATTTTAGTAAGGAGTTAAATACTTTTTTAGGCAGGTCATCCTCCCCTACATGACATCAGAAGGACGTGACTTACTCCTGAAACGAGAGCAGATTTAAGGCTCTACAGGGCTCGGTCTAATTACTGCATCTCAACGGGTTGGCGTGCTTCAAATAGTGGACTCCTACTGGGGTTAAAACCACCACCAACCGCAACCTCTCTGACCAAAACACAGAGGTCATCCTGCTGACCTCTGACCTCATCACTTCTACCTCCTGTAGCTTGTTAAAGGTGTTGGAAGAGACCACAGATGATGTGAACCACAGACTGAGGGAAAAGGTTAATCATTTTTAGTGACAAAAAAAAGAACACGTTCATTAGAGGTGACTTGAGTTAAATGAGTGTTACTGCTGTGGTGTTGACATTAGTATGACATATAGAATCAGGAGAACACGCCTTCACAAAGTCCAGTGATTCAACCAAACACTATGTAAAAAATAGTCTCCATGCTTTTGTTTGTGGATCTGCAGCAGTTTTGGCGTAAAACATGCCAGAGAAAGAGACACTAGTTTGTGGGATATAAACCAACTACAATTAATTTTCAGTTAAATTTAATGTGTAGATAATAAAGTTCTGTCTAGTACTCTGAATTATCTATATTCAAGAAAACTTAGAAATGACCAAAATGACAATTAGTAGAATAAGACCAATTCTCCTGGAATGTTAAGTGTAGGAACTGAATACTGCATGGGTTTTTTTCTGACTTTATTCATGCATTCTTTCTGTCCATCTCTAGTTATTTATTTATTTATCCATCCAAGCAGGTCTTAGTTAAAATGGAAGCAACAAATAGAAAACAAGTTCATATATAAATCACACTAAACACAATTAAAGCAACATAAAAAAGGATAGTAAAGAATTAAAGTGAGATAAGGACATTAAGAAAGAGGCAGATAAACTAAACCAAACCAGAGATATCCATACCTCATATCTTCAGAGGTTTATGTAAAGCTGCAACATGTTTCCCCTCAAAACACAATGTAGAATTGCTTACAAGCATTTAAAGAATGAAATGTTTCAAGTGAAATGGTATTTTGCAATTAATTCTATGCCTATTGTACATTTCTACAGTCTGTCCTGTTTTAGTGTCTCTGCACCAAATAAACCAGTCCACGTCTCAGTATGTTTGCTGGAAATGCATCATTATCTCTCATATATGTAGATTTTAGTTCATGTCTGTATATTTACCTGAAATACAGTAATTAAAAAGCAGAATTTTCAGGTATGTGTGTTTCACTTGCACATAAATATAAAGTAGAATTGTCCTTCAAAGGGCTACTTTTCACTTTTACATTCCAAGTCCATTTCAGAGCCACTCTAGTTTTTCACTTTTACTTCAGTGAAGGAGGTGAATTAGTACGTTTACAACAGGCTTGACCAAATTCAATATGTACTTTCACCACCTTTGTGTAGAGGAAACGCAACCAACTTCCACTTTAGTGAAAATGACACACTGGAACTGTGCATTTCCTGAAAATATCATCATTCCCATATTCTCCGGTCAATCCATAGGCTGACAGAGAGAACCTGACTCTTCTAAATACTTTATCCCATCAGCTCCGTGCACTTACATTTAATGTCATCACTACTGAACCTCTCGAGCTGAACACTAATAAATCTTTTCGTCCTCAGGCTGAAGCGTCCTCTAAGATCAGGTGATCTGAGCGGCTTCCTGTTGTGCAGGTGATGCTGATGCTATCTGCTGTTCTTTCATTAAATCCGACAGCAGGAGAGTCCGCACCTCACCGAGCTTCATCTGTCCACCCGGATGCAGGTGACAGCAGGATATACGGCTACAGATAATAAACTTCATCATTTTCTCCCAAAAACACGAACATATTTGTCCCTGAGCTTTGACATAAAACCTCATATTCTCAGCTCAGATACTGATCACAGATTCAATCTGATCAGATGCAACACTCGGCACTTTTTATATAAAGGTAAGTTGTAAGAAAAAAACTGCAAACAACATTCATCAGCTCATCATGATTATGAATTTAGGACTTTAAAATAATTAGTGAATTAATATATAGTCTTTTACATGTAACTGATATTATGAGCTCTTTCATAACAGTGGATTAGAACATACATATACATTTTTCATATATCCACTTGTTTGTTGATGAATCACGTAGGAATTTGAACTGGAATTGAAATTGAATGTTAATGTGCAAATTCAGCGTTTGTGAGGCAGCACCGGACGATAAAATGGTATAAGATGGTAAATAAAACAGTATAACATTACATCATAATAATTATGTTTTGACTTTCTTTTATCGAAGGGTTTCATTATGCTTTATTTGGGGGGGTTGTGTCTAACTTGTTTGTTCTTTTAAAGATTTTCATTGTCGTAATCATCATTATTACTATTATTACTACTACTATTATTATTATTATTATTATCATTATGAATCTGTGCGTGTGCGCGTGTGTGCAGGTTCTGACCCACAGCTTCATTAAGATAACTGAAATAAAAAAAACAAAAAAAAACACACTACTTCCCTCCTGTTCGTTTGTGAGTTTCCATTCTGTCACTGTCACACAGATACACACAGCTACTAGAATGTGACCTAAATCTGAACAGCCTTGGAAAAAAAAAATCCATAAACACAAACATTTCCATTTCTGTCAGAGGAACATAAATCTGCCTCTTTGGCTGTTAATGCAGCTCAGATTAAGGAACTCTTGTTTTATCCACAAACAGTGAAGGCAAAAGTAAAAATGATGCCAGTTCTTGGATGTTATACAGTAGTGGTTGTTTCTATTTCTCATTAATACTGGTTTTACTCAATATGTTACGACAGAATGCATATTCACTGTGTGTGGAATAGATCAAAATACACCTGAAACAGTGACACCTCCTGTTGTTGATCTCGAGGCTCATGATAACACAGCTATTCATCCGTGTCTTCATTTTAATGGTTTCAGTTATCTTTCATTTTCAGGCCCGATGACAAACCTTTCAGTTTACTTGAAGCCACTCATTCAGAGTATCTGTGGGTTTGTTCTGAGGCTGCTGATTGATGACGGGCCTCATAAAGCTCCGTCCTGCCCTGTCCGATCCTGTTCAGGTTTGGCCTTTTAAAATGTCAAGCTGCTGCTCTGGTTTAATTACAGCGCTGGTATTTGAAGTGAACAGGTCTCCAGCTCAGAGAGGGAAGAAGACGTCCACAAAGATTAACTGAATTAAAAGAAACAACAGCAATAGACAAGTTCCTTTTAAAAGTTTACAGTGTTTGTTTCATACTGTTTAATAGCATTTTCTTTTGACCAACAAAAAAAAAGTTATTGATGCAGTGATGATAACACTGTAGTAAAGCTGGCTTTGATTTCCTCTTCTTACTATATAATGTCAAAGCTTGTGTGAAATAAATAAAACCAAGTGACTGAAACATCTCGGCTGCTTCACCAAACTAATAAGTCAAGTTAAGGCCAGAGCCGTGGAGTCAGGTCTGGTATTCCCGACAAGAGAAAAATCTAACCTTGAAAACCCATTTCCTGCCATCCTAAAATATTATATTGTGTCATATTTTATAATATAACACATCAGCTGTTGCTCCACACCGAAACCACACAAGGTTTTCACACTTCACATTAATTAAAGACAAGCTAACTAGCATAGCTAGAGAGTTAACCCCTTGTAGACTATTGTCGTGAATCTGCCTCAATATTCCACTGTTTTTGTAATAAGGTGCTGCTCAACACTCTTTGTGAATGTACATATTTATCTATCAGTCCTTCCAGAAAAATGCAGGTAAAAATCCTTGATTATGCGATGGAATATGTGGGGTTTTTATGTGATTTTATGAGGTGAAATTGTGGGAATTTGCAAAAAATGCGCAAAGTTGCAAAAATTTGCAGGAACTAATGCGTTTCAATGAAAAATTTTTTTTATATTTCTCTGACACCCTGTTCTAACTAGGTTACTACTAAATGAAAAATGTCTAATTACATCCTATGATAAGCAAACATACAGAAGTAAGCATACACCACATCACAGAAAGTACTGGTTCTGTTTTAGTTCGTCTTTATTTTCTAAGCATGGCTCAAACATGGCTTTAACATTTATGAGTCACAAGTGTAACAAATAAAATAATTGCTTCCTGTTTCACTAAAATGAGGTAGAATAGGTCATCTGTTTTAAGGCTATTAGAACCTTTATGTTCATATACAGCAGCAGAAACCTTTCACACTGGTAAAGTGGCTCCACTGTCAATTTTCTCTTACGTTCCAACGTACAGTTACATCAGGTGTAAAGTAGTATGTCATGTATTTGTTTAAATATGGCCATGGTTGGGGCAGCACATTGCTATCGGGGTGGTGTGAGGGTTGTCCATGGTGGTGATGACCACACAACTTTAGTAATGATTGCAAAGCATGTTGCCCAAAATTGTAGTTTGCAAACTGAGTAGTTAAACTACAAAGATTACACAAAAGGTACTTAAACTACTTGATGCAGCACAAAATATGAATGTAGTTTAACTACCAGCAAGTTACAGCAAAGTGTAGTTTAACTACTTAGTTCAACTTCATGTAGTTTAAGTCTTCCCAACACTGACTCTAACTACATGTCAACATAAAGGTAATTACAAACAGGAACAAACACTCAACTCATTGTTTCTGTCCAGTAGTGAAACCTGCCATACGCGTATCCATCATTTACTATAGTAAATTTCACTTTATTTGGATATTCAATACTACATCGTTAATGGGGGTACAAATAATATGGGTGTAAAACCAGCACGCTACGTGCTATACCAAATTTAGCCACGTAGTGCACATGTGTGAAAACACTGGAAGTAGAAAGTAACACGGGGGTAAAAACTGTACGTGACAGCAGAACCTGCGTATTGAAATTTTGCCTCGGTGCACGTGTGTGACCTGACTGCCACAACAGAGTCTTGACAACTGTTGTCAAGACTGTGATTCTGCTGTCTCTCACATGAGGATCATCAAGTCAAAGTACAGCTCAACAATGACAGATGACCACCTTGTGGCTTGCCTGTGACTTTCAACCAGCTCCTACTGCCCTGACTATGAGAAACTAGCTTCCTCTTCCCAGTGCCAGAGGTCTCACTAAGGTAGGAAAATGCATTAGTTGTCATGTTTCAGCAACTCACGCAATATAATTTTTTTTATTATATCTGGGTATATCTATCTATATAACTGGTAGATCTGGACAGACTAGAAACTTTTAAAGTAGATGTTGATTTAGAAAAGGTTGGGCACCCCTGCTCTAAAGTATCTGTGCCGACCTCGATCTACTGCAGGTCAGACACTGATTTATACACCTGGATTTGACGTTTCAGGTGCAGGTTCATTGCACAAAGCAGTAACACAGACATTCACAAAAAGGGATGTGATGCCATCATTTCCCAGTCTCTCTGTTTTCCCAGTTCACATGGATACACGTTAGCGTTTTTCAGATTGGAAGCTTCGAGAGCAGAATCAACAACTTCTCTCTTGGTTCAGATGATTTATTCTCAGATCACATCTAAAGCAAAGCCTCTGCAGAGGGTTCACTTCCATCATCACCGTGGTTGAACTGGACCCTCTGCAGAGGCTTTGCTTTACATGT
>JAPQRQ010000005.1:11516667-11529400 GCA_037367365.1 Apogon talboti | reverse complement strand
GACTGGTGTTGGGATCAAACCCAGGACCTTCTTGCTGTGAGGCACGAGTGCTACCCACTGCACCACCGTGCCGCCCTGTCTCATGAACATACACAAGATAAAGCCAGGAAAATGTCCTTTCCACTGTGATCATCGAGGATACACCACTGGAAATTGCAATCCTAGTTCAGCTTAATCAACTGTCTGAAGTTTATTACCAACAGTTCAGTCTGTAGTAATATCCATATAGTTGTAGAGTCACAAAAAGACATATACTGAAATTCTTTGTAGCAATACTAAGTGAACAGATACCTGGAGTCATTCTGGTTCAGGATTTACTGTGTGGGCTGTGATTGACAGATGTGATTGACAGCTCTTCCACTGAGTAGGACTTTTAGAGCCTTTGTTTTCTGAATAAAACACATTTTTTCCTATCAGACAGCTCTACAGTGGTGGCAGCTAAGACTAAAAACATGAGGTATTTAACATAGTGTTAATTACTGTGTTTCTACACAAGGTTGACATTGCTGTTGTCAAACACAAGTGTACGTGTTAACATTTAGCAAGTAGCTGAAACTACTTGGTGGTATTTGACATTGAAGTGTTAGTGGTCGATGGTGTTTTCAGTAAGTGTTGGCTGAGCAAGTTTCAGTCACTGCTCTCCAACTTACTTTCCTGGTGTGAATACAATCACATCTGGCTCCAGAAATCCAACACAGCAACAGCCAAAATATCAAATCTTG
This sequence comes from Apogon talboti, assembly GCA_037367365.1. NCBI lineage: Eukaryota > Metazoa > Chordata > Actinopteri > Kurtiformes > Apogonidae > Apogon > Apogon talboti. The sequence goes on along the minus strand of JAPQRQ010000005.1, from coordinate 11,528,678 downwards.
AGGAAAAAAAACTACAATCCAATTTTGCAGCCACGTCCAAAACATCTATGGCTGTGACTGCTGGTTTAAATGATCTAGATTAAAGCAGAACATGAGGTTAAGGTTAACTCACTTTATTACCCGCATAAGGAAATTCTGTCTCTGCATCCCAATACACATACACAACACCTAGCATTAGCATTAGCGGTTAGCATTAGCACTTAGCACGTTAGGAGCAGTCAGTGAGCTCTTATTAATGGCACTCTGGGACCGACTCCACATCTTCATCTGTACCGTGGTCAAGGACACCGACGGGGGAATTAACCTCCTGAATATACCCAACAGAGAGGCTCGACAACTACACCACCACCAGGTCAGCTGGTCCAAAAAGTGGGTTAATTGCGTGCATTCAAGTTAAATGAATAAAAACAAATTGTTGTACCTTTGTCAAGCTGTGATGTTAACAGTGTGTCCAGAACCATAATCAAGTTCTCTGGGCTGAGAAGAATCTGTGATGACTGCTATGGTTTTAACTGGCAAAAGTGAAGCAGTAAATTTAAGAATTACCCTTTCCTGTGTTTCTGTTAAATTTCCATCCCATCCTGTTTTTATCTGTAAGATGACAAAAGTAAAACATAGTAGCTGGGAATAAAAATTAGGTCATGTGTGTAATACTACTTCACTTTTGCACCCTTGATGACAAAGTCCCCTCTTCCCAAGATGCAGCTGCCCTCAAGGGAGAGTAAATGTTTTAAAAACAATACGCTTTATTAAGACAAAAAAGAATGTCAGAATGAAAATGTTGTACAAGAATAGACAGAGCATGACTATTACACCATGTCACTGTGGGCTGAGTTCATTAAAGTGGATTGTTAATCATCTACATCCAAGTTAAATGTGTAGAAAAACTAATTTGCTGTCAAATAACCAAAATCATACCAATCTAATAATGCTGAACATTATCCTTATCATTATAGATCATCACAAACGCGTTGAAAGCTGCTGGCTGTTTCCTGTTGCAAAGGGTTGCTGCAGTTTCAATTAAATGAATCACGTGAGTATGTTATTAAATCAAGTGACACTTTATTAAAATTATACAAACAAAAAGTCAGATTATATGTCTTTGTGGAGGATTACTTAAGTCGAACCTCATCAAGACGTACCAGTCGATTACCTTCATAAATCAAAACACTGATCAACTGGATGTTTCAGGAATGTTTCCCTGAGGCTTACTTGTACATTTTCAAGCAGATATTGACATTTTAATCTGGAAGATGTTTCTCTAATTAATTAAAATACCCGTACCGAAGAGAAAGAGAAGCTAAATCAGTGCTGGTGTTGATGATGTACTTTTCCACCTTTTTCTGAGAAACCTCCCCTTTCTCAGGACAAAACAAGAGTACAAACACAGCTTTAATTAATGAAAACTCAGCAGGTAATTAAAGAAAAAGAGCTGCAGACAAGCTGGAGTCCCCACTTCCACATGCCCACCCATCTCCTCCTCTCCCCTATTTTAGCATTTAATCAAAGTAAACAAAGAGGAGTCAGCAGAGGCCTGTGTTCAGTGTTGACAGCAGCTCCCTCCTCCCTAACACAAAACAAAAAGTATTCACCCGCCTGTCGGCCAATTCAATAACAACAACAGTGGATCCTTAACCCCCCAACCTGACTGAGAGGCAGGACAGGAAGCCAAGAGATAATCAACAACTTCTCAACAGCTTCCCTCTAGTTCCAAGACCGCTCAGATTACACCCTGGCCATATGAAGAAAATCTATGATGTGTAATTGTAATTACTCAGTATTGCGATGATGTCACCAATTGCAATAAATATATAAATACTGAGGTACATATTGTCAGGTCTTGTGTGTTTCTGCTCACTGAACAAAGAGACTAAAGCACCACTACACTGACAACTATTACATAAAGTGATTTTTCATATTTACTGCATTTCAAGCCCTCTGTATTAAATAAAATCACACAAAAAAGATGGGGGAAATGTTAAATTAATCAGCATTAGCTTAGATATAGTAACCAATTCACCCATCCATAAATAGATTTAGTAATTAGGATATTTTGGAGATTTTTTTTTTAGACTAAAAACAGGGCAGTACTCAGGGGAGTTCAGTAGGTGAAGTTATTCTATTCAGCCGAACTTACATATTCCCTTCCACATATTTACACCATTACAATAAGTAATTAAACAGTTACTTTAAGGCCATTAAACATGCAGCAAATCATAAAAAAACTGTTTAAAATGATTGAAAAATGCATCCTTAACAACCAATGGGAAGAAAGCTGGGATGGGATGGAAAAAGCACATAAAAAATGTTTGATATTTCGACTTACATTTCATTAAACATAAGATACATTATTTCCGTTTCATTGACTTCATTTTCATTTATAAATGTACTTCCAATCAGGTTTGTATATTTCAAAAAAGTTGGGCCTGCAACCATTTAGAACATTCTGAGGTACAGTTTTTTGAATGATCAAGTGATTTGCATCTTGGGAAGGCCTCGTCCTTTAGAAAAAAAGGTCTGAGCAATTTACCCTCAAACGTGTGCAAAAATCACTAAGAGGTTTAAAAACAATGGAAGCGCTAAAGATAACCCTCTATTGTATCCAATAGAATTATAAAATTCAAGGTATTTAGAGAAATGTTGCTGTCTGAACCTCTGATCACTAAGACACCACTGCACCAACAACTAGAAATCATAGAACCACAAGAATCAGAACTGCAGTGGCAAACCTTTGTCAACCACCAGATTATGGATTTAGAGCCACAAATTAAAACTACTGTGCCAGTAGGAAGCTGCATTGTTAAAAGTGTGTCCAGAGGCGCCATCGGTTTTTCTGGGCAAAAGTGAAGTAATAAATTTAGAAATTGCTGCTTTCTGTATATTTGTGCACTTTCCATTCCTTCACAAATGTACACAGACATTAAGAAAAGGTAGCTGTTGTGCAAAATTAGGTATTTTAAGTAATATTAACAGAATTTCTGATATTAAAGCCCTGGCCCCTTTACTTAAAGGTTCATTGCGTAACATTTGTGTGCTTGTGTATTTATGTGAAGACAATGCTGGTGTTTGTTTTGCACTGGGAGACAAGTGTTTTTTGATGTTATTCAGCTCCATTTCAAAGATGGAACTGTCTCAGTTGCCTCATCTAATAACAATGTAAAACACTAGCTACTAACCATTAGCCCCAACCATTGAATAACAGATGCTATTTTTAGTACTTCCTTTACCGAGGTTCCAAGAAAGACAAAGCAATACTGAACATAATAGAAAATTATGCAGATCCCACTTTTCACCCAGAATAGTCACTGTGTCAAAACATACAGTATGTGTGTGATAAAATGGCAACATGGGAATGAAAATGTTGCAAGCAATGTTGTGAGTAAATTGAGTAAGCTATATCTCAATAAACTGATCACAGATTTGAGGTCTAAACAACTACATTTTTGTAGAATAAAAAATCTTAAAATAAGGTTTCATACTGGAAGTTCTAACTTAAATCACCACTGCAATAGCACTAAAGACAATGGCATAATAATCTATGCTGTATCGCTATAGCAACCAGCCTTGGTGAGGAGGACTATACCTGCAGTGGTCGTACTTCTGTCCTAACTGAGCCAATACGTACCATTAAAGGTGAGTCAGGCTGATACCGGTAGTTTAAAAGTGGCATTAGGGGCGGCTGTGGCTCAGATGGTAGAGCGGGTCGTCCAATAACCGAAGGGTTGGCAGTTCGAATCCTGCTCTGCCTGAGTCATGAGCTGTTGTGTCCTTGGGCAAGACACTTCACCCACCTTTGTGGTCGGAGGGGCCGTTTAGCACGAATTGGCAGCCGCGCTTCTGTCAGTCTGCCCCAGGGCAGCTGTGGCTACAAAAACATAGTTTACCACCAGAGTGAGAATGTGAGAGCAAAAGAACAATGCATCAATAATGTAAAGCGCTTTGGGTGACTTGAAAAGAAATCTAATGCATTATTATTATTATTATTATTATTATTAGAAATGGAGTCAACCAACATCAACAGATATTTGGATTCCAGCACAACATGGAAGGACAAAAATGTCAGGTAAGCACAAGCAAATGTTCCATGTTAAACCACAGTGTAGAGCGTTTATTACAGTGGTCGTGACTGGGAACACTGACGAACATCAAGCATTTTGAAGGAAAGAAAATGTCAGCAAACATTTTCTCTCTAATTTCACAAAATGAGTGAGAAAAGTAAAGTTTATAATTAAAAACAGTTTGATGAAAGTCTATAAAATGCCCTTTTCAGACACACTATATTTCACATTTCTGGCTTCATATTACTTTCAGCGCTCTGCATGTCTTTGCTTCACGTTGTCGTGTCAGATATCCAGCACAGTCATAAAGTGTGGATTGAATGATTCTTGCAGATTCGCATCATATTTCACAGCCTGAATCCTGATGGGATTTCTGATGTTAATAGAGGGTTGATCCCTGGCTGTTTGAGGAGTTTTTCTGTCTCCCACATGGAGATGAGTTTAACCCTGCAGCAGCTTTAATGAGCTCACATGGTGGTAATCAGATCATTATCTCACTGATCAGCATGAAAACCAGCAACATCCAGGGCGAGAGTGGAGCCGAGCGGACACTCACTTCATTGTTTTTATACAGCTGCTGCCTGTCACATGTCACATACTGGATCAAACTGGGATTTTTACCTCCAAGTTTCAACTTCAACCTCTACTAAGGTCTGCAAACCAGAACTGAACAAGCTACTACTGAAATCATAAAATGTCCCATTACCAGAACTTCTCTGACCCAGACTCCATAAAGGGCTGTGTTGTTTAGATGATCATTTTTAGATCAACGTTAATTTAGTGAATATGGTAAATTACAACCTAAACATGTATCCTAAGTCTGTCTGTAAACTTAGACTGCACATTGTTTATTATTTACAGAAAGAACACACATGGTTTTTGTTAAGACAGTGAGGATCGCATTATGTTTCCATAATGCTTTCAAGGGAATTTATGGTGAAATGTTGCAAAAAACAAAAAAAAGCAAACATAAATTAGGTGTGCTTTGATCAGTTGGATTGGAGTGTATAAACTATTTAGTGGAGAGTTGTCACTAAACAACAGTGTACGTTGATTTCAAGTCACTCCCAAAATGACACATTTGAAGAAAATTTAGAATCAGAAATATTATTTACACAATGAAAATACACTGTTGCATTTAGACTGTGTTATTGTCAGAGCCAAGGCTTGGTCATGGTTAAGAAAAGATCAAGGTAAGGGCAAAAAATAAAGAATTCAATGATGAACATTACACAAACAAACACAGCAATTAGACTCAGCGTAAAATTGGACTCAAAACGAAACCTTTTCTGATCAAGCGCAAATGATCACATGTTAATGGAAACAATATAGGGATAAAAAACACTGTTTAGTCTTTTTAAAACCCATAAAAAATTTAAGTCAAATAAAGGAGTAATAACTTAGATTGTGGATTGTAGTGATTATTTTCTGATTAATGGATAATCTACAACACAGTGTAAAATCAAATAAATATCATTCAAGCTCTGGGGTTCAGTTATATTTTGTTTTGCCTGAAAATTAATTTCAATATTTACAGTAATAAACACAGAAAAGCATCAAATACACACAAGAGAGAAAAACCAGGAGGATCATGTTAAATAAAAACTGACTTCAGATTGTGATAGACAATCTCTTCTTCAGTGGGTTAAATGAATAGAGAAGGAGCAGCAGTAACTATCAGATAAATCACACCACACAGAAACAGTCCAGTAAAGCAGGGGATGCTTCACATCTGTAGGGCGAAAAGCAGAGGATGTAGGATGTTATCATCACTGTTCAGACAGATGAAGAGCAGCACCATCTTTTTACTGTGTTGTGAGCATGCAGGCCTCAGTGTGTGTGTGTGTGTGTGTGTGATCCTCAGTGATGCTGACAGACATGCAGGGAATCACTGAGGCTGCAGCCGACTGACCCACTTTCTGCAGGACAAAACGAGCTGCTGGCTGCCTCACTAACCGACCTGCTCTGCCACGGCGCGTGCATCTCACCGCTCCACCGCCGACACCAGACCCAAGGATCCATTATTCACCACTTCTACAACTTCTATATCACCCTAAAAAGCCCCCATATATGCCCCATTTTCGCTACACAAAGCCGTAAAAGCCCCGGTGGTGCTGCTCATGACACCCACAGAGGAGGCTCCAAAGCCCCGAGATTTAGCAGAAAAAACGATCTTCTTACCTGGAAAAACCAGAGCAGAGAGAAGGGGAGAAGAAGCAGTGGAGTCATGGCGCCTGCCTCTCAGTCAAACACTTTCACACACTTTAAGTACAGTCTGTATTTTTCCTCTCAGTCTGCTGCGCATCCAAACAATGGCGATTTTTCTGCTGCATCGGAGCGCCGTTCAGCGGCTCCGCACACGGACTGGGTCTCCGCTCCGCAGCTCTAACTCCGCACCTCCTCCATCATCTGCTCCTTCTGCTTCTGCTTCTGCTTCTTCTGCTGCTGCTTCAGCGCGGACGACGGTTCGACCCAGACCCGGGGTGATTCGCTGAAGCAGGCCGGGCTCCGACGTCCATGCCGCGGCCTGGTGACGAGCAGGAGGTCGGTGTCGCTCCGCGGACTGATGAGACTGTTGCTGCTGCTGCTGCTGCGTGGCGTCGCCCCGCCCTGCGCTCCGGAGGCTGCATGGAGACACGCGCAGGTCCTCCTCCTCCTCCTCCTCGTCCTCCTCCTCCTCCTCAGTGTTACAGCATTCTCACTGGAAATCACAGAATAGAAGGAATCTTACACTTGCGTCGGTTTATTTCAGGGCCCAATTTAATATTAAGTGGTAAAACAATAACCCCTAAAGAATCAGAACTAGTTTTTGTGGTGACGTCCAAATGAATGCGTCTCCACATTAACCCTTACCAACTGACCATCACATTTATTATAATATTGTCCTCTGTATTTTTAGTGTAAATCAAGTATTTTCCTATACTTCATTCACTGATTATGTAAGCGTCCATAAAAAGTCAGAGTAAATTTAAGGCTATTATATCAAAACAGAGAAAACTGAAGAAAAAATCGGTTTTTCAGCAAAATACTGTATATCATTAACTGAACATAAAAATAAGTGTCTTCGACCACTGTCATTTTTCAAACTACATGGGTTTTACTGGTGAATCAACGTTTTTCTAGATGACGTGTTCACTAATATATGTCATATCTGATGATGATGATGAAAATCTGCATTGTACCTGAATTATTTACATGTGATGATAGAATTAGTGGTTCAGAAGCGATTAAACATTTTAGATCAGATACTTTTGTCTGCCTGTTTTAGGTCTTTGAAGACTGAGGGTTTAAAACATAAGTTTTAGTATTAGTATGTAAGATTCTGTGGGTGATCCAATATCATAAATGGAATATATTATAGTATTTTCATTATAAACACACCAGTTGTGTGTTAACTGAGTTAGAATGTGCTGTTCATTCTATGGAGGGAATGGGTTGCCTCCAATGTCTCCACTATGTTTCAACAGCAGCAGAATATCCTTTCCTTATTTTTTTTTCTACATAAAAACTCTGGATAAAACAAAAACACTGGTTGTAACAGAGTGTTTTATATTTGTACAGTAGTGGCCACCGTGGAGGACAGTGAGGCAGTGGGATTTGTCTGGTTGCAATCTACAACCTCACCGCTGGAGAATTATGAAGCTTTAAGAAATGTAACCTTATATTTTCCAACAGCATTGAACTCTAGTTTTTATACCGACACAATCAACTGATATTATGCTTTTTTCATCCCTTATCATTACTTTTCTGATATGATACAAGCTACGTATTCCTATAGAATTTGTCTTACATACAGAATATTTAGAGCTCTTAAATCATTGTGTCATAAATATAAATATAGTGTGTTGATTAGTCAGAATGTGTGCATATATTTTGTTACCCAAGCTAGTCCATCATCACAATAGAGTGTAGTGAAAAATGCCAGGCAATCTCCTTTTATACCCTGTTTTGTCTGAATAGTACTAACACTAATACATTATTAGAGAAAAAAAACCACCAAAAATTCACAACTGAGACCCAACATAAACAGAAAGTTGAATTGTTTTGTTGATTTTTATGCATTTCACATGTTGTCCTGTGAAAACTCCTGCATCATGCAACTTTTAAAATTAATAATAAATATACGTACTCAATAAAAATCCAACGAAAAATGGATGAGTTTGCTCTTTTGATGGGAGATATTTTAAGCATATCACTGGAAAACACACCAAAAACATCTCAATCCTCCATTGTAAAGGCTGGAATATATGATCATGATAAATATTATGGCTTGTAAAGTTTCATTAAGCTCTTTATTCACTTTTTTTAGACATAATTTACAATTTATATCAACACTAAAAGCTTTTATGGTGTTGAATTTAGCTATAATTGTTGTTTTAATGTGAAATGATGAAGTATGACAAACTCTGTATGTGATTTTTTTTAGCTCAAAATTTAATTGGTTTTCCCATTAATCAGCTTCTTCCAAGATACATTGCAGAATTATTGTTTTTTCAAACACAAATAATAACAGTTTATTTAAAATATTTTCATTATGTTGTAAATGTCTTTTTAGTAGTTGTTCACTCAGATGTTACTGTGTTCCATATATTGTACTCATCTGTCACCTCTACTTACCCGAGAAAATAAAAAACAAGCCAGTTTTAATTCCAGTATTCTTAAATTATGTGTGAAAATATGAATGCATTTTGACAACTTCATCACTGTGGAACAAGCAGAAGGTTTTACATCATACATGTTTCTGGGCATTTAAATATCACCTTCGTCGTCTTTTTCTGTAATTTTAATTATGGATTACATGAGTCATTCAGTGAAATCATTTAATGGCTGCAGTTCCTGACGTGCGGCTGCGTGAAATGGTTTTTCTTTCGTTATTCTTTGCGTCAAACCTGTATGATGTCATGCACTCCTGTTTTCGCCTGTTCTTTCAGGTCATTTATAGGTTCAGTCTGCCCCCTGCTGGTTTTAGTGGTAAACTGCAGGTCACCAGAGCTGGACACCGCTGCATTAATTCACATTTAATTAAAATTTACATTTAATTAACACAAATAATAACAGAACTTTTGAACACTCAGTCAGTCTGTACTGCTAAAACCGATATTGACAAACCTAAAAAAAATATGGTCACATGTTACTTAAAAATATGACAACGAAGTGTTGCATAATGTTATTGAGTAGATGTCATGTGGTAAAATATGAATTCAATGTAAATTTAGTGATTGTTCTTAATGCAGCTTGTATGTTTATCAGGCTGAAAAATTAATATTCTTTTTAGATTTCATCAAATCCATTAAAACTCAAGGTATAATCTAGTGAAATGTATTCTGAATTTTAAGTGTATTTTAATTTACGTTTAAATGTATTCCAGAAGAAATAGAATGAGTAACTCAAAATAAATGAATGCAATACACTGAAGCCGTTTTCTATACTTGTACATAATTCAGTTGGAAAGCTAATTTTATTCATTTTTTTACATTGCACATTTTTACTCATTACTCAGTTGTTACAATCTACTATATACTTTATATTATAATTATTTATTTATTTGTTTATTTATTTATTTATTTTTTGTCTGTTTGTAATTGGTTCAGATTTAGTCAGTAAATTATTTCATTATGTTTAATTCAATTTAATATTTATATAAACTCCCTTTTAATCAATTTTATTTAGTGCATTTTATTTATTGAATAAGTATTCATCCATACTATTAGTAATGCTACATATTTAAAATTAATGTACAATTTAATACGCTTTCTAAAATATGTTTGGTATATTTTAAAGTTAATAAATTCCCTTGAGGAATAGAAGAAACGATATCCACAGTTCTGAAGCAAAATAACCATTGATTTTATTAATTATTTGTCAGTCAAATACATTCTGCATTTACTTCCATATGCTTAGTTACATTGTTTCACTTCTTCTATGTAAATGTAGGTTTACATATAGTGGTGAAAGCTAACTTCAGTTATTGTTTCTCCATGTCAGTGAACTGTTCATTAATTTAAGGGTCATTGCTGAAAATATTTTTGATATTTTCAATATTTATTTGTCCTGATTAAATTTTGTTAACAGTATGTACAAATCCAGTAAAATATCAACATGTTAGGCTCCTCTTTAAAGCCTTGTTTGAAGCTAAAAAGAACCACTAAGCTAACATTAACACTTACTAAGACACAATGACTAAAATCAGCTGTTATTGTTATTAATTTAAGGACTGTTGTATATTATTCTATATTGTGTATATTTGAAATAGTTTATGGCTAATTATCAACTGTTCTTTGTTCCAATCTATATACTCATGCGCTAGCAACAACACTAGCTTTTTTTTTTAATTAAAGCTAATAATGCGTGTAGTTATATTTTGCACACTATATTATAGCATGTATACATAAATATATTGTTTGATATAATGAATATTTATACTTATCAATTCATGTCAAAATGTCAAATATGTTACTTGAATAAATCAGTCTTACAGAAAAACACATTAAATATTTTTTTTTAGTCAGCCAAAACTAAGCTAATGGTACAGTGGCTACAGAGTTAGCATTAGCATCTCTTCACTGTAGATATTCTCTAAATAGCTTTGTTGTGATTAAAGTGTTCATGAATTAGTCTACTGGTTATCAGTAGCTCTTTAATATCTTCTCCTTAAGATTTTTCAACCAACATTTAAAATAAATAAAGCTGCAAAAATTCATATTGCAGATGCTAAACAAGCAAATGTTTGTTGCTTCCGCATAAAAAATGATTAATATGATTAATAAATGATCATTTTAGCGTCTGATATCAATTAACTTAATGGTATTAAACTAATCGTTTCAGCTGTTTTTAGATAAACCATGTTTTATGTGAAGAAATCAAACATTTCATTATATCTTATGTTTCCTGCTATCTCTGTCTGCATTTACTTTTGGGGATTTGTAGCCTGGAATGTTTCACAGCTGATTTGTGAGCATCTTATTTATCTGGAGTCAATCAGCAAGTTGAACAAACAGCCAATAAGTCACCTTCATCCATCCATCTCCTCCTCTTCTTATTTCAGAGCCGCTCAGAACCAATCAGCATTGAAAAGAGGAAACTGGTGACTCATAACTCTAACTGTGTGTGTGTGTGTGTGTGTGTGTGTGTGTGTGTGTGTGTGTGTGTGTGTGTGTGTGTGTATGTGTGCATGTATTGGCTGGTTTCCAGTGCATCTACAGATTCTTCCAGGAAACCAGTCTCAGTACAGCAGCACAGTCGTTGAGTGCACAGACTTAACTTACTGCTGTGTCCTTCAGCCGTCGGACAGGATTTACAGTCATTATGTTTCAATCTGCAACACCAAGAGTATAGTTGTATGGTGTTTAAAGGTGCAAACACAAAGTTTCTGGCCAGATGAATGTGCTTTTTTGACATAGGCAGTGTTTAATTATGTTGTTTCCTGAATTACACACATAATCAGATGTCAAAAACCTGTGAACTGTTGTGATTTGTTTTAAGTTCTACAAAACTGGCTTTAAAATTAGTTTTCATCCCAAAGTGGACAAGGGAATTCTGCTTATTTATCTTCTGATACAGTTCATGATGTTTCCTTTCTCAGCTCCCTTCTCATCTGAGCCCCATTTCCCAGAATCCCTTAGCCTTCTGGCGAAAAATCTGCTGTTAGACCATTTTGGTTTGTGTGTGGAGTTCAATCAAACCTGACTGATGCCTGTAAAAGGATCCAGAAACATACGGAAACACACTGTACACAGAAAATAAACACAATGTAACAATCATCAGAGGAGTTCATTTATTAAAAAAAAACAAATAGCACATAATTACCCAGCACTGAAGTGTAATGGCTCACTTGTATGTGTGCTTTTATGTCATCTAAGAATTGCAGCACCCCAGTAATGTGTTTACAACTATCTACAGCAGCAATGAGAATGTGTGTGTGTGTGTGTGTGTGTGTGGGGGGGGGGGGGGGGG
>JAPQRQ010000005.1:11427478-11470008 GCA_037367365.1 Apogon talboti | reverse complement strand
ACACCTGGACGTCATTACATCGTTATCAGGCTTCTCCAGAGCTTGGTGATGAGCTGATCATAAATTGAACCAGGTGTGCTGGAAGAGGGACATATCTAAAACATGCTGGACACCGGACCTCGAGGACCGGAATTGCCCACCCCTGTGTTAGAAGTATGTATCTCAGTTACAGGTTTCTTTGCATATTATGATTTATCTTATTATATACAAGTAAAACAAACTACCTAAAATATTAATATGCTCTTTATCTTTTAATGTATCTTTAATACAATAACAATTATTTCATACTGTTAAAAGTACAATGCAACCAATAGAAGTTCTCTACAAAGACTACATTGTGCTGATGTATTATTTAATTTTTGCCTCTGTATTTTTAGTTTTTCTTTCAGTAAAGGTTTTGGATCCTTGTTCCCCTGGTGCTGGAGTCACTGTAATAATGGAGGCCACAGAGAGCAGATTTGCCCACCTGCTGCAGCCGATCCGAGAACTCACCAAGAACTGGGACATCGATGTGGCCTCTGAGTTAAATGACTATTTGGAGGAGGTGAGCTGATGAGTTTCTGTCATAGAAATAAAACACTAACCCAAGACCACCATATTTACTGAGTGAAATCCATATCATGCATTTGGCCAAGTGCAAAGCACATGGGCTGCTAAAACAAAGTAGTTTATGCTTTTTTAAAAAAAATTATAATATTTGAGTCATTTCAGTTTTCAACATTTTAGTGAATGAAAATGCAACAGGAATTTTAATATAAAGTAGGAGTTTAAGAGATGTATTGTTAAACACTTGCTCATTCGTTGTTTTATACAAACTATATACTATAAACTAAACATCTCTACATATTAGGCTGTTAGATCGGAAAAATCATAATGCGTGCCCTTGAGCAAAGAAAACGTGTTCCGCATTTTTCTCTGTTTTTAACCCTCCATGGTCAGCCACAATATGCTCAGACCCCTAAGGGTGGTTTTAGACTGCTTTTGATAGATAATCTATTATCCGATTTATATCAAGAGCTGGCCACAAATCAGGAATAAAGGGATATCAAATGATTGATATCCCTTCAGTATATTGTAGGGTGTATTGCAGGATGGATTCATGTGTTATAAAATGTAGTTGCAAACTTAGTAATATCTGAAAAATGAAATGTTTAAGACAAAGAGATACAGATTTTTTTTTTGTTTTGTGTTTGTAGCTGGAAGACATGTGCATCATGTTTGATGGAGGGAAGACAACATTAAACTTTGCAGAGGCTGCACTGTTGATCCAAGGCTCAACCTGCATTTACAGCAAAAAGGTATGCACATCAGAAAATTAAAGTCACTGTAAAACTGATAAATGCTCAGTTTTTCCTGACCTTTCAGGTGGAAAATTTGCACAGCTTGGTCTTCCAAACTCTGGAGTATATCAATGACAAACATAAGAAGTAAGATCTTTTTTGTAGGTCTCACTGAGGGCTTGTACAGTATTTTTGCCAGCATTGATTTAATGCTGTAATTTTTCTGATGTGGTGACATTTGTTGTCAACAGGAAAAGCAAAGATGCAGCAGCATCTCAGGAGGACAATGCAAATGGATCTATGTCCAGCCACGATGATCCTTATGAAGCTGAGGTGAGAAACGCGCTTTTATCCCAGTGATTGCCGCATTGTAGTCTGGATGAGTAGATTCGTGTCTCTGATGAGGTCTGACTGATCTGTTTTTATGGATTTATTTGGTGCATTATGATTCATACTGATTAATGGATTATGATCAATATATAAGCGACTGTCATAAATCACCCAGTTGTGCAGACACCTAAAATGACTATGATTCAGATGTGTGGGACCTGATGTTTTTAGTGATTTTAGTTTCATTTACGTAATTATCAGATCCACAGGATTTTTTTTGTTGCTTTTTGAAGTACTTTTTAAATGTGACAAACTGTTTAATATTGATGTAAGATTGTAACATTAAAATAACTCATGTTTTTTGACAGTTGTCTTTATGATATTTTATGAACCTGCAATAACTCTGAAGGGTAAAAAAAAACCAAACTTGGGTGTTTTGATCCTCTGTCATCTTGGCGGTGTAGCATGTTAATGTAAACTACATATTCATACTGTTTCAAGTAGGTGTCAAAGGGCATTGTGGGAAATGTAGCAAATAATTTTGTATTTGTTTCAGTTCACACAATTGACTATTAGTGCCTCAACCAACTCAGGGAAGGCTGACTCTGTCACGGTGAGTAGTTTGTTCCTAAACATAAGGCATTCTTATTAAAGACAGTCATTGTGGTTTTGTTGCTATAATGAGCTGTAACTCTCACCTGTGTTTGTTGTTCAGAGGGTGAGCGTGGTTCCTCTTCCTCCTGAATCTCTGATTCCTCCTGAAACCCACGAGAAGCACAAACTGCCTCTCATCAGGTCAGTGAGGGAATCAAATTTGGAGTACATGGATAAAACTGCACATAACTTGTGCTTTTTCCTAAGTTGGTGTATGTTTGTGTGTGTGTCAGTCTGAAAGGTGAGATCCTGTGCAGCCAGAAGGACTTCAGGATAAACCTCTTCATCCCAGGAGACAATGACATGATTGTCCTCAGATCGCTTAGGTCCACACCTCTGGAGGATGATCAGCCTCCCTTCCCTCTATTTGACCAACAGGAACATGGAGGTACAACAGCAAGAACACCAAGATGATATGAAATAATTATCATGAGCTGCACCACTTCATTGTTAAATAATTAAGTTATTAAATAGTGAAGTTTCCTTTATATTTACATGTAGCAAGAGGCTGTTCTTACCTGTTACTGCTAAAACAATTCAAAGAAAGGACAGAACATGTAAATACACATAGAGCACACTTTTCATTTCATTGTGACTTAATTCTTAAAGTATTAATTCTATCTCCATAAATGCACAAGCTAAAGGCTTCCTTTTTTTTATTTTCTTCTAATATTTCTGACGAAGGGCCAGATGTTGCTGCCCCAGTAGATGTCGGTGTGGGCGTGGCAGATGTGGGTGATGCTGCAGATGATAACTTCCTTCCTATTGATGATCAAGGTGTGGAGATGGAGGTTGAGCCAGAGGAGCACGTGGAAAGACACCAGGTCCGTTTACATTTTGATTTCAATCAATTCAGTTGATTTGTTTTTTATTTGTTTCTTTGCCATAACACTGATGATTTAAACTTTTAATGTGTGGATGTATTTCCACATTTGAACCCTCTGCATTGTTGTGTTTATTGAGCTTCTTTAAGAGCTTAAATGTGCCCAATAGCCATTTTCTTACTTTGTTTAGTTTTTTATAGTTTGCTTTGTGTGTGTACTTATGGTTTAGATGTGGATAAATTTTACATTTGCTGCGATTACATTCTCTTTTCACCCCCATTTGGGGGAATTTTATTTTGTCTGTGGGACGAAAGGATAAATGGGTAAACAAACTCTCTGATCACTTTTAGGCTATAGGAAACAGTGAGGGGCTGTAGTGAAATGTTTTGTGTTTTTTTTTTTTTTTTTTTAATGTGTCCCAGGCGCTGACTGAAGGAAGGATGATTCGAGAAAGGCGGCAGGTGGACACCATCAAACTGCAGACAGAGGAGGAGGGGAAGCCTCCTGCTGTACGTTCATCAGCCTTCGGTGGATGAAGTTGGAAACCATAAATACTTTTGGTTTAATAAGTTCCGGCTCTTTGTTTCAGGTGACTGTGTGGGATATGCATGACCCGTACGCTGTATTGGGGGAAGACAAACCCTTTAAATCAGGTAAAATACTGGACTCCTAGCTCTGTACTAAATGACATGGCTGTACGATGATGTTCATAGTTGTGTCTACTCTCAGGAAAGTGCTACAAAGTTCCTGAAGGTTTGGACGATGGAGGAAAAAGGAAAAGAAAACATCCTCCTTTACTTCAAGACTTCAGTAGCTGGTTCAGAGGAATCTGTAAGAACAGATACTCCTGTCATTCATCTTTTTTTTTAATGGCAAAAAATGCAATTTCTCATAGAGACAACTAGAAACCGCAAGGCATTACATACATCAGCATTTACAAACATACTCAAGGCATTAAAGTAATACAATATCCACTATTTCCTTCACTTTCGGCACGAAAATTTATGAATTTCCAGTGTTTTTCAAATACCATTGAATTGTCTATTTTATATTTTACTTTTTAATTATAATTGCAATATAGATGATTTTTAAATACTGTATTTAAATATTTATCACATTTTTTATTTGTAATGTTCAGTTCTCCGATTGTTAAATCACAAAGTTTAATTTGAACATTAGAAAAAAAGATTGTATTTTTGATTTCATTTGTCTTTTATCTCGGAGGGTTTTAGCATATTTTATTTGATGTCAGATTTGATTTTGTCATAATTTTTGTTGTAGTTGATCCTCCTGAGCGCAAGTTAAAATGTGGACCTACGTATACAGGTAATGTTTCTGTTAAACTGACATTGTTTAACTCTCAAAATAGCAGTTTGTCCATCGGGGAGGAAAAAATAACTCTCCTTATACCTGATCACAAAAATCATATATTAACAACATTTTTCTTCAGTAACAAGTAATTCAGTGATCATCAAAATCTTTATTACAATTAAGTGATTGATTATTTCATGATAATGAGCGTTTGATTTGTTTTGCAGACCTGAACTACATTTATTTAAACACACTGAAAGATAAAGTGAAGACTCGAAAGAGGATCTTCAGGAAGGCGGTAGGAGAGATAATGTCCACTCAGTTTAATGTCCTGTGTGTGTTTACAGTCCTGCTAAGGATGTGGTGTGTGATTTGTCTCAGGGTGTGGTGGTTTCAGATACGGAACTAAGGCGAACTTTCCTGCAGCCACAGCAGCAGGGGGAGGAGCCGGCAGATGGATTCATGGGTAAAACAACAGACATCATTTTTTTTTTTATGTCATGGATGATGTACAGTGAGATTTTAGTGCGTCAATCTAATGTGGGAGTTTTTCCATTATCCTATTACGTGGCTGTTTACTTAATGAATCCATAATGTGACTAAAAAAGGATTTGTATATTTGAAAGCAATTGTATTGCTTTGGTAAAATAAAACAAACATGTTTTTACTCTTTACTTGTAGTGTTAGGTCTTACAAAATTTGTAGAGATGTCTGGAAAAGTAATGAATTTTCAATTGTACAGAACTCTGTGTGTCACATTTAAACTGTAGCTTCAGAAAACTGCATATTTTTTGGTCCTTAAATGGGGGTAAGGCGGCCGACACTCATTTCACTATTTACATAAATGTTGTGGCTGAAACAAGTGAAAGTGGTCAATCTTTAGTAGTCATAGAAAATCAGCCTGAAGTTCAGTTTCCTGCTATATGTCTAATGTTATTTTTTAAGGTGCTGAAGAAGACGACTACGAACAAGATGATCTTCCAGCTGGGTTTGGTGGCGGACAAGACTTCATGTCACCAGGTAAACACCTCAACACACCACCGCGTCAGCTTCTCCTCCATCCTAGTGCTGGGCAAGAACCCAACTGTTATGTGTAAACTGTACGTTTGGTTTTGTTTGTTGCAGAGGCTCAGAAAGATGAAATGTGTTACGAAGACCTTGTGAAGCTACGTGTGGTGAGTAGGCTGTTCTACCATTTCCCCAAACGTGTTCAGTTATGATTCACAAGATCCCAATTAATATGCATTTACAGTTTGCTTTGGTTCATTGTCAGTTCATTGTTAGATGTTAGTGTTTATGTTAAGGCTTGATCACAATGTAGTTAAATGTAGTTTTTCTGTAACTTAACCAGTAGAGGTCAACCGATATGGGTTTTTCGACGCCGATTTTTTTTTTAAAATTTGGTCAGCCGATGGCCGATATCTACAGCCAATTTTATTTATTTTTTTTTAAAGTACATTGGCCCTAAAATACAATTGAAATACTCAGATAATTAACATTTTTATACAGCAATATAAATGAAATTATTAATACACGTACACATAGTACTCTTTTAACATTTATTGAACTTCAGATGCTGCCCACACAGGTGCCTGATCAAATATCTTATAACATTTTTACTACTGATCAAATATCGGCTTTCAAAAAAAAATTATGGCCGATATTGAAAAAAATCAATATATCGGCCTGAAATATCGGTGTACCTCTATTGACAAGAATGTGTATGATGGAGTTAAATACGACAACAAACACAGGGATTAATTATAAAAGTTATTTATAGTTTAAAAAAAAAATTCTCTCTGGCCTTTAGGAGCAGCTGGTGGCGAACTCTCAGGGTTACACTCAGGAGACGGCGCTGTCTCTAAGAGTCAAACAGTGGCAGGAAAAGATCTGTCCTGTCCTGGCCCTGCAGGTAAAACACACCTGCACCCAGTTTGTCCAGTCTTTAAGCTGTTTATGTGTTGAACTCGGAAGGAAAAATTTGAGGACATGAATCAGGATTTCAGACCCTGATGTTTGCTTTTTCAGGAGGAGCGTTCGCCATTTGATATCCATGACTACGGCGACCGGATCGTCACACAACTGAACAGTGTCGGACAACGCAGGTCCTTCGCATCCCTGGTCTCAGGAATGGACAACTTTGAGGCCTGCAAGTACCTGCTGGCCACCCTGCAGCTGGTAAATTACACAGAATGATAGAAAAAAACATTTATTAGAGCTCCAAGTCAGTTATGGTGCTTTTCAACAGATGATGTGATGTGTTCAAAACAGCACCTGACAATATGTTTTTATCATTTTGTTAAGTTAATTACTTTTATCTCCTCTGTTAAAATTGTTTTGTTATAAATTTAACACTGAATGAATAAGCGGCTGCAATTCTGTGATCAAAGGAGTTTTTAATTTTAATGACTCCAAATTTTTACCTCTAATACTTAAAAAACATTGTTCTCCTTTTTCTAAGTCTTTGGCTGTAACATGTTAGTACTGTAAGAAAAAATATCACAGCGTAGACTTGTTAAAAACGTTTGTAAAACATTCTACACTATGATTCAGTGTCACAAATACTGTACATAGCCAAGTGAACCTAATTAAATATGTCTATTTTATGGATTATGTAAAGAAATAATCAGTGTTGTATTTTATAAAACAGAATTCCTGAATTGGTCAGGTTATGCAAGTCCAATTCATCATAATCCATCTCCTTTTCACACAAAATGATGTAAATCATCAAAATATACTTGTACTAATTATTAGTTCTTTCATAGTTTTGTCACGCCATTGTCATATACACACATTGTTCCAAACTGGACCTGAGCTGGTTTTCTGCCCATCTCTTTAACGTCACTGTTGAGTTCTTCAGTGCCTCTCTTCAGCTCTCCTTCCACAGAAACGGGATATATCTGTAGAACCTGTTGGCTTTACATTTCTTTATCGAAGTTCCAGATATTAAAGGACACAAGTGGAGAGGTCATATGAGGGCTGATGTCTATATCAGAACTTATGCCAAGGTCGTTTTGATTCTCATTGGCTCCTTGAACACCTCGGTCCACCAGAACCCTGTTGACGTTTGTTTTCTGTCTTTCAGGCCAACGACTACACGGTGGAGATTGACAGCTTGGCCGGTCTAGAGGAGAGCCTGGACTCCATGGGACTGACACTGCTCAGCGTTCACAGAGCCACAGAGAGATTCAAAACACTTCAACCTTCGAGCTGAAGTAATCCAAGATCACAAACTTGACACATCATTGAACGCAAACAGGTTTAATATTTGAGGATGCAATTTTAGAGCGAGGCATTAAAAAGGGTTTTTCACCGCCGACTGTATCACATCATTCAGCTGTTCTCCAGTTTTATACATATTTATTCTCATTTATTCATTTACATGCAACATTTCCCATCTGTTTGTATCTCTTATCTGAGTGTTTTTCTCCACTCAACCTGTGCACAATTGTTTTCTCTGTTACTAATTACAAATAAATTGGCAGATATGTGAATGAGTAAATGCTCAAGGATCTAGAGAAAGATTGTTCAAGTTTGAGGTCAAGCCTGAACTCTGAGTTTACTAAGTTAAGTTAGTTCAATCAGCTGTGAGTATGTTAAAGAGGATTCACTGTGATGTGTAACCAACAAGCAGAGTGACTATTACTTGATGACAGTAAAAACATGACACACATTTGTCTTGAAAAACAAGTAGCAGAGAAAAGCTAAAGTGACAAAAGATCTTAAGATTAATACTTCACCAAACCTGATTTGATATGAAGTATTTATGGTATGTTGACCATTAGATACAGGTCCTGACAGCATGAACACTGTCTTAATGTGCACATTACAATGTTACAGAAAACATCCACTCACAAATAATGTTTTATTCTCTGTCCTGTGGTGAGTACCCACTGGAGTTAAATCTCTTGCTTAGTGCTCTGGTAACTGACTCTCTTCTCAGTGTTAGTCTTCACCAAACTGAACACCTCACACTGAAACAACTTTTTTGTGGTTCTGAAAATGACAAAACAATCAGGTTTCAGAACAGATAGACACTGAACACAAAATGAAACTAATTATTAGAATTTGTAATGTAAATTTTATTCAAGATGTGAAAAGTTTTTGTTGATTCACATGAACAGTGTTGGTTTTATTTTCTGAACAAACATTCTAAATGTCTCTAGGTTTCAGGAGTCCAAACTCAAACGCTAGTATTTCGCTTGTATGTCTTGTAGAGAAGGGTTTGGTCAGAGTTTGTAGGTCTTGATGTGGTTTCTGATGCTCTCTGTGATGTGCTCCTGGTTCTTCATCCTGTTGTAATAATCTAAAAATAGCCCGTCTGGACTGATCAAATAGATCAGGATGGTGTGATCCACAATGTAGTCTCCGTCCTCGTCCTTGGGACCAGCAGTGGCATACACTCTATAGTCCCGACCTGCGTGCTTCACTTCCTCGGCTGTGCCTGTGAGTCCGATAAGGCGGGGGTGAAAGTCTCTGACGTAGTGGGCCAAGGCCGGCACGTCATCCCTCTCTGGGTCTACGGTGATGAACAGGGGCTGGACCTGAGGCAGTGCTGTGTCCTGGTCCAGAGTGGCCACTACGGCACTCATCTTCTCCAGCTCATCTGGACAGATGTCAGGGCAGTGGGTGAAGCCGAAATACAGCAGCACCCAGCTGCCCAGGAAGTCCTGCTTGGTCCTGCGTCTCCCTGTGTGGTCCAAGAGGCTGAAGGTGCCCTGACCCAGAGCCACCTTCTTCAGCTGCTCAATACGATATCTTCGCAGCCTCTGCTGCTTCTCCAGGTAAACATACCAGCAGCAGCCCAGCAGACCGCCACCAAACAACAGCGTCACCAACAGACGAGTCCGCAGCTTCACTTTGGCCGCCTTAACAGATGGGTTCTGACCCTGAGATGAAAAGCCCCTCTGTGTCAGCATAGGAAGACGACGATGACTTCCATACAGTCTGACATGTTGACAGTCTGAGGCCTGTGGTGACTTGGAGAAGAGCATGTTTGGACCCTGAGGACGGGCAGAAAGAGGACGCCTCTGCTGGGAGATCCATCTCAAAAGTCTTCCATGCAGATCACCCACAATGCACCTGACCGTCAACATCTCCTCCTGCAACACAAAGATAGGTGTGTGTGTGTGTGTGTGAAATAAAAGAACTCAGCCTTTCCCTTAAACTTATTTCACTATAATTTCACTGCTGAGGCTGGAAGATTCATCTCATATATTAAAAGAACAATATAACATGACCGTTAACTGAAGGAGTTGAGTTTTACTTATGTTGAGATGAAACACAAGCCCATCAGAAGAATTCAATAATTAACCAACAATGTGGTGCTTTAAGTGATCAGTATTTTTGAAGGACAGAATTAGTATAAGTGTAATGGAATTGTATCAGCTGTTGTATTATCTTTTTTATGTGCGTGTGTAAGTGTCTAACGGGTACATACCTGCTGTCAACATGAGCCTGCAGTACAACCTCCCACCACCAGAGGCACTATTCACACTAGAGACTGAGGAAGTTTATATAATGAATGTCGAAAATCTAACTTAATATTATATTGTATTTTGCCGTTTTAAACATGTGTGACTGTCATGAAGAAAGCTGAATCACTTAGGAGGAATACGGCTGTTCATTGGTATGTGTATATTCTCAACAAGTGTGCAACAAGCGACATTATCAGCTTAAAATACATTAAATTAGTCATTTTTAGTGGTAAATTAACAAGACTATCGATGTGTTTATTTAACGGGCACACGCCACTGATAGCCATGTCTGATGGTAGACTGGAGCTAATATTCAAGCAACCAACTATAAAAAAACCAAACATACGTTTAACCAGTCCTGCTTTAGCAAACACATCAACACAGACTGACTAACCTTCACCTGTCTCTCATAGACTGATGTAACGGTGGCTCACGGGAACATTAGCGTAATATGCTAACAGGTTAGCAAGAGTTCTTCGCTAACTCTGAGTATAAACAAATTATTCAGGGTTATTACATGTTTCCCATACCTGTTTATCCGCTAAACAGTTAACTATCCTCTCCGGGCAGTCATGTAACTGAAACAATCCCAGCCGGAGTGAGACACATGGACTGCATTTACATGAATGAAGCAGATTCGACAGGATTCAGAACCGCACAAAAAATCGCCTAAAATAGAGATAAAAACTTTCTTATCCTACCAATTCTAAATCTACTATAGGTACTTTGATATTAGCTGTTATTGCAATTATACATGTCAAGATATGTTAACAGTCATGCATTACTTATGTCTACAAAATAATTCTTTTTAGTCGTCGCAGATTCGTGCATCTGTACCTGTTTGGCTGAAATCTTCCTCTAGATAGCGCTGCTACTGTTGGTGTACTTTCACCATAGAGTAAAGTGGCTCTCAAAATTATAAATTACATCTGTAATATTGATTTCACAGAATTTACATAATTTTGTTTTGTATTTTTATGTAATTTATTGTACATGACATTGTTTTCATTTTATTTCGTTTTTCATGTTATGTGTCAAGTGTTAGTTTTATTCCTCTACATCATTTTCAGTTCATTGCATTTTTTGTAATGTTTTACATAACTTGAATAAGGTCGATGTTTATAAACTCTTCCAAAGAGCACTCTGTATGTATCTTTATTAGGAAAACTAAATAAGGTATCATGCTATTCTTATCCTTCTTATTCATGTTACTCTTACTCATAGTTGTCCTCAACTAAAATACATATGATACAGGTTGGGACCCAATAAAAACACCTCTGTGACCCATTTTGGGTCTTGTCCCTAGGTTTAGGAAAAGCATGTCTCTGCTGGGGGTGTATATGTATCACCCTCTGCAAAAGACTCAGGCCACCTTTGCCTCTCTTGTTTTTAAATGACTGTAATGAGGATGTATATTTATTTCTGAGTTTTTTTTAATGAGATACAATAATAAACTACAGGAAATATTAGTGTATTACAACTCAGGCAAAGGCAGAAAGGATTGAGATATACTGAATAAAACCTGGTGTAAATTAATACACAAGAATATTAGTGCTGTAAATCTCTGCCCAAAAGATATATGAAGTGCAAACCTTGGTCATACAAATACTGTTGGTGTAATACTATATACTATGTTTATATCTTGATGAAGAGCCAGAGAAATGCTATGTATGATAAATAAAATACTACTAAAATAAAAACCCCACTTTTGGCCTAAAATATTTTAACAAAGTCGTCTTTATAAAATAAATAAATAAGGCTATTTTGTTGTTTTCATGTTATTATTTTTTTTCTACTCACAGGAGCCACCTTAAATACCCACAAGCTGTGAATAGAAAACCATTTGATCACCCACTTTGAACCGATAATCAATAGTAATAGAAATATTATAATCTTGTACAAATCTTATACTTCAATAATACTGTTACACTTAACAAAACTGACTCATTCAGCCAAAATAAAAGGAATAGTTTCATATTCTATCCTTAATTTCAATCTTCACTGAGTGTGGGAATTAACAATAGAAAAAAGGAATTTGAAAATGGTTTGTTAAAAATCAGGAATTTATTTTTCATTTGCATTCCTGGAGGATCTTTACAAAAGACAGACATGAAATACTGAATAACTTAAGTTTGTCTGAAACAACACTTCACATGCACAAATGGGGACAACTCTTGTCCCTTAATGAGTATCTTTGGCTCAGTAATTGTACCTGTAAACTGGTGGCAGTAATAAAGCGTCTCATCTCCCTGCTGTGCTCAGTATTTTGGGCCTCTGTGGTCACACATTCGTAATTAATGTGTCGCCTGTCTCTCAGGATAAACTGTACGTCCTCCAGCGTCAAATTAAACTCCCTCCGCAGCTCAGTCAACGCTCTGTCGTCCTCAGCCTCTAATCAGTTTCCTCCTCCTCTCCTAGTTCCTCCATATTTTATTAATGAACTCTGCAGGCAAAAGGACAAAGGAATCAGGTCACATCCCTGTGTCAAAACACACAATCACACACAGACGCACACATGCTGTAAAGTTGTGGAATGCACCTCACAGTGAGTTATGATCTTAGAGGACCTCATAGGATGGTATAAATGGTGTGTTGATGTCTGCGGTATCTGCAGCTGCTTGTAGAGAGATAAAGTGAAGCTAAGTGTTTCACTGAACCCCCTCAAATATTCCTGTAGTCTCTGTTGGCCCGTTTGAAGCCTTATGTAACTCACTCTGCAGAGCTGCAATGCATCTACTGCTACAAAGTCCTGCAACTTTGTCTTTTTTTTAACCGTGCACTGAGTTCACAAGTTCACCATGTCAACGAAACATGTCAGTGTTTTGTTCAGACTGTTTCTGCTGAAAACAAGTAGACAACAGTTGCTTAAAAATATACTTTTTATGAATTTATTAATAGCATATTCCTTGTGGCTATTTGGAGGACAGACAAACACATTGAAGGGCAAAATGTTATTAATATTTTACCATAAAATCAAAAACAACAAGACACTTGCTTTATTTATGTATATGGAACATTTATATGGAAGACAAGAAAAACAGTTTGGTAAAATTTAACTCTTACTGTTCCCACTTTCAATGTACAGCCCAAGAATCCCCTCAAACAAGTGTATACTGTGTACCAAACCTTTACCTGGAGATCTACAGTATGTAAAATGTGTAAATATCCACTCTGAGATTAATTATTATGTGGCAAATTTTTAGTTGATCTTTCCAAGGACAGGGGACAGTGTGTTTCTACATTTAACTGTTATATTTGAACTCTTTTATGGAGGAAAAGCATCTACTTGAACATACTATCATGTCCTATTTTATTGAAGACATAAAAATGTCACAGTGACACCTAAAGTCCGTGTACAAAATAAATTGCTGAACCTATGCAAATTTTACATCTTGTAGGATATTAGGCAGAGCCTTTACATTTAACGGCCTTTACAAAACTAATTTAATGTTTTATTTGTTTGACTTTTTTTTGAAAACAAGTCCATATGCTTAATGGGAGATGAGCATCAAGCTCAGATGTAGTGGACAGCCTATCTAACACATCCCTGATCAGCTGTTTCTGGTAGAACTTAAACATGGCCACAGTTGGTGTGGACTGATATGATCACATTTTTCATTTGTTTAATCCATGAAATATTTCCACAGCCATTTTTAGATAAAAAAACTGCAACTGAATGCTCTACTTCCTCTGCTCTGTTTATTAGTCATACTTAGTCACACTTCATTAGTGGCTTTTCCATTGGACATATACTCAAAACTTTACCGTTGTTTACTAAATATCAAAAAAACATAAGTGAGTAATGTTGGTTTTTCCATTAAATCACAAATGTGATGATTTGTTTATTTATTATCACGAGATGTCATGAGAAGTCATTCCATAAACATGGGAACGAACATAAATATCACGTTGATTTACAGATATATTCATTATTATCATATATTATCCCTCTATCCCGTACTAAATTCAAAAATGTTTGGGTTCCTGGTATGTCCACACATACCGCACCGTGTTTGTCATAAAACTCTTCTTCGCCTGTTGTAGCATCTGTCGACATCCATTTTTTTGTTCATGTGACTCCAGTTGCAGAAAAAGGTCTTTTCATTGCAGTTTTGCGTGATATACCAATTTCGCTACGCCCGAAAAACCACCTCTTGCCAGTGCAAAAACCTTTAATAGAAAAACAAGAGTTTTGGTGAAATTGTCGTTTTTTCATTAGGGAAATTTTTTATGCGCAAGTTATATTCAAGCAATTTGAGGGTCAATGGAAAAGCCACTATTGACACTAAATCGTTTATAGAAATAGAACGCATTTTTATCTTTTTTTTTGTGACCTCTCAAATTCATTTGATATTTTATGTGAATGTCAAGTGCTTATAGTGCTTAGAAGTGTCCATTTTTGTAGAAATACAAATGAATAACAATACAAGCCAATTATGACTGAAAAAAGAACAATACAGAATACACAAAATGAAGTCTTGTAATCTCAAATTCAGTATAATCAAGAGAGGTCTATGTAAACTGTGGATGTTAAAAATGTATGTAAATATATATGAATAATAAATATGTATTATTACATAGTTATATATGTATGTAAACAGTAGACAGTATGTTAAAGTCCATTGTCTCAACTGTCATCTGAGTAGGTTGAAGTTACTGTTGGAAGAACAACGTGATAGATTCAACTCTTTAACACATGGTACCCAGCAGACATCTAGTACCCATCCAATTCAAGTTACTTTCAGACCTGTATCTGGTGATTAAAAACCCTACACCCATGGGACTAGTACTACATGGTGAGCTCTGGTCATCTTTTTTTAAACTTATATTTTATTGTTTCATTTTCAACAGTTTACAACACAAACATTTAGAACATAGTGTCAGTTGACATCTTGTATATTGTCCACTTTTTCCATCGATCTTTGCATGTTGCTTGCTGTAGTCTTATATATGTAAGTCTCTCCATGTTGTGAATTTCTTCCAGAATGTCTCTCCAATTATTTAGGGTAGGGAGGGTCCTCTTTACACCATTTTCGTTTGATGGCTTTTTTAGATGCTACAAAGAAGATTTTAATCAAATATTTATCCTTACTTGGTATGTCTTTTCCTGTTAAATGACCCAAATATAGCACAGAACATGTCCGTGGTAGTTCGTATCCCAGTATTTTTCCAAATTCTTCGCTGATACTATCCTAATGTTGGGATAATTTCTTACCTCTGGTAATTTTTAATAATCTTTGATCTTAATCCTATGTGAATCTGCCAGGTCTGTAATTTGTAAAGAAAAAAAATTCCACCCCAAATTTCCCACCTTATTTCAGCAAACACAGGTTTTGTGATGATACTGTATTAGTCCCTGCACATTTTTTTCATCTATTTCCTGGTTGAGGACTCTGAAGGTTGGCTGGTGATCATTAAAAAAAAAAGTTTTAAAAGTGTTTTTAGAGCAAACTGAAATCCTTTAGAAAAATAAAATCCCAAAAGATGATCAGCTTCACTAAAGGACATTTTCTTCTGTCTTTCAACATTTACCTGTTAGTGGTGAAATGTAGCATTAGAACTATAGAACAATCCAAAACAGTCCAAATACTGATACTGATGCTCAGAGCTGTATCTGACAGTGATTTAAAAATAGACCTGCACATATTGGAGAGTTTAGGACAAACTCAGATCATATCATCACAGAGGAGCGTCTCTGTTGTTACATCACAGCACTAAGTGTAGGAGCGTTCCGACTATAATCTGCTCAGATTATTTAAACCAAACATCATCTCACAGTCACTCACAGTTACAAACAAAAACGTCCTCTATAGTTTATTTCCTCTACCCCCTGTTCCCAGTCTCACCATGAGGCTTTTAATGTTATCTGGTCTAGGTTTGTGTTGCCTAGCAACCGCTCCGAAGTGAGAGAGGTGTTCAGAGTTCTTTGCAGCATTTCCATTTTTATCAGCGGGGGGTTTTGTGGAGCACAGTGTGTGTGTGTTGCTCAATGTTAAATCACACCTGCGCTTAAATCTGCAGGAGTCCACTCTAGATCACACATCAGTAGTATTAACCTATTATGACATTTTTAGGATTAACCTACATTCCACTTAAACGCTAGAGTAAAATCCTTTCATCACAGAGTTATCCAGCCAGTATATTAGGAGTCCAAAATATTAAGAAGTGTTGAGTCAGTTTATAGGGGTCTAGAAGATGTTATGGCCTTTTTAGACGTTTTCAGATTGAAGTGAGTATTATATCTAATAGGTTGTCAAGAAACAGTATGT
This sequence comes from Apogon talboti, assembly GCA_037367365.1. Lineage (NCBI taxonomy): Eukaryota > Metazoa > Chordata > Actinopteri > Kurtiformes > Apogonidae > Apogon > Apogon talboti. The sequence continues at coordinate 11,453,863 of JAPQRQ010000005.1, read as the reverse complement.
GAGCCCTTTGAAATGTCTTAGTTTCCTGCATGAATTGGTCTTAAGATGTGATCCAATATGCATTTAAGTCACAAGTTTGGACAGTTCTCTTAATCTAATACCACACATACAATTATAATATATCATGTTTTGATTGAACACAGCTATTAAACATGCATAGTGTGGCTGAAAACTGCTGCCTTTGTGGTGTGAGGTTAAGAGCATTGTGTTTATTTGCACATAATGCATAGATCACATATTATGACCAGTTCTTGTAGAAAATTAGGAAATTTCAAAGGATTCACATACTTTTTCTTGTCGCTGTAGATGATTTTTAATTGTTTTGTTTGTTGATGATTCGACTTACATTATATCAGTATCTATGTACAACCCTAAATGTCCATGTTGTGTGTGACACTAAGTACACTATCTTTACTATGTGAAAAAACAGCAGTTATAAAAGCATTTGGTTTTGCAAAAATATTCCAGTTGTGTTCCTGCCATTTACTGACACTAATAACAAGTGAAACTTAACAAACTTCTCTTAGCAAAGGTTGTTTGGAAAACTAACCACATTAATATGGTACTTTACAATTTAGTTGAATTCTTTTTTCTTTTTTTTTAACGATCCAGAATACTAATTATTAAAACTCAATGCAGCGTGTGCTAGGAGCTGCTTTTGATTCTCCTAAGTGTTACATGTTCTAATCTCAGTGCAGGAATAAAACACCTGACCTTGTGCCAGCAAACGGTTAATAAATCGCGTCATGAAGGTTCATTGGAGATTCATGTCATGACTTTGTGTGTCTGTCTGTCTGTGTGTACAGTGACGTAGCTCCCTGCATCACGCTGATGCTGAGGAGGAAATGTAGGACAAGAGAAGGAGAGGGTCTGCAGTGAAATCATAGAGGGAGGGAGAAGAGAGGAGACAACAGAACTGCAGCAGAGCAGTTCATCTATAACACAACAAGGTATTTCTTTATTTATATCTTAATTGTATTATGTTATCTGTTATTCTGTGTGCATGCTCTCACAAATGATATGTGTCATATGTGAGCAGTTAGGAGGAAATACAATAAAGTGCATTGTTTTTATGGCATTCAGTACAAAGGAAGGTCATTCACAGAGAGACCAAGATGTTACAGCGTCTTTGTAACCAGAGGCAGAGCTAAAGGATGCTATTAAAGGAACAGTTACACACATCTGGGAAATGACTGTAGGTTCTGCTGTCTGTCTGCTTTTGTCCAGACTAAAATATCTTAACTACGTTCTGTATGTGAGTGAAATATTGTACAAACATTTAAGATTCTTAGGGGATCAATCTTCACTGTATAGATTATGTAGCAGCGTCTTCAAGTCAATATTTTCAGTTTGTTTCTGAGGAGAGACCTGCAGAATGATTGACATGCCAATCAGCCTGAGCTCTATGCTGTGTTTACTGGTAATGAACTAATACTAGCATCCTGGACATATTTGGGGAGCTGCATACAGTGGTTGCAGCATAGACTGTACATAAAGACGGACAAAGTGACGGCTCCTCACAAGTGAAGCCAAATCATCTTAATCAGTGGTGGTTAGATGCAGTACAGGTCATAAGCTCCACCCCCTCAGTGGTCATTAATGGGACTTGGGTTAAAATAAAAATGCAGAGTGCAATACGTATTTCCTCAAGTTGCCATCTTCCTAAATAAGTTATTTGAGTTTTTAAAAACAGGTGAATGACAGCTGTAACAGTAAACCAATACTGTCATAAATGAGCCAGGCATCCAACTGGTCCATACACATCACAGTACTGCATCTGTTACTCCACAAACACCATCTTCAAAATGCATGACAGAGGCAATGTGGCAGCTCTTATAACCGCAATGTTCCTGTCGTCACTTTTCTATAGTGGCAGGAGATGGTGCTGCAACTTCCATCTTTATTTTCAGTCTATAGTCGCTGCCAACTGTGCTGCTAATGTCCCCAGTGGGCACCCATGGAATTCTCTGCAGCCCCCAAAAGCCGATAGTAGCTCTCTTTTTGTCAATCAAATTTGAAGCAACTATTGAAAAGCTGCCAACAAGAAAATTATGAGTGTTTCTATCAACTAGTTTGGAGCAAATAGACCAGGCTGTACTGTACTGAAGTTGGCAGTGTCGGCTACGTTACATATGTGTCAAATAAACATAGTAGAAAAAGCAGAGCGTCCTGTTGATGTTTGCCCTGGCTGAGGGGCAACAGCCTTGATTCCATGTGTGCTGAGGGGGTACCGTCATATTGTAATACCACAGATGGCCACCAGGCTTGGCTCCAAAAAAACCCTGGTTCCCTGGTGGAGTTTACATGTTCTCCCCAGGTCTGCGTGGGTTCTGTCCAGGTACTCCAATGTAAACCGCCTGTCGATATGAAACTGAGACTGAATGGTTGTTTGTCTGTACATGTCGGCTCTGTGATGAACTGTGGACTGGTGCCCACCCCCCTTTGGTAGCCAGGATAGGCGCCAGCGCCCCTGCAAGGACTAAGCAGTCCGGAAAATGAATACAGCTTGACTGTAGTTGGGGCTAACAGGTTCCTCTAACAAGGCTGTAAAATGACTTTGTTATTCAGCGCTTGATAACATTTACAGATTTTTTTTCTCTGTAAGATAATACTTAATATTAGTTCACCTCTAACCCCTCGGGCTGTCGTAGTTCTGACCCTTTTTTTTTTTTTTTTTTTTAACAAATATGGTTGCTTCTGGCTCCAAAAAGCCAATATGTTAACAGCCAAATCCTAAAACACTGGCTTCAGAACGGAAGTTCAGCAAAACCAATGTAATGCATGACATCATGGTTCCCCTGTCCACTAATAATATACAGTTCACGGTCCTGGAAGGTGCTGGAGATCAGCAGGAGTCCAATTTATTCTACTTTTTCCCATTTTCTGTTACTAGTATTTCCTACTTTTCAATGGCAAAAACAACCTAAAGTAAGCAAAAAAACTCCACATTTTGGTGTTTATCTCAAAATGCACATTAATTAATTTATTGAAAAGCACTTTATGATAGCAGAGATGTCTGTAACATTAATTAAAGGGCACCTACAACTGCAAAAGTGGACCGCTATTCCTCTTTTCACAATCATTTGTAATAACATGAAGATTTTAGACATGTAAAATCCCAACAAACATCCTTTTAAAATGGACAGTCAGGGCTCAACTATGATATGTCTCTACACTGTTCACATTTAGAACAAACCAATATGATCTACTGATGTTTTTATAAGACATGTTTGGTCAGTAGGACTGAAATGTGTGATGTGTGATGTCTTCTAAACCACTATAAATGCCAGTATTGACCTGTGTAATCCGGTATTGGAGGTGCTTTGGTGGTGTCGCAGTTTTCTCTCTGTCTGCTCTGACACCCACCCTCTCCTCCTCCTCCTCTTCCTCCTCCTCCTCCTCCAGTCCTCGTACATCCTCGTCTGTCGGCTCCAGGATGGGGGGGCTTCAGCGGCTCGGTCTGCACGGAGCGTGAGGAGCCTTCCAGGGCCTTTGATCCTCCCTTTGCCTCTCTGCAGCAGCGTCTCCTCCACATCCATCGGCACAAACATGGACGGACTCCGCCTGCCCCCCGTCATAGAGGAGGTCTTGGATCCGTCCGGTCAGTCTGGTTGTTTACATAAATAGTGTTCTGATATCTCATGGTTTGTTCATGTGACTATCATGTTTGTCATCTGATCTCATAGCACAAATCCCTTGCATCAAAAGCTGGTGACAAAATAAATAATGAATTAGAATAAAAAACAAATGCACTTTAATGTGTAACAAGACAATTGGATCTGACAGTCTGCTAACTCTGCTGCTAAGTTTGTCTTGTTATCAAAAACATTGTCTCATTCTTATTGTTCTTACTTTGTGGTTTATTTGAATGTGTTATTTCTTGTCAAGCCTTTCAGAGAAGTGACAGGACTACAGGATTTACTTCACCATCCCCTCTATTTTTACCTCCACTCAGAGTTTCAGCTTGACAGTTTTCCAATTATTTGTTTCAATGCGCATCAAGTGAGCTTTCATGTATGAGTCAAACAAACCATATATTTATGGGGGTTAAAATTAAAAAGATAAAGCATTCATAATTGTTTGTAATATGAGTAGTCCTCTATGCTTGCACACTTTTAGAAGATTGATAATAGGGTACATATATCAACAATTAACCAGCTGCGTATTCGCATACATATTAATAGGCTCTTTATTAATCATTAAAAAGCACTTATTAACCCTTAAAGACCTAGAACTATTTTTTGCGGAGACTTCTAAATGCATTTTCCTCTACATCTAACAGTGATATATTACCATTTATCATAATATTATCCTCTGCATTTTGCAATTTTTATTGAAAATAAAGTGTTTTCTTAGATTTAATGTATTCATGTAGATGTTCATAGAAGCTCAGAGCAAATTTGAAGGTTACAAAAAAAACTAAGGAAAAAAACTGACTTTTTCAGCACAATATATCATTAAAAATAAAAACAGATGTCTGCAACCACTGCTGCTTTACTGGTGAATCAATGTTGCAGAAGATAATGGTGTTTCCACGGTTGCTATGGAGCCTCTAAATGTCCAAATGGATCATATCTGATGACCAAGAAAAACTGCATTTTACCTGAATTATTTACATGTATTGACAGGATTAGTGGATCAAAGGTTATTAAACATTTTTGATCAGTAGATGCTTTTGGTCACTGGCGGATGTTTAGGTCTTGAAACATTAACTGTAACTAGACATTTTACAATCAGCACTGTTGGTCGCTCATCTGTTGATGAAGAGTGACGGTGAGGATGAGGTGTATAGAGAGATGACAAAAATCTATTTATAGCCTCTGTGATGACGACAGCAGAGGGGATTATGGGAGTTTTTCATCAGTCTGTTCATCTCAGCTTGGTTCTGTGACCTCCTGCACTGACAGCAGTAAAAAAATTGCATTCAGTCTGACATTTAAAATGAGGTTATAATAAATAATCACCACAGTAACAGTTCATTAGGTGGTATTTACTCTGTGTGACATTTTCACCTCATTATTGTATAATGGACCTCTATTTTTAATGAAAGAAACTGAACCAGAGAAAGAAAATTAAAAAAGTTTCCACTGAGCAAATTTCCTAAAGAACTATAAAATAAATATGTGCAGTCATTTACATAATTTGCATTCATACATACATACAGTTAAGTGTAGTTTGTCAAAATAATGAATAGCTCACAAATATTTTACAGCAGTCTGCTTTTGATTCAAAATATTTTTTTCTCGTATTTTTCCACCAAAAATATATTAGTCTTTTAAACTATATGAGTGCAAATTTTAACCTTGTACTTCAATGGACCACAAGGAGAATTCTAATGTAATAAAATTAATTCAATATTTGATTGTTAAAAAAAGTTTAATTGTGCAAAGATAAAATAATCTCTGATAAATTTTTAAAACCCAAATATAAATATCAATCCGTGTTTCTTAATTGTCAGCACTAGATGGAGCCACAGGGCTGAGTTTCTCAAAAATTATAAAAGCAGTTTTGCACAATAAACAAAGACATGCTACAGAGTATACTCATTGTGTATGAGTATGTGTATGAATGTTGTTGTCTGAGAGAAGCTTTTGAACACCAGGCTTTGTCACCTTTAGCCTCTTCTCTTATCAACATACTCCGTGCTAACACTATATTGAACTTTTATCTCATCAAAGAACACATAACATGAAGCAAAACTTAACACTGTATCTAGGTTCACTGCAGCAAAATCATGCAGCAGAACTACTTTTATGCCACCTTGGACCAAAAGAGAAGACGTGAGGTCAAACCTAATTACTTGTTTTACTGTAACATCAGTGAAAATCATCAGAAGTATATCTCTGCATTTTTATAGTTTTATATAGTTTTTATAGTCTTAGCTTACTGTCTTTTTTTATAGGATTTGACAACTATATTATGAGTAATAGTGCTATTTATGCTAATAAACGAGCATATACTGTTACAGTGAAGTGAAAGCATAGTCCATCTGCACGCACAATCATTTTATGTAATGGTTAATTCTTAGTGTTAGCACCTAAGCATGAAAAGTATTGGTTTAGTCCATGTTAGTGAAAGTTTTTTTTAACTGATTAAACTGCAATTGCAAACAAATAAATTGATCTGTTCTCATGGAGTGTGTACAGGGTTTAAAGCAACCTCCTTAGCTTGTGCTATATTGAGTGTAGTGATTAATGCTAATATACACCCATGTTTTAATATTGGTCTGTTTTGAGAAAAACATGTCAACATTTATTCCAACACAGGATAAAGAAGGGTACCACACCTCTTGTATTCATCAGTACAAAGGTTAAGGTGAAAGGTTATCTTAATTTACGATGTGGTTTCTGTATTTCAGTTATTCTAATATACACAGCACCTAGCATTAGCATCAGCGCTTAACACATTAGGAGCAGTGAGCTGCCATTGAAGGCACAACTCCATATCTTACCTGTTTTAATATGCTATGATGATAAATGTAAGTACAATAATTTAAAAGTTTATGTCTTCATCACACACTAGGGGACACACATAAGTCTTTCCCACCATTATAATAATACAGAATGGGTGGAGTTTCTGTTTTTTCTTTTATGTACCTCTGTTTTTTGTCTGACTGTAGATGACCTGTGTGAGCTGAAGGTGGAGAAGCCGATGATGCTGGCAGACACACTGACAGCCAAAGAGAGGGAGTCCCTGGAGGAAAAGGAGGAGACGGTGGGAGACGGGGAGAAGGGTCAGCAGGAGGAGGAGAAGGAGGTTAAAGAGGAGAAGGGGGAGGAGGAGGAGGAGCAAGGAGGAGAAGGAGGAGGAGAAGGAGGAGGAGAAGGAGGAGGGAAAGATGAAGATGGGGAGCTGGAGGAGCTGAGGGCTCAGGTGCTGCAGCTGCTGCTGGAGCTGGAGGAGACCAGGGAGGTTTCCCAGAGACACGAGGAGAGCTTCATGGAGCTGCAGGGTTGGTCAGAGATGGATGAAACTGATCTGTCCATATATTTAATGAAAAGCATTTGTATAAGTATTTTTGTATGAAAGCATTCAACCTGGTCTGTTCTCTACTTTTTAGGTCTGTTGGAGGAAGAGCGGCTGGCGAGTGCCCATCAGGCAGAGAGTTTCACCAGACAGATTCAAAGGCTGCAAGGTTTGTCCTGAAAATGTCCCACCTTTTCCACAAATATCTTTTTGTATAAGGTTCTCATTAGCCAAAAATAACATTACATTGCAAAAATGTTCCAATATATCCCAAAGTCAGTTCAATGTTAGAGATATGTTTGATAAAAATGTGTTTTGTTAAGTATATCATCACTGAGTTAGAACTCTTCTTGTCCACCAATTTGATATACATATATTTCAGAAATGTCCCATTTTTTTTAGTAAAGTCTTCATTTAAAAAAAAATCTTTCTAGAATATACAGAAAGAAAATACTGAATGTTAAAGAAAATATCCTTGTAAAAATGGTTTTACAAAGTGAGAAGAAACATGCAGCCACACCTTTTTTTTAAATTAAATATATATTTTTCCATCTCACCCTCAGCTCAGCTCCGTTCAGTTCAGGAGGAGATGGACAGCCTGGAGGAGGAGAAGGAGAGTGAGCTGGAGGAGGTGCAGGAGGAGTTGCGCTCGGCTCAGGAGGAGGTTCTGGTCCTGCAGCAGGCGGCTGAGGAGGCGGCAGCGGAGCGAGAGAATGACATCGCCTCCCTTCAGGAAGAGTTGTGTCGTCTGCGAGCAGAGCTGCAGCGCCTCCACACCACAGCACAGGAGTATGAGCTGGAAATCACATCACTGAGGGCAGAGATCAGTATGAAGAGCCGCAACACACCCACTGAACCACATGGTAACTGGAGTCTACATTCCATTTTATACAGCTGGACTTGTGTTTTTAAATGTTGATTCTGTCTAAACGTACAGTTTTTGTTTTAAAGTGTCTCTTTCTCTGCATATGGGACGTTTAGCTATTTGTTTTATTCAACAGATCTTATAGTTGTTGTTTTTGTTGCACTACTAATAAAATAAGAAAACAAAGTGCTTTACTGAGACTGTGATTTCCAAAGAACATCTCAGGGTATTTTTTAATAAAAGCAGTTGTACAAAAGTATAATTTATTTCAGTATAATTCCTCTTATTCATTTCTGGTGTGGAATAACACATCAGGTGCAACATGTGCAACACGTGAATTTTAGACAGCTGCACGTCAGAAATTGGGAAAAGTCTTTGTAGTTGTACAGTGGCTTTCATATTTTTGTAAAACAACTACAAAACTATAAATGTGGAGAAAGGATTGGGAAATATTGCACCATTAGAAGTATGTGTGAATCGAGTATTGCCAGAGTTCAAACTGGGTTTTTAAATAAATACTGATTATTTATTTATTAATAGTTATTATTTATTATGGTATTTAGATATTATGGTATTTATTGTGGTGTTTCAGATGCTTTGGGAAGTTCTTGCATTTTGCTGCAGTTTCTAGTAATCGTCCACTTCTTTGTTTGTATATAAAGTTGAACTCTAATGCTTAATGTGTAATGTATGTGGTTGTGTGAGCAGGTAACATGAGTCAGCTGAGGGACGAGGTCATTTCTCTGACAGATGAGCGCCAGTCACTGACCAATGACAACAAAGAGCTGAGCAGCAAAGTGGATCAACTGCAGCAGCAACGAGAGGCGTGAGTTGTCCGATCAGATGTCCGTCAGCTGTTACATCAACACAAACATCCACAGATCACTATAGCTGTTGTTTCGTCTACCTTTGTCAAACTTCCCATGGAGTTTAGTGCTTTACCTGCTGTGTCATGAACACTCTCTGTGTTGTTGAACAGCTGTGATGATGTGTACCTGGCTGTCAGAGTTGAGGGCCAAACTGAGCGTGAGCAGAATGACCAGGTGAAGTCCGACGCCTACATTACTCTGTCCCAGGCTGGTCCTGAACACCAGGAGGGACAGAGGGATTCAGACTTGTCCTCAGTCCAGGAGCTCAGTGCCCTGAAGATCCAACTGAGGCAAGCAGAGGAGACCGCTCAGAAAGTCCAGAGAGAAGTAAGACGACAAAATCACCAACACAACAAACTTCAGTTAGTTTAATAACACGTTACCATTTTTCTCAGTAAACATATTTCTAAAGGTGCATTTGACATGAAATTTTCACCAGATGTCGATAATAACCTAATCCAGACATACAAAGAAACTAAAACAGGAGTGTCCAACTCCGGTCCTCCAGGGCCGGTGTCCTGCATGTTTTAAATATTTCCCTCTTCCAGCACACCTGGTTCAATTAATGATCAGCTCATCACCAAGCTCTGCAGAAGCCTGATAACGATGTAATGGCATCCAGGTGTGCTGGAAGACAGAAATATCTAAAACATGCAGGACACTGGCCCTCGAGGACCGACTTTGGACACCCATGAACTAAAACAACTAAGTTCAGAAATTAATTCATAGTAATAAAATGGAATGACACAGGGGAAAAAGCATTGAAGATGCTTACTAAAATGTTATTGAATACTTTGTACAAAAGGCCTTTGTTGGTAATGACAGCTTTAGAAACCACCTGTACAGAGAAACTAGTCTCATCCATTGCTCATGTGTGATTTTGACCCATTCTTGCACACAGTCTTCAAATCTTGAAGGTTCTCTTTTCGGAACTCTGATTGTTAGTTCCTTCCATAGATCTTCTCTTGGATTTGGATTGGCCATTCTAGCAGCTTTATTTTTTTCTCTGAGAGCAATTGACAGTTTCCTTGGCTGTGTGTTTGGGATCATCATCTTGCTAAAATGTCCACCCTCATCTTTCATCTCCATCATCCTGGTAAATGGCACAGATTTTTAGCAATAATATCTCTACATTTTTCCATTCATCCTCCAATTATATGAAGTTTACCAGTATTGTATTCTGAAAAACAGCCCCACACCGTGATGTTCCCACCCCTAAACTTAACTCTTTGTTTAGTGTTTGTGTTGCAATCTTGCAAGGGGCACCTGGTCATGGTGGCTCATAGTGAAATGATGGTCTTTCCACATCCGGATTGTGGCGCCAACAATACTCACTGGACATTCACTGGATCATTCAGAAGTTTAGAAATCCTTCTATAACTAATGCCATCAGTATGTTTTGCAACAAAGATGCAAAGGTCTTGAGAGAGCACTTTCCATCATGAGATGTTTCTTGTGTGACACCTTGGTACTGAGACGCCTTTGAGAAACCAGCCGAGCTGTTATGATGATTATGATCACTTGCACTAACGAGGGGCAGGACTGCTTTCTAACAACTGATAGATTCTAGCTGGTGTCTCTCTTTCTTCATGTGTTCAATACTATTTCGTTGTCATTTCATATTATTACTCGTAACTTAATTCATGGACATCTATGGTTTGGTTTCTTTGCATGGGTTGTTACGACATTTGAGAAAAATGACATGTCAATAATGCAGATAGAAATATATTTAATGAGAAAAATGATGATGAGTTCAATACTTATTTTACTCGCAGTGTGTTCTCTTCTTGTTTCAAAAAGCCAAGATTACAACCACCATAATGGAAATTCAAGGGTTCAAAACTGTAGTCCACTAACCAATGAGTGACATCTCCGTGATTGCATTCACTTCTTTTACACAGTCTGGGAGAACAGTACAATAAACTCTTCAACCTCAGAAATAAGTGTCATCCAATTTTCCAATTTCTCCTGTGTTGTGTGTCAGTGTGATGGCTTGAAGGGTGAGCTGGCTGAGCTGCAGCAGCTTTACGACAGCAGTCAGCAAGAACGAGCAGCACTGGAGCAGGAGCTGCAACGCTGCAAGGCCGAGCTGCAGAAGCTGGTGGGAAGGAAGTCGCAGGTAAGAGGTTTGAAGTCGAGGAATCTACTCGTGTGTATTCGATTCATGACCCACTTTAGTAAAAACAAAACAAACAAACCCTTTTAGATGTAGAAGAAATACAGTTCCTACATTTGGACATTGATACACAATTACAGTTTAAAACCTTTGGAGAAGAGGAACTTAACAGGAACCTTTGTATGAAAATGAAGATGTTTAGGTTGAAAAAAACCTGAGAGGTCATGGTAAGTACAAAGTAGTATAAATCTGACACCGTTCTTTTTGATACCCTGCATCCTGACTGATGCTGTCCTTCAGACCCATGCTGTTTCCATGAAGTCTGTCCGTTCGTACTGCGTGCATGTTGGTCGATTACTGCTCGGCCAAACAGCTCTGTAGATGCCTCATTGGTCATGTTGCTTCTGGTTTTTAACTGCAGCTCTGCTCATGTTGCTGGTCTTTGAGCGTTTTGTTGTGAGCTTCTTCCTAACATTTGTCACCACTGGGCAGTTTGTTTCTGTCAAAGCAGCCATCTGTCTGTTTCTGCTGTTTCTCAGCTTACCGCCTCCTCCTCAGAGCATCACAGCATTCAGAGGTTTATTTACCCTGAAAAAAGAAAACTGTGAAATGTGTAGTGACAGTCTCAATATGCTAATGTCTCATGTGTTGAACATTTGAAATAATGAGATCATCTGAAAGCTGAGAGGGTAGAGATAAGATTAGTCAAGTTACAGTTTGATGCTTATCTCTCAACCTCTCTCTACTCCGGGGATGAAAGTTCAATCCAAATCTTCATTGGTCTTACCACTCACTTCCCTCCTTGTGCCAGGATGCCAGCCAAGACTTTTTCCCCTTGTTACTCCAGAATTATCTGCTTTAACGTGGGCTATGGATTCTGATTAGAGAATTTGACTAGTTGACCTGGGGTTCAACAACCATATTTCCACCAATACCCCCCACCACCCCCCAAAGCCCCTTGCTCAAGAAGTAGTACCTTCTTGATAGTTCAGTGGCTTTCAGAGTACTTCATTTTCTAATCCATCAGAGCTGTGTTGACTAGTTTTCGGTAACTGTGTAAGAGTTACTGTCATTTCCTCAGATTAATTTTCCAAATAATTGTGTGAACACAGATACACAATAGTCTTTAAGTCCCTCAGACTATAGCTCTGGAACTGACAGTTTCAGGTTCTTTAGGTAGAAATGTGGCCCTCAAAACTCGACTTGAGACTTCTGGGTTTTGATTGTCAGACTCTTAACAGGACAGTCTTAGTTCTATATTAACCTTTTAAGAAAGTGTGTACACCCAGGTATTGTGAGTGGACCCTCAGTACCTGACTTTAAAAGGTTAATCTAGATCTTTCTTGGGAGTTGGACTCTGGACTTGAGTTTCACAGTTTGAAACTTTATGCAGAATATGCTGAAGATTTCATGTGAAACTGTTCTTGAGACCTACCAGACCTGGAACCTGACTTAAGACTGGACAGTCACGTCTTAAAGGTAAATACAAGAATTGCTTTTCTTACTGTGGGTTTTGCATTTGAGAGAAGAGAGAACTGTCCTTTGAAATGGGGGATTGGCACGTGAGGATGAGGAGTTGGACTTGGTACTCAAGTGTCAGCAATTAAGACAAAAATCTCTCTGTTATCCGTTTCATATTGGACCAAAGACCTTTTAATGTCTGACTTTTTATCCTCGGTGTGAAAGGATTCAATTAGGTACAATCAGCGGGCATTGCCAGGTCAGATGATTCCGCACTAGCCACAAGTATTTAGTGGTTCAACTCCAATCGGCAGTGATGGAAATACAATACCCGGCTGTACCCACTATTTTTCATTCCTTCTCTGGCCTGATGTTATGATACTTGTCATAAGCCATAAATTTCATTCATCTCCATTCAAGCAGCACTTAAAAAAATTGTGATTCTGCCTTGTTACCTCTATTCTGGAGCTTTTGTGATGTCAAACCAAAAACCAAAAACAGAATGGCTTGTGCCCTGGCAGTGTGAAAGGAACTCAGATAAGCCAGATTAACATGCACATTTTCAGTAGCAGTCGGAGACGTGTTTTTGGTCTTGGTGCTGTTTCAGGTTAACTTGGGGCTTGACTTTAGGCTTTACATCAGTGTCTGAGACTGATGTCTGTTGACTTAATCAATGTTGGAACTTAGCTAAGGTCAGAGGTCAACCACCAAACTTTAGTCTTGAGGTTTTTTATTTGAGTTTGGTTATCTGTCTTAAACTTGAATGTTTCTCCCAGAGCCATGATATTCTTGACTTAAGATGTGACTTTTTGAGTGATTGGGGACCTGGCCTTTAAGACTTAAAACTGAACATGACATGACTATTTTATTTGGAGTCAAAAGCTTCCTGAATTGACCTGGGACTTTACTCTCGGAGATCTCCCACCTCTGCTTCTACCCATCATATCATCCTCTTACTCCGTATGCACCACAGTTGTATTTTACCTCCTGTTTATCCTTTAACCCACTCTGCAGTGCTGCCAATGCTGTCAGATCTTAAGCAGCACTTCAAAGTGTTCCAAAAGATTTTTAAACTAAATGTTTAAAACTGCTCTCATCTCGCCTCTTGACATTGTTGTTGTCTTCCTGTTTTCTTGATCTTTCGCTCCGTTTTGCCACATTATCATGATCATGTTTTTATGGCACTGCTGCCGTTTTTGTTTCACATGAATTTCACAAAATGATCTTGATCAAATTTTGAATGAATTTGATGGTTTTGATGCTCAGCCTTCTTCCAAATCTATTCTCTTTATTTCTGTGCATTTGTTTTTCATCAATCTTTTATCTGTTTTTCTTTGCTCCATGTTTGCATGTTGTCCTCCACACCGTCTGCCTTAGATACTCTGATTATTTTATGATTTTATTTGCTCCTCTCTTCACCTCCTCCTACACTCCTACCTTTTGTCTTCTCCCCAGAACTGCACTCGTCCGTCTGCGCCCCCTGTTCTCTCCATACCCTTCATAGGAATGATTGTAATAGTGGCCTTGATTTGGTGCTGGTGGGAGGAGCTGGCATCATAGAGGGGACCAGGTATGGCCACGCCCTTCTTTCTCTACCAGACACTACGTTTAGCATCCAAAGGTGGCATAGTTATGGGCTCGTATCAAAGCTAACTGCCAGTATGTTGTAAGGCTTAGTATCAGTTTCTATTTGGGAATTTCCAAAACAATTATTGTTAACATGCCGATCAAGACAAAAGTTGTGTTTGCCCCATTTGAGTCACTGTACTGTTGGAGTTAGAGCGGGTCCTCTTCTCTTCTGGGTGAGGGAATTGATATAAAAAAGTGTAACATTTAAAAGCAAATGCATGCAGATCCGTACTATGTTTCAGTTGTATTTGCATTAAAAAACTACAGGTATGGAAACTAAACCCTGCTACAGCGAAGTGGTGAAAGGTGTTTCACTGAGATGTTCCTTCTAATAAAACCTTGGCAACAACCATTCATGGACCAAAGAATCCTACAGTGTAGAATTTCGAATAATTCACATCACAATATCACAAAACTTTTACCTTTTCCCTCTCACAGTTCAATGAGATGCGTTCATGTCACTAAATATATGAAGCATAAATGTTCTTAGATATGAAGAGGTGAAAGTGATAAGTCTTAAGGAGTTACTTTGGCAAGTTACAACTCCTTCAATAATCATGTCACACTACTGGAGAGTTGCTCTGACCTTTTCACCTTTTTGACAGCCATTTGCCTGTGGATAAATTTAATGACACACACCAAGGGCACTGGCTGGTTTTTCTATGTTTTTGTCTAAGCTCGCTGTTTCCCAATCGCTGTGGGATTGATAATCATAACCAGGACCTGAACTTACAGCCATTATGTTATTATGCTGCTGACATAAAGTTGAAGTCAGCTGACAGCTGCTCAGCTCCACAGAGATATGTCATTTAGTGTAGGGCTTTACTCATACTGTAAGTGGTCATTAATGTGGGGAGTGTGTGTTTAAAAATGTGGCCAGGAGATTGTCAATCTTAGAAGCTTAGAGGAGTGTAGGATTAACTTACAGAGTCACTTCCAACATGACATCAGTGCTAAAATCACACACACACATAAACACACACGTTTACTACAGATAGCCGTATGAGGACACTTATCGACATAACGCACTCTGTAGCCCCGTAGTTTAATCCATTAATACCATATATCTGAATGCGTACACATAACCCTGACCTTAATCAAAACCAAACTCTAATCAAACTATAAAATCAAATTTTACCAACAACCCTCTTGGTAAAGGTCTGTCTGAAACTTAGGAATAGCAAAAATGTCCTCTGTTTGTAGGTCAGGTCCTCACTTCACTTCAGTGAGAGAAAGAAAAAGTCAAGTTGCCACTGAAGTACACATACACTGTGTTCATGGTGTCATTGTGGTGTATGGATGATCACTTGCAAATAATTAATATGAATGAGGAATCACATAAACATCTCTGAAGTGAGACTAAAAAAAATGACAAATTAAAGTTAAACATGTTTAGTTGGACTTAAGGACCACACTAGAATTAGAACTAATGCCAAAGGAACATATGATGATCATATGATGACAGTTTTAGGAAGAGTCATGATCCACCGTGTGAATCACTCATTTCCTACACAATGTAGGTGAATTACGACCAAGCTAGATTAACTTCCTCCGGTTTCTGGAGGGTTAGGCTGTTTTTGATGGCTTTTTGCTTTTTTGTCTAGAATCTCTGCATTTCTCCATTATTTTGCCTCATAGTATTACAACCCTTTGACAATACTTGATGGAGTAAACATTGGTTTACATTTTCGTAAAAGTACATGTATCACGTAACACTAAAGTGTGGAGAGATGACAGTCCTGTTGTCTCCTACATAAAAGCTGCGGTTTATGCTTGAGTTTATTTTAAAAGCCCAAAAGATTTTGCACCAAAGTGCTTCACAAAAACATTACATTTTTATACACAAATGCATGACAGATGTGAAAAATAGACAAGGTAAAAAAAATGTGAAGAAAATTTTGAACCTAAAACATTTTAAAGAAAACTGAAATTGTATTAAATACAAATCAATCTCAAATCAGTCTGAGGACTGATTCATTTTGCACATTTTTTGGTTTTCTTTTGTTGTTTCTCCTCTGTAATAGAATTTCCACTCTCCAACAATGTCTGGTCTGTTAACCAACATCATGCGTTATAACCTCGACCTCAGTGAAGCGACAGGAGGATCATGAATTTCACTGCCTCATCCGCAAACTGGAGCTCCACTACTACAGCTTCAAGAAATATTTTGGGTTCTCAAAACATTGGATTCTTTAAGTTGTTCCATGTGTCTTACTTTAATCTGTTGTCTCCTAGTTCTCCATGTTCTTGAGGTGGGTTCCTATATATTACGCGGTACATCACAGGAGTTCTAAAGGTCCTGGATGAGGATGCAGAAAACCTGAAGTGGTTTCCAGAAGTTCTTCAGGAGGTGGTTGTAGAGGACGTTGGAAAGTCTCCATACATCTCACAGGAAGTTTATAGAAAGTAGATGTCTTTGAGGACGGTGGTTCTTAAATAGGTTATAAAGGTCTGTGTGCAGGTTGTAGGGGTCATGAGTAAACTGGATTATGATCTAGTGGTCCCTGAAGATGTCGATATCACAGAGGAGGATCCAGACTTATTTTTTTATGGGCTTGGAAGAGTCCCTAGTTAAGGGTCCCTGTTTTTCTTCACTGAGGACAGAGATTTCTACTTTGTTTATTGGGCTTGTTGAGTTGTTTTGGATAGGAATCCAAAACTAGTTCCAGTTGAAAAATGGTTTTGTAAAGTCTGACCGTTTTTGGCAGTGTACTTCAATCAGTAATTTCTTTTCACCAGTGTTTGCATGTTTTTCTGACTGTTTATTGTAACGTCGCATCTACACTGCTGGAAACTTCCAACAATAGCTGCACCGCTGCTGAAAACCTGTGTAGGTTTGTTTTCCACACAGACATAAATGATAAAACTTAGATCAATAAGATAGAACTGATAATGACGCTGGTATTGCCAACATGTTTTTCTAAATTCCCATATCCTAATTGTCCTCTGGTTTGGGCTCTTCCCTCAGCTCTCCATCTCATAACATCATCAAAGGGACATATTTCATTGGTCCAAAACTTATTTCAGTCAGTGACGATATAAAAACATTAAATCTGAAGCAACAGAAACACTTAGATTTACCTCTGCATTTCTCCTGTTGTGCATAAATTGAGACATGGTGAGAAGTCATATTCATACTTTTCCATAATTTCTTTCCTATGTATTAGCACAATAAGTGTTTATGCTATCTCATTAGGTTTTTCTTGGACCACCACCACATTAACAATAGCTGGACGTTTGCAGATGCCCTCTGACCTGATCACTGTGTCCTCTTTCTCTGCAGACGGACATTGAAGGCTGGAATTTGGCAGTGGCGGCGGTTGCCGTGGCAGCCATCGCCGTTCTGGTCGTCCCCAGCTTCACCCGGGCCTGAGGACTTCCACAGAAAAGTGACCTCATGGTATATCCTGAGAACTCTAGGATTGTGGGATTGCCGTCACCCATCCAGCGCCGCCCTCATACATGTCTGCTTGTTGCATTGCTGTGTTTCGTGGGACAGCGCCGCCAGGACGATTTGACCTGTTCGCCACAGACGTCAGTGACCGCTGGGGGAAAAGCAGTAAGAAAGACTGTTTAACTAACAAAGACTCTTCCTGCAGGGCGTCTTTGTACTGTAGGTCAGTAGTATTATTGATCGACTCTCTAATATCCACCATACAACTGCAAAATATTTTACACTCTTTAAATATGCTTAAAATACACAAAAATGTCCTCAAAATGTATTTTAGGTGGATCTATTATCATGAAATATATCGTAACAGTACTGTTTTCACATTCAGGTCAGTTTAAGGTAAAATCTAGTGATTAGAGGTGCAATTAATTTTGATATCAATTAATCTTAAATTTTATGAATAGGTCAATTATATTTTTCATTTCATGCAAAGTCGAAACGACTTTTTTGATTTGACCAACTGTTCAAACATTACACTGTTAATTGTTCCTCAAAATCTATCTAACTCTGTCATTTTAATTGAATATCAAAACTAGCTGAACAAAACATCAACATTGTTTAGTTCAGTTGTTCAAAATGTGTCCTAAATTCTTTAGGATATCTCTATTTTCTTTATTTTAGAAAAACTTTTCACAGGCACTTTGATACAAAGATGAAAGTTTATACACTACAGCTTGTAAATCATATACAAGTGTATCAGTGGAACTGGAGTGTAGAAAGTAGACAACTTGAACAACATATTATTCATACATAGTATTATATTCATACATATAATACTGATTTTTCATGTTGTACAGTTGTAGCTGCGTTTAGAAGAGAGAAAAAGTGATATTGTCAGTGATTTGTATGTGATTGCCAGAGTTGAAGCCATTTAAATAAATGTAAATATACAAAATAATGGACCTTTGAGTTGAAAATCAGCTGCTATAGTTTATGAATAAACAAAAACAAAACTAATTACAGCACCTATTGATTAAGTTGAATAGATCCGTGACATTTTTACACCTATTGTGTCCAATAGAAATACTACTAAGCTGTTTTATCAGGATATCAGAGAAAAGCAGAATGTTCTGTTTTCTTTAAAAGTGGCTTAAAGAATTCATTGATAATCACTGTCTCTGACAAATTCGTAAAAATTTCTTGCCTTATTTTCCCTGAGTCGGTAAAGAATATTTCACACTTGTTGAGTTAAACTGATGAAAAAGTGGACGGTTTGTTCAAAGCAGTAGCTCATGAAAATTGAACTTTTCCATCATAGCTTGTGTCCTGCTTTACGCTCTGTTCACTCATTATGCCTGTTTGTTCTGAAAATACCACAATGCATCACTGACCAGGTTTCCTTTTGTAGCATGAGAAAACAGCGGTTCAAGGGAAAAATAATTGTATTAGTTTTATTTTATCTGCCTAACTCTTTATAGATTGACTTAAAATGTCTGTATTTGGTGTTTGTTCCAACAGAGTAGCATGGACATGTGTTAAATGAAAATATGACTTATTTTGAATACAGAGACATTTCTGATGAGAGATTATTGTGACTGACTTCACTGTGCCAGCTTTATTCTCAGATTGTACCAGAGTTGCTTTAAATTCCAGAGGGATATTTTTGCACATGAACTACTTGTTTGGTTTTTTTTTTGGTTTTTTTTCACAGGGACTGTAGGGAAAGGATGAATACCAGTAGCAGTTTCTAGACGTATAAGTCAACAATGTTCTGTTAATATGAACATTTACTGTTATTGCTACAAACAATGCAAATTTCATATTTCAATCATATCAATCTGTATTTAATGGAACATTTATGATTTAGTCAAAACTAACCTCTGTCCCTTTCGGATTTTAAAGTTTTTATTCTTTTTTTTAGTCTTCCTTTTTTAATATAGGAGTTTTGGTCTTTATATCAACGCCGAGGCCTGACTCGTGTTTACATTGTGACGACCAAATAGAAAATACAATCCTTTGTTGAACCGACTGTGATCCTGTTTAGGTTGGAATCAAGTGTTTTGTGTCTGGATTTGTGAAAATGCATGTGAACTTTTACCAAATAATGAATAGCTTCAAAATAATAAACATTCCGGTTTATTTTGGATATGACACTGTTGAGATTACAAATGAATAATACAAAAGTTTATCACTTTCTATGCTGCAAAAAAATATTTGAAAGATGCCTGAATAAGACAAAACTGAACTGTATACACCATGGATGAAGTGGCATTAATGAGTTAAAGTTGGTGTTTCTTTACTGTATTTCATTTTAGTATTTGATAATGTAGTTGTGAACTCACCAGTTCAAAGACAAAACATGGTTTGGACACACCTTCTTATTCCATGCTTGTTTCTTTTCTTTTTTTTTTTTTTTTGCTTTTTTGTTTCTATTATTTCTACATTGTAAATTAACACACAGGACATAAAATCTATTAAATAATGCGTATGGAATTATTTAGTGAATATGCAAGTGTTAACAAAGTAAAACATGTTCCTTGAACAGTTTTGCACATTCTGTTGCGATGCCTTCAGTGTCAATTTACAGTGTAGGAAAATATAAATATAAAGAGAAAACTAAGGTAGCTGAATAACTGACAGGCACTGTATATATTGTCTGTTCATGATGAGTTTATTTATGAATTAAGATCATAAATTATTATTGACAGATAGAGATGTAAACAAATGATGTAAATAATGTCACGGGATGAAAATCTAGAGTTTTCTTTTGAAACGAGGGGATATTAATAATGAGTGGAGGCTCGTTTGAATCAAAATAAGATTTATTTAGAGGTAGGAATAACAGAAAATAAAAGTATTCTTTGTAAGGTAGAATCATGAAACAAAATGGAATACAGAGTTAGAATTATGAAGTGAAAACTCTGTTTTCAATGACTTAAAATGATTTAATTCTGACTGTCCTTCAGTCTCATTCATATGGAGGCTTATAAAAACAGATGAAAAACAAATTAGGAATAAAAACTGTTGTGATAACGAAGTTTGCTGACACCTCAGTTATTTTTAAGATTAAAAAAAGGAAAATGCCATGAAATTTTAAAAGTATTCCTGAGTAGTATCTGTATAGTTTATTTGTTAATAGGGCTTTCTTTACTGCATCATTTTTGTTTGAGAAGGAAAACAGTGTCATCCAATAATTTCTATGAAAATGGAGAAATGATTTGGTAATAGTGTTAGTAGTAGACAAACCAGTGATCAGCCTGTTGTTTCTTTTCTGCCAGTAACAGACAATTCTTCCTGGAAGCTGCATGCTGATGTTAATCTGTAAACTAATTCTGTACTTCCATAGTCTTTATTTTTTGTCGATATGTGGTAATGATTTGTACTGTATATAGAATAGTTCAATTCGTAACTGAGGTTATTTTCATACAGCTGTTTAGTCTGTAGTGAAATGTTGTTGAGAAATAACGTATTGTTGACAACAGATCACAAGGGTGTACTGAATATTGGTTTACTGATATTGACCAGGTAATATGTCGCTAACTCTATATGTTCACTGTGTAGGTTCTTTAAATATTTATTGTGAGTTTTACTTTTCAACAAATATTCTTAAGGTAGTGTATAAAGTTGCTCCATGTAATTCTTTTATTCTTTAATTTTTAAACATTTCTTCTTACACTGTTTGGCATAAATTACATTTAAAAATGTCCATACAGGTTCAGGCTGATAAACTATTCCACACTGATATCAGAAACCTTTATCAGACTGTCTTGTCTTGTCTGTGTAGATACATTAGTGTTGCATGTTAGGTTTTAAAAGTAGTGATTTTGCATGAAATAGACCAGTTAGTCTCAGAAGTTGTAGCATCTTTAGCAGAGTTAGCAGTGGCAGCATGAGCGCTGCAATCCAATTCTTCCATTAGTTACTTTTGCCAACAGACTGTTTTATTACTAGTTTTACAGTTTTGTGAAATCCACTTTGCTTTGTCTTCCAGGTGAGAAAATGTTGTAGATATCAATTTCTTCTTTAATTGTAGTGCATTGAATGTGTTAGTCCAAAAGCTGTTTTACACCAGTGTGATGCAGAAATGGAAAAGTCAAAAATCTGCATTAGAAATTTCTCTGCATGATAAACTTATACACTGGGCACAATGTGATTTTTCTGTGTTCCCATGTTCCAAATTCATTTTAAAAAAAGAGAGAGAAAGAAAGAAAAAAAATACAAAATTAGTGTTAGGAGAGAAAATGTCAAGCAGTAGTTGAAGACATGTGAAGACGTCTTACTTCAGATGATATTTTCAGATCACTGTGGAACAGTTAGATGGTTGTTTAAACTGCATTTTGCTATTTATAATTATAGCTTTAATATCTTTCTCGATTATCTTTGATATACTTGATTCAGGCTCAGGCTGATGGTGTAAGAAATTGTACATGGAGCCTTTCGACTAAGTGATAATAGTATTTCATTGGTCAAATGTGTAACATAACAAGCAAAAATTCACAGAAATATCTCTGCAGTGATGTGCCAGTATTCATGAAAAACTCATTCAATAAGTTTTTATAAATTTACTAGAGAAAAATGGTGTGAAATGGTTTTAATTTAGCATAAAGACTTGGTAGCAGGGTGAAACTGTTAGCCTAGCTTCAAACCTGTCCCTTTTACATGTAACTGGTACAAATAGTATTTCTTTTAACCAGAGTAGCCACAAATTTATAATTTCACTTAAATGTTTACTGTGCAATAGCTATAAACCCTTAGCAGAGCCAAGGTTGTGTTACGAAACCATGTTGTCTTCAAAGTTTAGTGAAAATCTGGATTCAGTGATAAACATATAGCTAGGCATGTAGCAACACCAACATAAACTCATTTAGCCAAAGCTGTTCATGTTAGCTAGATATTATTAGTTTAGGAAATACAATAAACAATACTGGTAGCTAGTTAGTTATTTAGTTATCATATGTATAAACTGCTAGCATAGCCAATGTTGTTATTTTTTGTATGTAATTGTAATTAATCTTATGTATTCATTTTTGTTTTAAGAATAGCTTAGCACAAAGACTGGGGGAAGGGAAAAACTGCTAGCGTACCTCAAAAGATTTTCAACTCACTAGGCTGGTTTCATGTATTAGTTGTAAAGAAAAAAGAAATATAATGTATAAAATGTCTAAATATAAACAAAATAATAAGGGGTATTTAGCAGCCGGTAGCATTGAAGCTATTGCTAGGCTAACAATGTCCACTGCTTCCTGTCTCTGTGCTAAAGCTAAGCTAATACCTGTAGTACAACTGGTGTATCTAAAAGGTCTGTCAGGATTTCCTTAAATGTCTCGACAGTTGTCAACTCATAATATTGTTGGATTCTGTAACTCCTGTGTCTTTGTCGCTTGTCATTTGTGTTTGAGGCCGTGTTTATGCTGTTGTCCAGCTGCTGTTCCAACTGACTGACTGTGAACTGTTTTGCTTCTGTAAAATACTGAATGTAATATCTGATGTTTCTGCACAATGTTTGTCATCTGTTTAGGATTTAATTTATTTGTAATGATTTTATTAAAAGGGCCTGTACATTTTGTAAATGGACTGTCTAATAAAAACTTGTTTATGCTTGTCTTTAATGTCCCTTGTATGTAGATATGTTTTAATGGCTTTATTTTGTTTTTAACTATAATCTGCATCTGTACTTCAGATCACAAAATGCTAACAAGATATTGTCTATGAAGAGCAACTTCTGTTTACATGAGTATTATGTTTACTGCTATATATTTTTGTTGTAGATGATGGTGATGGTAATTTTACATTGAAGGAAATTTGGCTAGTTTATGACTTATGTTCATGTCACGAGCTTATGTTCATGACTTTTTTGTAAAATGCAGAACAATCACAGTGAGTAAAGATGTTCATCCTTGAAAACTGTAAGATTTAATGGTATTTAGGAGGATCTGACTTCAGAAATCCAATGTAATATTCATTTTATATATCCACACAGAAATAAGAATAATCCAAAGTTATTATTTTAGAATGACCTTTTTATATTTGTGCAGGGAGTGAGTTGCTGTTCATGAAGTCTAACATGTCGTCTTCTTCTTCCCTTGTCTTTTTTTTTTAATCTTAGCTAACTTCCAGGATTCAGGTGTATTACATTCATATACTATGGTGCTTGAATATGGACAAGAGTTTATATCCCTTTTAACTTAACAGCCCATAATGGACAAACAAACACTGACTGTAATAAGGTATGTAGTTTGCAACCACCATAGGTCATTTTGTCACAGTCTGCAACTTCAGCACTAGATGTCACTAAACATCACCCATCGATCCTTTATGCAGCCAAAAGTGAGAATTGTAGTTTATTAACCTTAAAAAACTGTCTTCTGGACAATGCACAATGGACTCTATGTTAGTGTATGAGGTTTCTCAGTTTTAAGAAGTTTTATCTGTTAAACAGTTTATGTGATCACCCATGTTCATCTTCTGTTTCCCAGTAGAATTACACAAAAACTAAAGTACTGATTTTGGTGATACTTCAGCAGGCCTGTGTACTGCTAAAAGGGCAGGACACAGGCCAAGGATGAAACCATTAAATATTTCAGGAGGTCTGTAAAACAGGAGTCTAGATTTTTTAAATTTAATTTAATTTAATTTAATTAAAAGTCTGTGGAGCCTTGACCTATGGTATGTTGATGTATATGTTCCACTTACAGTGGTGGCCAAAATGGATAGAACACTTGGTTTCATCTGTTTTTTCTTTTCCTTTTTTTTTTTGATTTGGCCATTAAAATACCCATAAACAAATGGAATGTGTACAAAGCCATCACAGAATAGAGCCTTCATTGCAGATTTTGGTCATATTCCTACGAAAAACAAGTTATTTCACTGTCAATGTCACAGAATTATATTCCTTCACGGAAGAAGCCAAGTTCCTTGTGTATTCATTGTCAGGTGTGTTGGTGGTTAAACTGATGGGGATGTGAGTCTTAGGACACACTACAGCTTTTTGATTCTTCAGAATCTACGAGGACTATCCTATTCATTACATAAATATTAAAGTTAAAAGTGAATAAAAACAATAGGACTCCATTTGTTTCATGAACATTATGGAATGAAATCATGTTTTGAAGGCAGAAAAAGGTTAATATTTTCATATCTGTCAAGTGCTCTAATACTTTTAGCCACTGGTGTATGTGCTGTGATGCCATATGCATGGTATAATTTAACATTATATCACATGACATCATGTTAATAGGGGTCTGCATTCAACACTCTGGACAGCACTGTGTAGCACTTTCAGCAGTAAATATTATTACAGTATTTTATCATTTGCTATTCACTGAATGTCATGACTGTTGTTTCAGATATACAGCATGATGATGTGAAAAATGAATGTTGTGCAGGAAATTAAAACTCTCTCTGTACTACATTAAGCTGCAATAATATACAATGATGATTTTATGTGTATGACCTATTGACCACCAATGGGTCAAAAATGACAGCTGTTTAACAATAGTATAAGCCTTGTTTTTATTTTTCCTCCGTCAGTGAATTACTATCTGTTACCTACCACTATATACGTGCTTTAATCCGCTCACTGATGGCTATTATTAATATTTCTTACTATCATCTTCTGAGAACAGCCACTGCTCTTTATTTAAAGCATCAGAGTGAGTCACAGAAGCTATAGATGTAGTTTGTCTCTATAATCAGATCCTGGCTGACATTTCTGTTGTTTTACTCTCATGATGACAGAACAGAAATGTGAGCTGAGGCTGCAGACGGCGGATATATTCATGGCCATGTCAGTGTGTTTGTAGGCTATCTCTGTCTCGTTCCAGAAAACGGCACATCATTATCTCATCCGATAAATATGAGGAAGTTGAAGCACCAATCAGCAGTGTTACCAGTGAAAACAAGTGAATAAATTAAAAATGGTGAGTAAATAAAAGGTGAATATGTTTGAGTTTTAAGTGATTTTTGGTAAAGTTCCACATTCTTTCACATTCCAGACAATACAGATAAAAAAAGACCCTGGTGAAAGTAGAAATACAGATTCAATGTCTTTACTGCAGTAAAAGTGAAACATTTTACTTTGAAATGTTCACTAAGTATACAACTAAAAGTACTTTCTGTTTCATGTTGTTATGGTCATTTTTATTATTATGGGTTTTTTTGTTTTACATTTTTTACACATTTAAAAAAAAAATTAACTTTTTTTCATCTTTTATGTTGTGTTCATTGCTTGTCTTATTTTGTCTTATTACACATTTTACATTGTTTTCATTTGGTTACATCTTTTATATAATTTTCATGTTGTTGCTTCTTGTATATCATTTTCATCTTTTTACATCTTTTACATTGTTTTCATCTTAACGACTTTCACTTTATTTTTATCTTGTCACATATTTGACATGGTTTTCGTTTTGTTACATGTATTTTTTTGTCCTGTTACATGTTCATAAAAGATGTAACAAAACGACAGAGAACTCATATTGCTCTCATTTTAAAAATAAAATAAAGAAATCAGAAATCAGAGCATGTTTTCATTGTGTACATTTTTTTCTTGACTTTCATCCTATGCAGTTTTGTTTGTTGCTTCCGACATTATTACATTGTTTTTGTTATGTTGGTCATTATGTGTGATTTGTACTGATGGAGGTGCCATATTTTTTGTTGCATTATTTTTGTTGTCGCTCCATCTATTTTGGTTAAAATTGTTCATATTGTTCATATACATACATAATAGGCTACAAAAATGCATTAGTGTTAAAGAAAATGCAGAAAAGTACATACATTTGTTAGTAGGGGTGTCTTGAAAACAGACCACTTTATATTCAAGTACAATAATAAGAGTATTTGGAAGTATTTGTACTTAGTTACTTTCTGTCTGTGTTTTGGATATAAAATATGACAAGTTGATGTTGATTTATTGTTTTCACTTTCTACATTTTTGACATTTTTCCTGGTCTAACGCTATGATCTGATTGGACACTCTCAGATGACGTCATGTCACTCTCACACTTTATGAGCAGCTTTTTACAAACGGGTCTGGAGCCTCTAAAAATACTCAGAGGTGCTGTGGAGTCCCGGGTCTTGGTGGGGG